>CM038143.1:457434337-457463435 GCA_021437245.1 Aegilops speltoides | reverse complement strand
GGGCGGCTTCTTGGAGTCGGTCCTTCGTGGGCCGGCTTCTTGGAGTCGGCGCGATCGTAGCGTCCCCCAATGGTTGTTTTATGGCCGGGCCGCCTTCCGCCAGCCGACCTAGGTGATAGCCGGCCAGAGGAAGGCAGTCCCATGTCTCAGGCGCTTCGAGGTCCGATCGGCCCGTTGTTTTTTCTAAGGGCCAAAGGGAGCCGATTAGGCTACACGTGGTCATTTACTCCGACAGGTGGTGGGCGTACATGTCGAAGGTCGAGAACCCAGAGGATAACGAATCGATCGAGTATGGTGTGCCGTTCGCGAGGGTGCTGAGCCAGCCGGAGCCACAGGAGTACTCGTTCTCCCACCGCAAAGGAGGCCGGATGGCGCAACATCGCTTCCCCGCCGTTCTCCATGGTTCCCTCGACGCTCGCCTCATTTCAACGGCGGCAGTAGGGTTTAAGGTAAGCTTCGCACTAACCTAATATTCCACCTGCTCATGCTTACAATCAGTGTGGCAGCTAATGAAAATCATGCTTACAATCAGTCTCCGATTACTACGCCAATCACCCTAAAATAGCTCTGGACCTTTGGGTCAAAGTTGTGACACAGTGTACAAATAAAGAAAAATAGATTGGTGCTTCTTTCAGAAAAGAGTACTCCCTAGAAAACTGCCAATATAAGCTACTGGTATTTGGTTAGAGGATTTGCTGCCGAGAAAGATCCGTCCACAGAGAGCGCCACACATCCCACTAGTTGTGGTGGATGCCAATGCGTGCATGCAGCATGGTTGGTGTTGGTAATTTTTACTTGGCACACCTTGCACTCTGCATATATGCCGGTTCCATACGTACATTTGTGCAGTTCCACCAAAATGCAGCTGAATAACCCTGTTTGCACAGATAATGAAAAAGTGTGATTACATTATAGTGGCACTAGTTGATGAAACACACAAAATAAATAGAAGAAAATATTGTGATAGTATCATAGTATGCCATGTCATGAGGGTGAGATGGGCCTGCTGACGCCTCATCTGGCACGCCTCATACTGGACATCGTCCCAAGTCTCCCAGATACACTTTCTGCCAGTGATGAACATCAGTGTACAATAGTAGTACAAGGAGGCGCCTTGAGACATTCAAATCTCTATTTTTGTACATATCAACTAAAATTAAGCACCCCAGTTTGCAGAAACGCTTAAACATTAACAATGGGACTAGTTGATGAAACATAATTTAACAAAGAGAAGCACTTTATTTATCTACATTGGAAATGAAATGATAGAGATGACACTTGCTCTATTTTAACTATATTATTACTTCATTTTATCAGTGACACTAGGGTCGAGTAGGTGGCAAACAAGGTGTACCGTGCGTCACAAGGATGGAGACCGGGGGTGCTTAGACTGGGATGCTGAAGCTGGCTCTTTCAGTCACCAACATGGATGATTCAATTCATGGGACCTTTTGGTGCAATTCACCTAAAATGAAGCAATGTCCCGTGAGCTAGCAGCTTCTTCTTCAATTTTTTTAAGAAAAGGGCTCCAGCCCCGGTTCCATTTCCATCAGAAAACGAAACCCACAAAGCTTCTTCTTCATTAGTTGCAATAAAATTGAGCAACATCAAGGTTGGTTGTGAAGCTCCTGGAATGCTCAACTATAATTTGGATATCATTTGTGCAATTCAACTAAGATCGAGCGTGAAATGTATATCTTTGTTTGCACAAAAAAGGTGGAAAGGAGGGTGACTAACAAGTGATGAAACATGCATCAAATGAAAAGAAGCATGTTCCTTATCTGAATGGCAATCCTACAAGGACAGTATCAATTTCTAAAGCAATGGCATTGCTAGATATTAGTGTGGGCATTAGGACTAACTATGAAAACCGTTAAATACAACATTACTTTGGGCACGGAAGAGTAGGCGGACCAGGACAGTTGCATTTCTAATGAAAAGAACCAACTTATCTTAATGGGAAATTTTAGCAGGACATGTAAAGAAGTGCCATTGATTCATATTACTGGAGGCATTACATTGAAAACAACATTGGTTTAACGTGTCCTTACTTTTAGCAGTGCGACTGCTACATTTTACCAGTGGCATTACATAAGAGTGGCTTGGGGCAACAAACATCAGAACAGGATATCTAGGTTGGTCCCATTTTTGTTCGGTATAGCCACCGTATACTGTGTGAGGCTAGCAAATCTAGTGCTGGACTTACTCTGTTGACTTGTCCCCCAGTCCCCACTTTCTTTCCTTTTTCAACCAATAGATCGGGTTTATATTGAGTTTGTACTGCGTTTCCCTTTATTTCCCTATTAGACCTAGAGACCAGTTGGATAGCCAGTCTCTGCTACTTTTCGCCCCCATTATTTCCTCTTTCGACCAAGTCCTAGATTCAGGTAACAAATCCTCCCCACCCCCACCCCCTTTCTTCCTTGTTTGAACCAAGTAGTACTAGATTCGAGTGCATGAACTAGTTTTACCTCTTAAATGTAAAAATATTAGGTGGTTTTCGAACAGTCGATCGATCCTATCTACGAGGGGGCCTGAGAAATAGTAAAAGTAACAAATGCAGCGACGTCAGGAGCTTGGGAAGTAGAGCAAGGCCGGTTTCGAAGGAAGTTATACCTGATGGTCGCCGGGATGTTGCTAGGTGGGCGGCGGGAGGTCGGATCTGCCCACACTACGGCAGATAGGAAGAAGGGGTCGGAGGCCCTCCCTCGCCAGTGGTGCTTGGGAGAGAACGGCAAGGCAGGCTGATCGGGACGCGCCCAGCAGTGGGTAAGAGCCGTCGCCGAGGACGACCGCGTGAATGTTGCACCTTCTCACCTTCCCCAGCAGGGAGGATCCGGCTGGATCGGTGACCAGCGGTGAGCAGAGAGAGAGAGTGTGTGTGTGTGTGGCCACCGCTGTCGTGTTTAGATCTGGAGAGGCCGAGACAGTGTGAAGAGAGCAACACTAGCAAGCAAGCGTGGAGGCTCCTGCCTATATAGTGGAGTAGTACTTAGTTTTCTTTTGTCTACCAGAGCCGGCTTGACCTCATCAATGACTGTCGAGAAGTCTTCATGCACGTGGCCCGGAGGCGCAGTTGTCGTCATTTTGATCTGAAGTGCCGGATTATAACATATAACATGAAAAAATGCCACATGATAAGAAATCATAACCTCAATCCCAAAGGAGACAACATGAATCCCGACGGACAAACTAGACAAGGAACAAAGCTCAAATTAAAGATAAACTCGTAGAAAAGGGGTCCGTCGATAGATGTCCTAATTAACATAGTCGGCTTGACCTAGATGGCAGCCGAGTAGTCACTGTTCGTGCATGTGCCCCAATGACTAGCCCAACTCAGTTGTCGATGTTTAACCCTCGCAGTGATCCGAAGCACATGACACATAATTTTGCGAGATGGCAAGAAAGCTTTTTTTAGATTTCTCACCACAACTACAGCCATGTACAACACAGCCTGCACGATATGTAGACGATAGCCAATCCAGGCGTGTCTGCTGGAGTCTGGTCACATGCATGGACGAACTGATCTTCCATGTCTTGCAGGGATCGTCCAGGCACCAATGTAGTACAACACTTCTCTAGTACTATCGCTCATCTCCCTCTTTTATTAAGTCACCCTGACTTGCGGGGTTGGGGAGTGCCTATGGTCGGTTCTCAATTACCGTCCCACATGTGTGTGCGAATGCAATATGACGCGCGTTCCATTCGGAGAGCAGCGTGCCAGACCGACCGACCATCTGGGATGTGACGCGAATGCGACGGGCGTGTTGTATACTCCGTACATGTGTACCTCCGTTTTCTAGATGCTTTGCTCCATGGCGCGGGCGCAATCCATGGATACAAAATTAGTATACTGTATACTATTTAAAAGTCGAGGGCGGGGCTTTTCCTGCCCGGTGGCGGCAGAGACAGTTCCGCCTAGTCGGTTCGACAGAGACGCGAAAAGCGAGGGAGTAGGCTGCTGCAAACGTAGGGCTGTGTGATTTGACAACGAGTTCTTCTTTGGACAGGTGGGGCCCGTGATTTGACTTGCAATTATCATTTTGATCTGGGCTCGACGGCGTGAGTCTCCGATTCTGACCACCTCCACAGGTGCCTCTCCCAATGATCCACCATGTAGTAGTAGAGGCTGGCTCTTGCATGAGAGCCCACTTCTCCACTTTTTCCTTGCCTCTCTTTCCTCCACATATGCAAAATGCCATGTAAAGCGCACTATTGTACTTACTTGCTCTACAGGTGCTTAAGCTTGCCACATAGGCATAAAGTCCGATGTGGCAAGTTAATCAAGAAGAGATAGACTAGTTTGGTGACCCAAGGAAGAAAGCGGTGCTAGCGCGTGTACCTAGGTGAAAAGACAATTTTGAGTCTATAGCTAATTAAATGAAGCAAACTTAGCAACACCATTTCATTGGAAGAAGTCACTCCTTGGCAAATGCAATAAATACTAGTACTCCTGTGTCCCATTATATAAGAACGTTTTGACACTACACTAGCTAGTGTCAAAAGCGTTCTATATTATAACGGAGGAGTATGAAGAAAAAGAGATAGAGAGGAGTAAAAAAATACACTTATAGCCAACCTTGTTGTAGTATGAGTGACTAAGTGATGACTATGTATGACATGCCAACATCAAATAGCCTAACGCACCGTGTTAAATCTCCAAGGGCGCGACCGCACGAGCGACGCGACGGTCGTGGTAGGCGCGACCATGATACGGGCTATTGGCAGCCCTTGGATCTGAGATCAAACGGTCGCATGCTAAGTTGCTGAAAATTTTAAGAATAACCCTCCAGGATAAGATATTCACCCATAGGTCTAGAATCACGCCATGCAACCATTCGATCTCAGATCCAAGGGCTCTCGGAAGCCCGTACCATGGGAGAATGGAAAGCCACTACCCTGCCGTTCGTGCGCCTGGCGATTCGCTCCTACTCGCCCCGCCGTCCTTTAATACTACGACGGTTCGCTCCTAGTCGTCCCGTCCATTCACATTACGGCAGTTCCACTAATCCTAACCCTCCTCCCAAATCCATGGCGTCCCAAATCTCCCCGATCGACGGTGAGTACAAGGTTAGAACCATCACCGGCGATGAGTTCGACGTCATCTACACCCGTACTTCCGCAATGGTGAAAGGATGCCTTTCTCGCTTCAGACGCATGTTCGAAAACTCACATGATGAGTGGGTCCCTGGGCTAGATGTTGAGTACACCACAGTCGTGGGACGAGAGAAGGATCTAAAGGACGAAGAGAGGAAGAAGCCTGCCGTGATCCAGGTTTGCGTACATAACGTTTTCTTTGTCGACCACATATACCATGCCGACGTTGAGTGCCAGGATTTTAAGAACTTCCTCGAGGACAAAACAGTCAAATTCGTTACTGTAGACTTTAAGAACGACAAAGAAGTCCTGCGTCGGATAGGCCTCGTTGTAGGCAACCCCTTCGACCTCCAAAAGAATCGGCCGGTGCCCTCTCGTCAGCCCTCAGTGCTTACCCTA
Organism: Aegilops speltoides; assembly: GCA_021437245.1. Lineage (NCBI taxonomy): Eukaryota > Viridiplantae > Streptophyta > Magnoliopsida > Poales > Poaceae > Aegilops > Aegilops speltoides. Next base: position 457,457,939 of record CM038143.1, on the reverse strand, counting down.
GCAGGAGCCATGGTTCATCCTTCGTACCGCAAACTGGAGAAACCTCATTACACGTTTCATCGTCATGCATGGCAGCGGAATGTACTAGATATAGACCACATACACTACGCTGCAATGGATGGCTACCTTTGTTTCAATATCTACAAGGGTTGGATGCAGAGCAACAGCCAATTTGGTGGTTCAAGCATAGAAGTATCGGCCAAGAGGAAGAGGGACAAGGAGGAAGTCGAGGACGTGGACGAGGACTCCGAGTAAGGTGGCAGTGTCGTTGCTCATGGCGGTTCTAAACTTCTAATGCAGTGTCTACCGGATTAGTTGCATAGTTTAATTTCAGGTGTGCTTAGTTTAATTTGAGGGTGTGTTGTCTTTGAGCCCCAATGAGTAACTATGTTATGTTTCTTCTCGTTACTTTAACTCTTCAGTATGTACATACTAGTACTAGTATTTCTTTAATAGAATTTAGCACCCCAATTAAGCACGTACTAGCTTTTTTAATAGTACTATATGCATAATTTGGCGACGAGCGCTCTCTATATGTACCACCTTTTTTAAATTTCAATTTTTGTTCCATGGCGCAATCCATCGATAGTGGAGTACTATTGTACAGAAGTATACATTTTTTAAAAGGCTAGCATACTGTTCATCACATATATATATATAGCTAGTTAAATTCTCAACCTAGAACGACGTGCATGCCATGTAGTAAGTCGATCCGGAGGAAGCATGGTAAAAATGAGGTGATTTTACCGAGCGATCGGCGGGGGAGCATGGCCTGTCATGCGGTCCCATGTGTCATGATGTACCAAGGCGATGCGCGTGTCCCTCTTGAGGCAGAAGCAATACTAGTACGTGGTTTGAGATGATGTCGAACCGAAGTGTGAAATAATGGTTGCTTCGTCCGTCTGGGTGCGGCATTATGATTTGACGTCTCATTGCTCATTACTAATACTGGGCCGGTATGAGTGGGGTGCGTCCCCCCTGCTGTTCTGCACTATTATTTGGTGCTTGACACGTCGACCCGGTTGCTATATGTCCCACATGTCGTGACGAAGTACTGAAATTCATGAAAGGGGCGTCGACGGAGGTATACTATGAATTCATGAAAGGGCGACTTAGTTTTGGAAAAATCTGTTTTTACGGATGCGTACCCACTAGGGTTTATAGGACTCATCTAAAAAACATTCGTTTTTTCCGTTTGATAAGTCTCAATTCTACTATACTAGTACTAGTACCATTACAGGTTGGATTTCGAGGTGTGTTAGATCACCCGACGCAAGCAGTGTCAAGAGGAAACTAACCAATGCATGTACAAGTTCATGGAAATTTAGTGGCCATTCATGCATTCTTTCTAATTAATGCCTCAGTAAACATAACTTCTTGAGAAAAACAAGCGTACTATGCAAACTACAAAATTAATTCGACCACTCACCGTCTACCTTGGTTGGAGAGATTTTGAAATTGAGCCATAAACTGGAAAGGCTCGATTACTATTTGTGGCCTTGTATAGATGCAAAATGTATTTTTTATAGTGGCCTTGTATAAGTAAATGGAGGGAGTACTAACCAAAGTACGTACGTAGTAGGGACGAGGAGTAAACGGAGGAAGTGGTAAAATTTTCTCCTAAGTGATGACTAACCTTATAGCTAACTGAGGGAGTCCTGGACTAGGGGGTGTCCGGACAGCCGGACTATCATTATCCACCGGACTCCAAAACTACGAAGATACAAGATTGAAGACTCCGTCCCGTGTACGGATGGGACTTTCCTTGGCGTGGAAGGCAAGCTTGGCGATACGGATATGTAGATCTCCTACCATTGTAACCGACTCTGTGTAACCCTAGCCTCCTCCGGTGTCTATATAAACCGGAGGGCTTTAGTCCGTAGGACAACATACATTACAACAATCATACCATAGGCTAGCTTCTAGGGTTTAGCCTCCTTGATCTCGTGGTAGATCCACTCTTGTACTACCCATATCATCAATATTAATCAAGCAGGACGTAGGGTTTTACCTCCATTGAGAGGGCCCGAACACAGGTAAAAACATTGTGTCCCTCGTCTCTGTTACCATCGCCTTGGCGCAATTCGGGACCCCCTACCCGAGATCCGCCGGTTTTGACACCAACATTGGTGCTTTCATTGAGAGTTCCTCTGTGTCGTCACCGACAGGCTTGATGGCATCTTCATCCAACAATGCTGTCCTGGGTGAGTCTTCTCTCCCCGGACAGATCTTCATATTCGGCGGCCGCATGCTGCAGCTAATTAAGCAGCCATCTGGAGCAGATCGAAAGCTCGCCCCGCCGTCGAGTCGATTCGAAGCTTAAACTTCACGGCCGATGTCCACGGAGACTTGATCTTGACGAACCCGAGCCACAGCCAAAGCGCGCCGCCTTTATTACGATGGGCATGATCTAGCTCTGCCGCCCAAGCGGTGCCTTGGTGGCGCAGACACGAATCCGTTCGACCATTAGTCCGGGCCGATCGCCGGATAGAGGATCGGTGGATAGACACCGCCGGGGCTTCAACTTCCGCGGCGATGGGCCGAACACAGATCTTGTCCCTTACGAAACTTCGTGATTCCGAGGCGCGGACTCCTTGCGGACTCAACCTCCGCGCCCCTACCAATCGATTCGGATTGGGTGCGGTTATGGAATTCACCGCGCGGACATCTTCCAACACTCGCCCTTTGGCGACATCCTAAACTTCGCTAAAGCATCTCTCGCTATCGGGAGAGCCTGGCGGACTATGGCGGGATGGTTGGGGTACGAACGACGAAGAAATTGAGCCCACCCACCACCCACTTTGTAGCCAGCATCGACGATCTAAGCGACATGCTAGACTACGACTCCGGCGACATCGACGCTATGGGCGGCGATCTTTGGAGGCGAAGCAGGAACCAGCGCCTCTGAGGCCTTTGGAAGACCACCTTGTCATACGACATATATATGGTGGACACCCCAAAAGGCAGGGACGGCGAAGAAGCGTGGAGGCAGACTCTCTAAAGAAGCAGCCCAAGCGCCGGCGGTGGTGGCTGCCTCTAAATCCCGCCACAGCAAGAATGGAGATTCCGCACGGGAGATAATAATACCCAGAGAGTGCGAAGACAATCCCCTCCAACAAGCCTCGGTAGAGGAGGATGCTGAAGCAAGCCCTCACGAGAGGGTGGCGGAGGAAGAGGTTGAGGATCATAACTATATGCCTCCTCCAGAAGATGAAGCAAGCCTCAACGATGGCCGAATCTCGTGCACTGAGGACCCCGTCGAACAAGAGCGTTTTAACGCGGGCTTATCGCCACAACAAACAGCCTAAAGAAAAAGCAGCAATAGCTTCAAGATGATCGGGACCTGCTGGCGTCGATGGGTGAGGTCCTCGCGGCGAAGAGTATAAACTTCGAGCGCCCTCAAAAGTTACCCAAGATGCAAGTTGCTCCCCCGATTAGAGGAGGAAGCATACATACCTCCATCACCAGCGCATGATATGGCTGACCGACCACCCCGTGGTCGTGACAGAGAGGCATCCAGGCCCCCAGCCAAGACCGTACCCCGGCATCACTGCAAAAGTACGAAGCCAAGAGGGAACGCGCCGGATTTGCGAGACGTATTGGAGGACAAAGCAAGGCAATCCAGATCCATCTTCGGATCACGTGGGCGCCCCACGACCCATGACGAATACCGTCGCGCAGGATACAATAACCCCGGCCGGGCCGAACACAGCAGACAGCGCTCTCTCGAGCTGCGTCGCGATATTGCTCAATACAGAGGCGCCGCACACCCGCTATGCTTCACTGACGAAGTAATGGATCATCAGATCCCCGAAGGGTTTAAACCCGTAAACATCGAATCTTACGATGGCACAACAGACCCCGCGGTTTGGATCGAAGACTATCTTCTCCACATCCATATGGCCCGCGGCGACGATCTCCATGCCATCAAGTATCTCCCACTCAAGCTTAAAGGACCAGCTCGGCATTGGCTAAACAGCCTGCCCGCAGAGTCAATTGGGTGTTGGGAAGACCTGGAAGCCGCATTCCTCGACAACTTCCAGGGCACATATGTGCGACCACCAGACGCCGATGACCTAAGCCACATTATTCAACAGCCAGACGAATCGGCGGACAATTACGGACACGGTTCTTGACAAATAAAAACCAAATCGTCGTTGTCCGGATGCAGAGGCCCTTGCAGCCTTCAAACATAACATCCGGGACGAATGGCTAGCCCGCACTGGGCAAGAAAAGCGAAATCCATGGCAGCCCCGACGCCGTTAATGACCGCTTTTGCGCGGGAGAGGACAGTTAGCTAGCTCGCAGCAACAATCTCCATAAAAATTCGGCAGTCCGGATACCAAGGACAACAATGGCGAGTCACGTCGAAACAAAACAAATGCCGCATTGCTGGCGGCGATAAGGAGGATCTGGCGGTCAGCGCGGATTCGAGGCTCTAAACCGGTGAGCGGAAGAAGCCGTTCAAAAGAACCACTCCGGGTCTGTCCAATTTGGACTGAATACTCGACCGCTTATGCCAGATACATGGCACCCCTGAAAAACCAGCCAATCACACTAATAGAGATTGTTGGCTGTTCAAGCAGGCAGGCAAGTTAATTGCCGAAAATAACGACAAGGGGCTAAACAGCGACGACGAGGAAGATACCCGACCGCCGAACAATAGAGGACAGAAGGGTTTTCCCCCACAAGTGCGGACGGTGAATATGATATCGCGACCCACATACCCAAGAGGAGAGGAAAGCGCGCTCACGGACGTCTATGCGATGGAGCGATCGCCGAGAAGTTCAATCCATGGTCCTCTTGTCCGATCACTTTCGATCGAAGAGACCATCCGACCAGCATATGCCATGGCGGATTCGCCGCATTGGTTTTAGACCCAATCGTCGATGGATTTCACCTCACGAGAGTCCGATGGACAGCGGCGATGGATCGAACCTGCTTTATCGGGATCTGAGGCGCAAAATGGGCATAGACCCATCAAGGATTAAACCTACAAAGACAACCTTTAAAGGTGTCATACCAGGAGTGGAAGCCAAGCTGTATAAGCTCGGTCCACACTGGAAGTGGTCTTGGATCCCGGATAATTTCCGGGCGAAGAGTTAATCTTCGACATAGTCCCATTTCGCAGCGGCTATCACGCTCTGCTCGGACGAACGCGTTTGCAAAATTCAGCGCGTGCCGCATTATGCATACCTAAAGCTCAAGATGCCAGCCCTCGCGGAGTCATCACGGTCAATGGGAATCTGAGCGCTCCCTCGAATGGAGGAACATACAGCTCTCATGGCCAATCTGAGCAGCCTTTTAAGGCAATTCTCGAGTCCGCCGTTAAAGGCGGATCTGATAAAAACGCGCGGAGCAATGCCAACCAAGACCACAGCGCGATCGAGCCGCAGCGTAGCAATGCGGCCCCAACCCTCGCCCGCGCGCATGATCGCAAGAATAACACTCCGCGTACATCATTACGCTTTGGAGATACCATGGGGCGCGGGGAAGGGCACGATCGTAGCGGACCCAGAGTGCGGTTCGACCACACCGGGGGCTCGCAAGTGTGCCCCCCTTTTTTTTTTTTTACTTTCCTTCTTTGTGTACACAGGACTCCGTTAACCAGAGGCCCTGTCCAGCGATGAACCTGCCGAACTCATGATGCAACAGTCAGGGACGAAAGAAGGCTGCGACGAACACTCAGGTGGTCTCAATTACGAGCATTAAATTCGGTTATATACACCAAGTCCGCAGCTCACCCCTGAAGGGGGACATGTTTATTTAGTCCAAATCCCTTGCTTACCGCACTATTTGTATCAGTCCGCACTCATAGCAGATTTCCTTTAATAAATACCGCAGCACTTTTCGACTGCAATTACATCACCTTTTTATATATATATGTTCATTACATGACATCTTGCACCCGTATATTTTGGTACGGCCGAATACGCCAGGGGCTTCTGTTCCCCAAATTATGGTGTGATGAAGTCCGAACACTTTCATAAGTGCGGCACCCCGAACTTATAGCATTATATGAATCGGCTCTGAATCATGTCTTGGGTCAATAGTTGGGTTTGCCCGGCTCCCACGTTTTGGTGCCTTACGTTCCGTTCGCCGGCTAAGGTGGCCTTTGGGAGAACCACTGCGATTGCGCCCGGTTGAGCAGGCGGCGCCTCGATGGAAAGCTAAACCGGCGGCATGATAAGGCGAGGACTGGTCGCTGTTCGAGAGGTTCTTTCGGGTCTTAAAGACTCACGCCGGCGAGCGATTCGGACAATGTCCAAGCGAAGGCGTGGATAGCGCCGGATTTGGTCTTCCAAATACCGGGGCTTCACCAAAATTAAAATTATAGAATTCTATGGCTAAGTGAGAGTGTTCAAGCATTATAAGTCCGGTTGCCTTGTTCATTGTGTTGGCGCCTCCTAGATGGACCCAAAATGGGAACAAGAGTGCTCAAGTTTATCCGAACACCCCACACTTTCGCGGCTTGAAATTTGGAGCCAACGACTTGCCATCTCTCGATTTTATAAGCGTCCGCACAGAAGGTAATATTTTAAATTAAACAAGCATTGCTTAACGCGCACATGAACAAAGTTTCAGCGCGCAGGATAATACATAACGAGTTTACTCAAAGATTACATTTCGGGGGCACTCATCCGCAATATCGCGGGCTCCCTTCAGGAAAGTTTTATAATACATCTCGGGCGTGCGATACTCCTTGCCGGTGGCGGTGGATCCGTGAGAAGCTTCTCGCATCAACCTGCCCCAATACACCTTTAATGCGGGCAAGGGCCCGACGAGCACCTTCAATACAAAGGAGCGCTTGATGACCTCCACCGAGGCACGCATCCACCAGCCGCCAGACGAGGCCAAAGTAGCTCCTGGGCATGACCTGTTGGGCCACTGGCCGGACTATAAGGCCCTTCATGGCCTCCTCGGCTACTTTGTGGAGTTCGACCAGGTGCTTCACTGGTCGCTTAGGCACCGGATGGCGGCCTCGGCGTCTTGAGACCGAAGACCTTCTCCGTCGAGCTCCCTCCTCGCCACGATAAAATGCGGCGGCATCGGACGCACTACTGCGCGCAGATCTGCAAGCGCCTCGAGAGCTCAAATGCGGGTAAGTGTCGGTGTAGTTTACATTAACATGCTGCTTTGCATGAAAAATGCCTTACCGCCGCTATCTTCTTTATATCCTCAACCTCTGAAGGGCCTTATGGGCCTCGGCCTTGGCGGACTTTGCACTTTCGAGGCGAGGCAAGCTCGGACTCGAGTCTTGAGTCACGCTCCAAACTCTCATGCTTTTCCATGAGAGCTTGGAGCTCTTGCCGCTCTTCCCCACCCGTGCCTCCTGCTTCTCTCGCTCTTCCCGCTCATGTCAGGCGTGCTGCTGTCAGCGCGGACACTCCTTCGGGGCTGCCACCTCGTTCGTGGCCCCTGCAATACCCATATTATCCTTGTTAATTTTATTGCAACCAAAATCCTTTTACGTAAGGTAACCATTCAAAGTGGTGTTACTCACCTTCTTTGTCCTCGAGCTGCTTCTTGGCATGGCGAGCTCTCGCTTGGACCACTCGAGATCCTGCTTTAGCACATCGACCTCCGCCGTTAGTCGGCGAGAGGTCAGGCAGCGCCTGCAAACCCATATTGACATATTTTAGGCAACCTGCGTATATCTTGTTAGATCCTCGATCGGCTTTTCTTTACGAACACCGAACTAAGCATCAAGGACTCTTGTCTATGCGGTATTACATTACATAATTTTAACTTCTTACCTCAAAGCACATTAGAAGGCTGCTGCGAGCTTTGGTCAGCCCGCTTTGGCAAGCTGAACCTTTTGAATCACTGCACTCATGATAGTGCGGTGTTCTTCCTCGATGGAAGTGCCTTTAAGCGCCTCCAACAAGTTATCCGGCGCCTCGGTTGGGCCGGAGGCCGCCCGGCGTTACGATCTTGCCCTTCTTCGAAGGGCGCTTGCGGACTCAGGAACCACTGCGGGTCCCGATGTAGAGTCCGGTGCAAAGTCCGGGAGGCTGCCTGACGGCGCCTCCGGAGCCTCCTCCTGATGGGTCCCTCTCTGGGATCCCACCACGGCGTCCTTGTCGGTGGCGTGGGGTAGAGGCGATTGAAGTGAATTCACATCCGGCGAGGCCAGCGACCCTTCGATGAGTCGGGGAGATCGTCATCGGCGGACTACGAGGCGAGAATGCGGCGTTAGAAGGACACTACGTGACATAAAAGATATTGCATATAAAGGATCCGGATACTTACGATCTTGCCGGACGCCTGGCCCTTGGAGGCCACTCATCCTCTCCAATGGTGGTGTTGGCGAAACTGTCCGGGGGGATAGTTCTCCCCCTCTTGGACCCTTCGGCCTCCCCTATTGGGGAAGCCTTCCTCTTCTTCTCTCCCTCCTCCGGGAGAGAGTACTTCTCGTCCTCGTCTTCGGGGGAGGAGTCCGCGTCGTTGTCAGACGCCTGATTGCGTGAACTCTTTCGAGTCCCCGCGGCCACCTTCTTGGCCTTCTTCTCCAGCACCATGTGCGGTGCGGGAACCAGCAGCCCTGCTAAGCGGGCGTCCACTGGGTCTTCTGGCATGGGAGCCGGGCTGATAAGCAGCTTGGCCTTCTCCATCCATTCCTGTCAAAGGAAGAGACAGAATGAAACCCCTCTAGAATCAATTTGATTATCACAAGTGTCCCGTAATGGGGTTGAATCACTTACCTCATCAGTTGGATGCTGCGAGCTGAATCCGCGATCTTCCGTCAGCGGATCACGGGGCTTCAGCGCCTTGAACAGCACCCTCCAGGCGCCTTCGTATGTCGTATCGAAGAGCCCGCTTAGCACTGGTGCTGTTCCGGATTGAACTCCCACAGATTGAATGCCCGTTCTTGGCATGGGAGAATCCGGCGGATGAGCATGACTTGGACCACGTTAGCGAGCTGAGCTTATTGCTCACCGGCTTCGGATGCAGGCTCGAGTCCGTCACCTCCATCGGATTGCCCCACTGCAAGCCCTTCTCTTTCCGGGGAGGTGAGCTGCGTGGGGATGCAGATCTAAACTTCGGGGCCGCCGCCCATGTGGGCTTGCGCGGCTCGGTGATGTAGAACCACCCGATTGCCACCCTTGACGGAGTCCACAAAGGCCCGCCGAGCCAAAGGCGTTGGGTAATTTACCCAACATGGCGCCTCCGCATTTCGCTTGCGTGCCCTTCACAACCTTTGGCAGCGTTGAAGGTCTTGAGCCACAGGCGAAGTGGGGCGGATGCGAGGAAGGCCTCGCACCGGCGATGAACGCCGAGATGTTGAGGATAAAGTTCGGCGCCAGATCGTGGAAATCCAGGCCGTAATAGAACATGAGCCCCGGACGAATGGATGGAGCGGAAAGCCCAGTCCGCAAAGGAGGTGGGGGAGGAAGACGACCCTCTCATGAGGCCCAGGGGTAGGGATGAGCTGCCCCTCGTCGGGCAGCCGATTCGCGATATCGCCGGAAAGGTATCCGGCGCCGCGCAGCTTGGTGATGTGCTCCTCCTTAACGGTGGAGGCCCACCACTTGCCTCCTGCTCCGGACATATTCGGAGAAGGTTAAGGCGAGATGCGCGAACTTGGGTGTTGGAGCTTGAGTGCGCGGAGATGGATAAGCGAAGGAGGAAGAAGGCGTAGGTGAGAAGGTGAATCCTTATCCCTTATATATAGGCGGACGAAAACTATGCGTCCCCCACCGGCCTGGTAAAACTTGCTTATCTCCGAAGCGCCACCATCAATGGCGCGGTTGGGTTACCCATGTCCGTATTGATGAGAATCCCGGAATAAGGGGAACACGATCTACCGCTCGACAAGGCGTGCCAAGAAACGCGCCGCTAAGCGAGCTGAGGTGGTATAGTAAAAATGATTCAAGCAAGTGGCTTGGTAGCCGTGTGATGTCACGCCGCATAATCGTCGATGGAATTGAACTAAGTGTACATTTTATTCTCTCAGCGGTAGAATGTGGAATTTACTTTGCGAGCGGACACTATCACGGTGTTCATGATCTTCTCTGGATTATTCAAGGGAGGAACCCGCCTTGCAATGCGAACATTATCTTGCGCGGACTTATCGTCATTGAAGCCTGGTTAGAGACTCTTGAGGAGTCTGGACTAGGGGTGTCCGGACAGCCGGACTATCATTATCCGTCGGACTCCAAAACTACGAAGATACAAGATTTAAGACTCCGTCCCGTGTACGGATGGGACTTTCCTTGGCGTGGAAGGCAAGCTTGGCGATACGGATATGTATATCTCCTACCATTGTAACCGACTCTGTGTAACCCTAGCCTCCTCCGGTGTCTATATAAACCGGAGGGCTTTAGTCCGTAGGACAACATACATTACAACAATCATACCATAGGCTAGCTTCTAGGGTTTAGCCTCCTTGATCTCGTGGTAGATCCACTCTTGCACTACCTATATCATCAATATTAATCAAGCAGGACGTAGGGTTTTACCTCCATCGAGAGGGCCCGAACCTGGGTAAAAACATTGTGTCCCTCGTCTCCTGTTACCATCCGCCTAGACGCACAGTTCGGGACCCCCTACCCGAGATTCGCTGGTTTTGACACCGACAGTAACCTTGTTGTAGTATGAGTGACTAAGTGATGACTACGTATGACATGCCAACATCAGATAGCCTAACGCACCATGTTAAATCTCCAAGGGCGCGACCGCGCATGCGACGCGATGGTCGTGGTAGGTGCGACCATGATACGGGGTGCTGGCAGCCCTTGGATCTGAGATCAAACGGTCGCATGCTAAGTTGCTGAAAATTTGCAGAATAACCCTCCATGACAGCAAACGCAAATTTCCTCCGTGGGCGGAGTAGGTTTCTCGGTTTGCATGCGGGTTTAATGGAGGCGAGGCGTGTTCAGCGGGCGTGCGATGGACCTTGATACTATTCGATTTGACAACTACAACTAGTATATTATAAAAACAAAGAAGAGTAGTAGAGATAGATATAAGAATAGAGACTAGGGTGGAGCACCGTCTCTTTGCCGTGGGCTACTCCTGCGCTCCATTCGCAGCCGCAACATAGCTACCTGACCACTCCATCCTGCGCTCCATTCGTGGTATTTGTTGACATTTGGGGAGCGCACTCTCGCGACTGCTAGCAGCCACGACTTCACCGACAACGACTTCTTCCCCGACCTCGGTAACCTCTTCCTCAATGACATGGGCGACAACCTCAACGCCAATGGTGCTGCTCCCGTTGCATCGTATGTGTTTCTGTCCTTCCTGTTTGAAATCGTGGTAGAATTCATGTTTCTAGTATGTGTCCTAGACTCGATCTGTTCATCTACTATGATAGTACGCATGATTAGTTTAATCTCTGTTATAGCCATCATGATTTATTTTGTAGTAAATCTCGTAGTAACTTGCTCATATATTCAACTGGCGGAGCGTCCCCTACAGCCACTCCCGTTTCATGGATGGCCTAGTCGATGCCTCCAAGGAGCCCTTCGTCTACTGCTATGAGTGCCCGGTGTCGTTTTGGGGCTCGTCGGCGGACATTGTGCATCACTTGACGCAGGCGTGAGGCGACCACTACTGGCCCTTAGCGAAGAACATCAAGTACGAGACGTGCTACCCGTTCACCGTGCCGGAGTCGCTGGAAGATCAGTGCCTCCTGCTAGTCTCGGAGGAGGACGGCAGCGTCTTCCTGTTGATCGTGGCCGCCGGCGAGGCCCGCGCAGGCCACCGCCACATCTCTGTAGTGTGCGTCAAGGCGAAGCCGCTAACTCTGACACTGACATGAGGCTGATGTACGGGTGCGTGCTCACTATTACTACCCCTCGGAGGTCCGTGGGCAGTGACACTGGCTACGTCAAGCTGACTTGGACTCTGCCGAGCTGGGACCTTCCCGCTGATGTGGACATGGAAGACGCATGGTATTATTTGACCCCCAACAATGTGCATGGGGACTCCAAGGAGGTTCACCTGTACATATGCATTACTAAGTTAAATGTTGATCATTAGTCTTCGCTCAATGTAATCCGCAGTCTAAGCATGTGGAGACTTCCATGCATGATCTTGCTCTATTGGAGTATCGCGCATGAATAAAAGTGTATCCATTTATGGTTTTGTCTAGAATTTTCCATGTATGAATTTTTACTACAGTACTGGTGAAAGACTTATGATGAACCATTTCCTACAAAGCACAATAAGAGTTATTTCTTCACAAGTTTTGGATGCAGGTTGAATAGTTGAACGCTTTTGTTTGCAAAAGATACTTTTTTATCTATTTCACCCGGATGTTTCTGAGCTCTAGAGATGGAATAATATCCGAAGAAACCTATCGATACCTGTTACACATGAGATGACCCCCACATCCTTTGTCAAAATAAACAACACCCCGATCAATGCATTTCACTCTTCCATGCAACGGACGGGCACCTTATTTGCTCCTACAGGTGCTTAAGCTTGCCACATAGGCATAAAGTCTGATGTGGCAAGTTAATCAAGAAGAGAGAGACTAGTTTGGTGACCCAAGGAAGAAATGGTGCTAAGCGCGTGTACCTATGTGAAAAGACAATTTTGAGTCTATAGCTAATTAAATGAAGCAAACTTAGCAACACCATTTCATTGGGAGTGGTCACTCCTTGGCAGATGCAATAAATACTAGTACTCCCTGTGTCCCATAATATAAGAACGTTTTTCGCACTACACTAGTGTCAAAAACGTTCTTATATTATGGGGCGGAGGGAATACGAAGAAAGAGATAGAGAGGAGTAAAAAAACACTTATAGCCAACCTTATAACCAACCTTGTTGTAGTATGAGTGACTAAGTGATGACTATGTATGACATGCCAACATCAGATAGCGCACCGTGTTAAATCTCCAAGGGCGCGACCACGCGAGCGACGCGATGGTCATGGTAGGCGCGACCATGATACGAGCTGCTAGTAGCCCTTGGATCTGAGGTCAAACGGTTGCATGCAAAGTTGCTGAAAATTTGCAGAATAACCCTCCAGGATAGGATATTCACCCATAGGTCTAGAATCAGGCCATGCAACCATTCGATCTCAGATCCAAGGGCTCTCAGAAGCCCGTATCATGGGAGAATGGAAAGCCACTACCCTGCCGTTCGCACGCTGGCAGTTCGCTCCTACTCGTCCCCGCACGTCCTTTAATACTACGGCGGTTCGCTCCTAATCGTCCCGTCCATTCACATTACGGCAGTTCCACTAATCCTAACCCTCCTCCCAAATCCATGGCGTCCCAAATCTCCCCGATCGGCGGTGAGTACAAGGTTAGAACCATCACCGGCGATGAGTTCGATGTCATCTACACCCGGCGGTGAAAGGATGCCTTTCTCGCTTCAGACGCATGTTCGAAGACTCACATGATGAGTGGGTCGCTGGGCTAGATGTTGTGTACACCACAGTCATGGGACGAGAGAAGGATCTAAAGGACGAAGAGAGGAAGAAGCCTGCCGTGATCCAGGTTTGCGTGCATGACTTATGCTTGGTCTACCACATATGCCATGCCGACGTTGAGTGCCAGGATTTTAAGGACTTCCTCGAGAGCAACCTAGTCAAATTCGTTACTGTAGACTTTGGTAACGACAAAGAAGTCCTGCGTCGGATAGGCCTCGTTGTAGGCAACACCTTCGACTTCCAAAAGAATCGGCTGGTGTCCTCTCGTCAGCCTTCAATGCTGACCATGGAAGGAGCCATGGTTCATCCTTCGTACGATAAACTGGAGAAACCTCCATACACGTTTCATCGTCATGCATGGCAGCGGAATGTACTAGATATAGACCACATCCACTACGCTGCAATGGATGGCTACCTTTGTTTCAATATCTACAAGGGTTGGATGAAGAGCAACAGCCAAGTTGGCGGTTTAAGCAAAGAAGTATCGGCCAAGAGGAAGAGGGACAAGGACAAAGTCGAGGACGTGGACGAGGCAGTGTCATTGCTCATGGTGGTTATAATGCAGTGTCTACCGGAATAGTTGCAAAGTTTAATTTCAGGTGTGCTTAATTTAATTTGAGGGGTGTGTTGTGCTGAGCCCCTAGCAGAACTATGTTATGTTTCTTCTTGTTACTTTAACTCTTCAGTAAGTACATACTAGTATTTCTTACATTTCATTTTTTTAGTTGGTATAGTACTACCACTTGTTTATTCACATTATATACGTACAATATATATGGCCAACATCATATAGCCAGCAGTTTAGTTGTCAAAGAATTTCAGGGTGCTTAGCTTTGTCAAAGAATTCTAGGGTGCTTAGTTTGATTTGAGGGTGGGTTGTGCTGGACACCATTATTGTGACTAGTCTTTTTAATAGTACTATATGCATAATTTGGCGACGAGCGCTCTCTATATGTACCACCTTTTTTTTAATTTCAAGTTTTGCTCCATGGCACAATCCATCGATACTACTGCTGTACAAAAGTATACATTTTTTAAAAGGCTAGAGGGCGGGGCAGTCTAGCTTGGTCGGTTTCACGAGAGGCTAGGGCCTTTGTGATTTGACGACTCATTACTGCTAGAAGGCGGGGCCTTGTGATTTGACTGCTCGTATAAATGCGCCGACGACCTGATCGAGGAGGAGCAAAGAACCGTGCGGTATACTCAAGTTTTCCTTTGGAGTAGTCTTTGCGACGGAGGAACCTGAAACACGGCAGCCCAGTGCCATATGGCGATAAAAATGATCTAATTTGCTAGTCATCTCATTGTTAGCATTATTCTATTCATTCCCTCAAAAAACAAAAAACATCGTTCTATTCATGCCTCGCAGAGAACATGACACGTGCGGCGAAACACTCGAAGCAAAAGATGAAACACAGCAGCAAAAGAAGAAGGAAGATTATCACCCCAAATGATCTAATTAGCGCGAGTCGTGAATCGCTTCTTCATCGCCTCTCCGACCTCCATCTCCTGCGCGTCTCCTCCACCATCTTCTTCATTTTGTCCATGATGCGGGATTTCTCTCGCGAGCCTTCATCATCATTCCACGGCGCATTACGTACCTTGACGGCAGCGGGTGCTCGATGTGGAGCTTCGTCAACTCCTCATACATTCCATGACGAGGGCCGCATCATCTTCATCGAGGAACTACTATTCTCATGCAGCTTCTTCGGTGGCGTTCTTCTCCTTCAACAGAGTTGATCTCATGGCGAGCTTCGCCTTGTCCTCCTGAAGTCGCAGGATTTCGCCGGTCGCCTTCTTCTCCGAGGCAATGCTCTTCTTCAGTAGCATCACCAAGCCGGCGGTCAACTCTCCCTACTGATTGAGCTCAGCGGGCATGTCGTCGAGGCTCTCCTTCAGCAACTCCGTCAAGCCTTGGATGAACTCCTTCTGCTCATTGAGGTGCTTATTGAGCTGATCGGGCATGCCGTCGAGGGATAACAACTCCAGCTCCGCCGGCTCGGCATGTTCGCCTCCGCGGCTAGGGCGCTCCTAGGAGCCATCGCATGCCCGTGAGAGATCTTTCAAGGTCTCTGCGTGGCGGCGAGCCCTCTCTTTTTCCCACAGCCTTGGTTGTTGCTCCCTTGTTACGAGTAGTTCTCGACCTAGAGCTCTGCTCACCGGCGATGGCAACGACGGACGAAGAAGAAGCACTTATGAGGAGGAAAGGTAGAGTAATTTTCAGTTAGGTAGTTCCCCTTTTTATAACCTAAGTACTAGCACTAGTAGTACTAATACCTGCATAGTGGGAACACGTTCAGGTTTGGTACGTACTAGTAGGTGTGAGTAGGCTTTCGAATGTGATGGGAACAAGGTAAAGATTAATTGATGGTTTTGGTTTCAAGGCCTGAAACGGCTCCCTATGAGTTTAGCGAAACATAAATTTCAAGTAATACACTGCTCAAATGCGTAAATATTATTTTACTGTCAAAATTTGGCACAAAATACGAAGGAGACCAATGGAAGTACTACTAGCAACCCACGATTTAATTACTCGCATGCGCGCAGTGGAGTAATAGTGTCTTTCTTCCGCCCTCACGTCCACTCAATTTGCATGCGCTGTATTAATTGACCATCAATGAAGTGAACGACTTTACACGCGTCAAATTATCACATGGGGTGGATCTTGGTACAAAATTGCGTCCGCCCGTGTACCCGCATGTGCGTGCGAGGGAATGAGTGCATGCGTGGCATGCGTGCACATCTTTGCTTCGTGCATGTACCGCCAGTATGGCTCAGGGAGGACGAGTACATTCTTCTGGAATCAGCAGCACATCACTGTGATCAATCCACGCAAGGAGGTCGCGACAACGCCTCCACATGTGCCACGTGGCTTCATGAACTGTAAGAGAGACATCGTGTAGCGTGCCATTGGTATTCTAATTTACGTGTTTTGCACATACTCGAAGTACTAGTAATGTACACGTGCATTGCATGCATCAGATTTTGTAACCAAATTATGAATAAATACCACACTATAGCATGTAAGCTCTGAGTCATATATGCGTGATGTAGCCCTTCGTTTAATTCTTATAGTTCATCTCATTCAAAATCAAATTAGTTTTTATAAAAAAAAAGTAAGAACGCGTGAATAGGAAAAACATGGGATTATAGTGGAACGTCGTCTTGAATCCTACAGGATTGTATGAGTGTTTGATTGTGCATAGAAAAAACGCAGAATTCTTTCAAAGAGATTTGAGTGGCTGGGATGTTTCCTATGAAATCTAGTGCAAATGAATCATATGGAAAAATTCCTATGGTTTACAATCCTACGAATCAAACAACCAAGATAGGAAAAATTCCTAATGATTAGAATCCTCCAAAATTCCTTTGAGAATCCTTTGAATCAAAGAAGCCCTTAATCTATTTTATGAGTCATGGAATTGTGCGATGTAAAGCATAAAGTAAAAACAAATAATGGCAATTCAACTAGAAAAAAGTTTGGGCAGTTATGATACGGAAGATTCTAGATCAAAAGAGAACCACTGTTGTTTTGAGGTTTGTGCATTATGCTTAAGTTCAACCATGGAGTCTGCTAGATTGTACATGTGGCAAAATCCGGTGGGGGGCTAGAAGATGGTGCGAGGGGCCGAGTGGAGGGAGACTATGATGGAATGCACAAGTGCGAGATCGATATTTAGAGAGAGGGGGCGAACACGTGCGCTATTGCACGCAGTGGCGGAGCCATGAAAAATAAATGAGCTAGGGGCCAAGCATTGCTAATCCTTTACGAGGAGGGTCAATTCATGAAATTAAACCTTTTTTAGCAGCAATTGTCTAATGATCACATTCATATTAGCCTCGATATATAGTGATGTTAGGGGCAGGGCCCTTACTGCCCCTGTCTTTCTTCATTGTGCACGCGTCTGAGAGATGAAGCGGAAGGCATGGATGATGAGAGGGGGACGTTGGATATATAATTAATGTGGGTGTATTAGCTATTTATGTTAATCCTATATAGAGAGGTATAGATTGATCGATGTGGATGTGGGAAAGAGGGTGAGACCTCCTTTGGATATATCGATTGATCGGTTTGTGTGGAAAACTATGAAAGACCTAGCTATATACACACATACATAGAGGAACATCGATCATTGCGCATGCACGCGTGAGAGATAAAGAATGCCCGGTATGTTGGAGAGGGGGATGTGTGTGGGTGTGTGCCTTCATGGGAGACCGACCTGAAAAAAAAGATTGCATCGTCACGATAGATAATGCCATTGGTAGTGTGTGTGCATGCATGCACGAGAGAAAGTTAGTGGTACAATTATAAAGAGAAGACTACTGTGTGGGTGTAAAAGAATAGGTGAGGTCATAATCAATGTAAAGTTGAATTCAAATATTTGAATAAGAGATCCTGATGTTTGAAACCCATGCATGCATGAATATAACGGAGGTCTGCGCGGTGTGGTTTGGAAACAAGCATGTTGTAATGTATACACATTGAACAAGGTCAGACTAATTTGAATTTGAGATACCGATGGCAGACATCATTTGCCCACGTCGCATCCGTGCCTGGACACACTATTCTAATTGGAGATGATGGGCGGCTTTCGCATCACATATCTATATCTATATCCCTATATATATTATATATTTTTTATATTGTGTGCGGGTAACTTTAACTTTGAAAGATGGTCGTTGGATGAGGCGAATCCGATGGTCCAAAGATGGCAAATTTGAGCACTATTGGCCATTGGATGTCATCTAGATTCCACCAGATTTCGGCATATGTATAATCTAGAAGACTCCATGGTTGAACTTAAGCATAATGCACAAACATCAAAACACAAGCACTTCTTATTTGTTCTAGAATCTTCCGTATCAGAATTGCCCAAATGTTTTCTACATGATTTGCCATTATTTGTTTTTACTTTATGTCTTACAATGCACAATTCCATGAATCTTCAAATAGATTAGCTTTCTTATAAAAACTAGATGATTTTGAATGAAATGAACTATAAGAATTAAACGAACATCTACATCATGCATATATGACTCAAAGCTTGCATGCTATAATGTGGTATTTATTCATAATTTGGTTGCCAAATCTCATGCCTGCAATGCACGTGTACCTTACTCTAGTCTAAATGGTGTTTGTGTGTGTGTTGTGCGTGTTTAGGTGCAAATTGTCTTTTTTTGGTACACGATAAGCTTGTTCTTCCGAAATTTCAAGCCGCGCCTTGTTATGCCGAAAATTGAAGCTAGCGTCTCTGTCTATCGTGCTACGAAACTCCCGCCTCTTCAACCAGCGCCTTGTTAGCCCGAAATATTTAAGATATATCTTTGTCTTGTTGTGCTCCGACAACTCCCTCCATCTCAACCCGCGCCTTGCTATTCCGAAATTACAACGCGCGCAAAAACTCCCACCTCCTGTGAAATCCTGACACGCGAAATGCTCGTGGTACCCCTGAACCGAAAGAACCGCCTCAAATCGGTGGGGGGTACTTTTGTAACTTACCCCACATTTCGAACAAGCGCGTCTCTAAGCCATGGTTCCCCACTGCCATCCCATCCGCCCACCCATTCGTACACCGAGGCCGCGAAAACCCGCGCGAAACCCCACACCTGCTCGTCCGCCACCCAGCGGAGCCTCTTCCCCGACGATGCCGTCCACAACAACACCTCGGCGTCCCTCATCCATCGTGCGGATGAGGATCCGTCGTCGATCTCATCGTCCGCGGTTCAGCCACCCGTCCTCCACCTCCAAGGAGCTGCCACGACGTTCCCCTCGTCTTTTGCGCCACCTCCATTCCCACACCGCCGTCTTCACCTGCACCACCGGAAGAGCATCATCATCACCGTTTCCTCGGATGAAGCTGCGGCCTAATCGGCGGCACCAAAGAGGTTGTACACTAATCGCCGCATTTTCTTCTTGATTCGATCTCACGGTGCTGTCAGCGCTCGGTCCCGAGCCGACACGGCGCGGCTCCATCCACGGCGGCGTCGCCGGCCACTTCCTCCACGGTGTCGCTCCCTCGGCGGCGACGTCCACATTAGTAAGAGCTGGTGCTACTTTAGCTCTCGCTCGCGCTGCTGCTCTGTTCTTGCTCTCGGTCCCCTGCCTGGTCTGCTCAAGCTATTACTCTTGCTTGCGTTGCTGCTCTCGCTCTTGCTCTTGCTTGCGATGCTGCTCCGATTTGGCTACACTTCAGTCGACTGAATCAACTTTTGGGTCAGTCGATTTTCAATGGGTGGGCTCGCAGGGGTGAAGGAAGAACCAGCCGCAGCAGGGAGGGGGGCTCGCCGGAGAGGTACCTCACTATCTATCTTACGGTTCAGAATGGGGGTGGTGGTCACCGGCGGTGGCGGGGCGTTGGCGGGGTGGTGGCGTGGGGATCGCCGGAGAAAAAGCTCGACACAGGGGGGCCTAGAGGGATGGTCGGGGCGCCGGCGGACCGGCGGTGGGGAGTGGTTTCGGGGTGGGCAGGGCAGCGCACCGCCGACATGGCGGCGGGGCTCTTGTTTGGCCGATGGTGGCTGGCGGCTCAGGGGGGTGGATGTTGAAGATGAACCGCGGGCCCTTGATTTCATATCCAACGGCTGCAAAATCGGTGATCGAGATGATGAAAAAAGTCGATCGATCGGCGTGTAGCCTCACCTTGCTAGTGCGTTCGGGCCGACAGACAAAATTCAGTTTTGATAGCAAAATTCAGTTTGACAGTTAGGTTCGATTTGACGATTAAGTCCAATTTGACGATTAAGTTCAATTTCGACAGTTAAGTTCAGAGATGAGAGGCTGATGTATTTTACATCTAGCACTTTGTGGTTATGTATTTTACGTCATGTATTGGAGATGCTATTAGAATTCCACTCAGGTTAACGTTGTTCGTTGTCTCTCTTGTCCTGCTTCAGCCTCGGCGTCATACAAATCACACGGAGCTGCTCCGACGACAAAACCCTCCATCACAGCGGAGCAGTACCTCGGGCTCCATCTCCAGACGCCTAAGATCTTCTTCCCCTCCTCCGACAGCAAAGTCAGCCGAAGCATCCTCACCGGCCAACCCAATCATGCTGAGATCGACATGGCTTCGCCAAACAGGTTGTACACTTGTTGCATCTATTTTTTACTCTACATGTTATATATATTGTCCACTGAGCACTCGTAGTGACGGGAAATACGGTTATTTTATCCTACTATATGACAAGCAGTGAGGTACCAGGCAACTTAGCTATCCGTGATGGACTCTCTTGAACGTCATCATTATTTATCTCTGAGCGTTTGAGCTGTGCATTTGTCGATGGGCACAGGGAGTTGAGCTAGTATGGCGTGGCACAGGTCCAAAGTAATAGAAGTAGCACAAAACATTTTTTTAGTGTAGGATTTTCCTTGCTCAAGCCTGCCTACTAGAATCGCCAGTGCTTGAAAGGAAAAGTGAATGAAAAACATAGGAATTGGAAAGTTTCCTATGGCACTACTTTTCATGAATTTGGTGCAAAGGAATGGAGCAAAGGAAAATTGTAGGATTTGTTCCTTTAGTGTCTCCTTGAAAGAAAAACCGTAGGAATTCTAATTTCCACTTCTCCTCCTTTTCATATTCCTATTCATCAAGCACAAGACTAAGAGATAGTAGCATAATAGCATTATAACCATACATTTTCTTGTGGTTTGACTTAATCTCACCATGCTTTTTTGCATCCTGTGATCTTCCAATTGTTGTGAATCAAACACCTAGATTGGCAGAAATCCTGTGTTTTTAAATTCTCTGTTTTCCACGTGCATTCCTATCCTATTCCTGTCTATTTCATATCCTGCATTGTTAGAATCCTCAAATTCAAACAAGCCCTTACTCAATTACTTACATTACAGATATGTGTCAAAAAAACCTTGTGTGGTTTGTCCTGCTCTGCTGACTTTGTGTTCCACCCAGCTCAACTGCTCCAACGACGGAAGGGTTCACCACAGCGAGGATCCGCTCTCTAGATTGTCTTTCGCCGCCTCGGATCTTCTTCCCGCATTTGGCAGCTCACAATCTGCATTACCATCATCAAGCGGCAGATGATCTTGAGGACTACGGGTCCGCAAGAGAGGTCGCACTCTTCTGTGTCTGCTTACGTTATGCGTCGCTTAATATGATGACATGCTACATTATCATCGTGTTCACCTATTAGACTCTGAGTCGGGTCCAAAGTAATGCTGAAACTGGAGTTTTTAAATGGTTGTGGGGTACATATTGGGGCAGCAATCAGTACTATCTGTCTACTATCTGGTTAATCTCTAGTGTCTACTATGAGTTTCATGTTGGGTGCAAACAAACATTAAAGGAGCCATTATCTCTATTTTTTAACCAAAGCTATTATCTGCCTGCTATCATTGGTTTTGGGTCTATCCACAGTTTGCTACCATCACTCTGGATTTGTGCATGCACTCCTTACATAATCTCACTATGTTTTATTCCTATGCATGCTAGTTATTATACACAATGGAACTGATCATGTAGAGCAAAAGAGACGAGCCTTGCGTGGCAATAAAATTTCATGCAAATGTCATATCATGGTGGGCGCAAAGGCAGCCCCCCTCCACCCATTTCGGATCGTAATCAAGAGGAAGATAAGCTGTTACGAGGGGATTGAAGGAAGACCACTCCTATTTACCCCATGAGGTCTTCGCTCTAACTTGGCATGCTGATGTTGGTAATATCATGCATATGGTGCCTTGCATTGCTTACTGTATACATTAAAGATGCCATCTGCTTAGTTTAGACATGCTTTGTGTCAATGCCATATGTTAGTATATGCGAATCATGCAATGCCATCTTGTCTAGCCAGGCATCATATATGTGAATTTTGCAATGCCACCCTGGTTAGCCAGTCATCTTATATGTGAATTATGTCATGCCATCATTTTTTTATTATGTGTTAAATTTGTCAACAATTTTAGTACATTCAATTACTCTTCCTATGCATTAGCCATTCGGCACGGTCATGGAAAAATCTGGAGTGGAAACAAGGTCTTCCGAGCAGACAATGCTATCTGACGAAGCGCATGTCTTGCTGGTTATCGATAGCTCCTCAGAGGAGGATTCAGAGACAGATGACCAGTCATATTTCCCCCCTGAGGTGCATGCCCTAACTTGGCAGGGTTATGTTACTCATAGCGTGCGTATGGTATCTTGCATTTCTATGTCATTTGCTTAGTTTAGACATGCTTTGTGTGAATGCCACCTGCTTAGTGTCTAATTACCATATATGTGAATTATGCAATGCCATCTTGTTGCAAGACATTATATATGTGGATTATGCAATGTTATCTTGTTACAAGGCATTATGTATGTGAATTATGCAATGCCATGCTGTTTAGGCAAGCGTCATATATGTGAATTATATCATGCCGTCCTTTTTTGTGTTTCTCATTGCTTTTGTCGACAATGTTTGTATATTCAACTGATCTTCCTGTGCATCAGCCATTTGAATTGGTGATGGAGAAATCTGGAGTGAAAACAAGGTCTTGAGTAGACAATGCTACTGCTTGAAGCGAGATATCTTGCTGATTCTGAGATAGCTCTTGAGAGGAGGATACAGAGCGAGATGACCAGTCCTATTATCCCCCTGAGGTGTATGCTCAAACTTGGCAGGGTTATATTACTCATATAATGCATATGTTGTATTGCAATGCTTAGTTTTTACATCATATACACAATATTGAATGCCATCTCCTTAGTTGACACGTCATATATGCAATTGCCCTCTGCTCACTTCCTTAGTATATAAATCATATATTTGAATTATGTCAAGCCATGATGTTTACATAGACAGCATGTATCTGAATTATGGCATGCCAACCCATTTTCTAAAGACATAATATAGTTATATCATCTCATCCTGTTTACATATTCATCATATTTTAAATTATGTCATTCTATCCGTGAATTATATCATGCCATCATGTTTCCATCGACGGCATGTTTGTGATTTATGGCATGCCAACCACTTTAATAGACACATTGTATAGTTATATCATGCCATCCTGTTTACATAGTCATCATATTTTGAAGTATGTCATTCTATCCTATTTATTTATCCATCATACATGTGAAATTGTGTCATGCTATCCTGTTTAATTAGCCATCATATATGTGAAATTATGTCCTGCAATTCTGTTTGCTTAGACAACATAAATGTGAATTATTTCATGCCCTGTTTTCTTCCCTGCTATCCATTGCACATGTCTATC
>CM038143.1:457133453-457424520 GCA_021437245.1 Aegilops speltoides | reverse complement strand
GAGCACGCCAGTGATTCTCTGAGCCGGTCTTCATTTCCAACGCCTCGGGAAACAACGTATAATGTAAATCTCGTAGCGGATCAATTCCAACGAGCCTTTCAAACTAGTACTTTTTGTAATCAACTCTATAGCTTCTTCAATGAACGCTGGTTCTTCGATCAAGTTTTGAATGACTTTCTAGACAGATCGTTCTTGCGTTCCGGATATTCAGTCTCATTCGAAGCTTTAGACAAGGGTGCTATTGAGATATTGGGCCTGAGGGAGTCCTGGACTAGGGGGTGTCCGGATAGCCGGACTATCATCATCGGCCGGACTCCAAGACTATGAAGATACAAGACTGAAGACTTCGTCCCGTGTCCGGATGGGACTTTCCTTGGCGTGGAAGACAAGCTTGGCGATACGGATATGTAGATCTCCTACCATTGTAACCGACTCTGTGTAACCCTAGCCCTCTCCGGTGTCTATATAAACCGAAGGGTTTTAGTCCATAGGACACACAACCATTACAACAATCATACCCTAGGCTAGCTTCTAGGGTTTAGTGTCACATCCCTGGTCCTGGTATGCAGTAGGCTAGCTCTTCATGTGTACATCATGTTTAACTTTTCAAATGAACCTGAAATGGGGACTGATCAAACCCTAGCACCAGATCAAATCAAATAGGTTCAACATAAAATCATTTTCAATGAACCTGAAATGCCCTTCTAAAATGGTCATCATCTTTGCCTTGGTCTTAAACCTCTGACAAAAATGGTGCACTATTTTCTAGGTCATCCTAAGGTCACTGAATTAAATCATAAGTATTTGAATTTGGACATTTAAATTCTATAAAATATTTTAAATGTCCAAATATTCCTAAACTGAAATGTTCCATGTTGGATATATTCTATCTGATTGGGCATGTACAGTTTAGTGATTTTTGAAAGGGTCTAGGTATTTTTAGAAAAGCCACAAAGACTACGAGAATAATAGAAAATGAAACAATAGATAAAGAAAGAGGGAGACTTACCCGACGCCCACGGCAGCCCACAGCCCAACTCGGTGGCGGCCCAGCCCTTGGCACAGGCGGTTGTCTTCAACCTCTGCCAAGAGGCGAGGCGTGTCGGCAGGCGCGCCCGAGCTCCACCTCATGCTTGCCACCGAGGCGCCCCTGACGCGTCTGGAGACGCCCCGCAGCCCCCTCTGCCTCTCCCCTCACTCTCTGCTCTCTCCCTCTCCTCTAGCTCTCACTCTCTCGCAGCCTCGAGCAACCCCGAGAGCCGCCGCAGTGCACCGACGAGCACCAGCACGGCCACCGGCCACCCCACGCCTCACCAACGCGCTCAGAGGCTCCGCCTCGACCCCCTCTTCCTCCCCACCGAGCCACAAGTCGCCGGACGCCCTGGAGCACCGTCATCGATGCCATCTTCGTCCTCAGCACCGACAGCCGCCGTCGACCGATTCGTCATCACCAGGCCGTCCCCGAGCCCTCTGAGATCACCGATGACCCCGCCATGAGCTCCTCTACCTAACCCCTTTCTCCCCGCCGTCGTTCTCCTCCTCTAGCCCCGCGGTCCACCGGAGCCGAAAGCTCACCGCCGCCATGGTTCCTCGCCGTCGTGGCCAGGGCCACCGCAGCCCGCGCCTGAGCGCGTCACCGTGCTCAGCACATCGCCAGGAGGCCGTTGCACCAGCCGTTCGCCCCGCCGTGCCCCACAGCACCATTCCCAAACTCGCCCGAACTTCGGCTGCCGCAAAAGTTACCACCGTCGTCGATTTAGTCCACTTCGATGCGAGTTGTTGCCTCCGTTGGATGCGCGAGATTCTCAGCTTTCCGTAGCCGCAAACCGCGTCCAAAACCGAGCCCTGTGGGCGTTTTTCGAAGCCCTCCGCCGCGTCCGTCGTCGCCGGCGTCAAACCGCCGGCGAGTTGACCTTGTTTGACCTGGGGTTTGACTCCCCTGGGTCAAACGAAAGTGGGCCCAGAGCCCTGCTAATTTTAGCTTAGCGCTAATTAACTTTTAGTTAACTCACTAACTCACTGACATGCGGGCCCAGGCCCCATTGATAGTTTAGTTAGTATTAACTTAATCCTGTTAACTAGCTGTTACACTGACATGTGGGTCCCAGCGTCAGGTTTGACCTGGGCTGGCGCCTTTGACTTGATGACGTCACCCGGCGTCATCTTGTATGAATAATCTTTTGGATTTATTTTAATTCGAAATTCCGTAAAATAGTGCTAACTTCTAAAATTCATAGTAATTCAACCGTAACTCCAAATGAAATAATTTATATATGAAAAATGATCAGAAAAATCCAATCTATCCATCTGTACCAGTTTCATGCATGTTTAAACAAGTTAACGTGCTGTTTAGTGCAAAACATGATAAAGCACTATTTAAGATCACAAATGTGTTTGAACTTTGAATCTTTGGTTCAAAATAGCTCAAACCCATCTGGTTGTAGTTGCATTAGCCCAACACACTCATTTTACCATGTCATGATCATGCATCATATTGTGCATTGCATTGATTGTGTTTCTTCTCTGTTGCCGGTATTTGTCCCTCTCGATAGAGCGTGGTTTCGACGATGAGATCGATGACAGCGATGAAGAGCTATATTATCTTCGGAAGTGCCGGGCAAGCAAAACCCCTTGTTCATTCGATACAATCCTACTCTCTTGCTCCTGCTCTCTTTTCTTGCATTAGGACAAGAACGATTCATCATTACTTGCTGCGGTAGCTGAACCCTTTATCCTTTGCATGACTGTCATTCTCAAGTAAATAGATGAAACCCACTAGCATGAGTAGGAGTTGTTTGAGCCCTGTTGTGCCTACTTATTCATGCTTGCTTGTCATGCACTGCTCATTGCTTAGAGTTGAGTCGGTGTCGATTCGCCGGGGTGAATCGGAGGTGTGTGAACATGTCCTCTTGTGTGTGAGCTAAGTGTGTGAACACGATTTGGTAAAGGTAGAGGTGAGAGGCCATGTAGGAGTACATTGTGGGTTGTCTCATTGCAGCCGTCCTCAGGAACTGAGTTCTGTGTTTGTGATCCATGAAACATATACTACCACGCATTGGGCCCGAAACCAATGGACCCTCTCGGCTTCTTAATCACCCTTGTCCTCTGTCCGGGAGTTGCAAGTAGTTTCGGTGTTTGTAGTATCTTTGGAGGCCGTGGGCAGCGCTGACCGGAGGGTGGGCTGTGATGCGGTAGGCACGTGGCGGGTATCTGGGCGCCGCTTGGTGCCACGGAACCTGTACACATCGTTTGGGGCTGTGGCGAAACTCGGACGGATCTCCTCATGGATGGAACCGAATAGGCAATAAACTGGACTAGAGACTTGAGTGTTTAGGTAGGCGTGGCCGACACCCACGTTGGTCTTCCGCTTGAAGGTTGCCGAGTACATGTCGTGTAAACGGCGGTAAGTGGTGAGCATGTGTGAAGAAGTACACCCTGCAGGTTAATATCATCTATTGAATAGCCGTGTCATGGTAAAGGACTTCGGGTTGCCTATAACAGTTCATAGACAAGTGAAAGTGGATACTCTAAAATCGCAAGATAAGCGTGAGTGCTATGGATGGTGTTCTCGTGAGGGAGGCGGGAGCGGATCCATAGTGGTGTATTGATATGGTGAATATGTGGACTCGTGCGCCACCTCAAAAGAGTTACTTGCGAATCGTAGTTCGGGATAGCCACCGAGTCAAAGCTGGCTCATTGCAGCTTAAACCCCACCATCCCTTTATTGACAATGATGCATATGTAGATAGTTCTAATGTAAGTCTTGTTGGCTACATTTGTACTCACGTTTGCCTATTTTATGTTTTTTGAGAGAGACTTGGTCTCGCTAGTAGTTCCACACGGACTTGACGTTTAGCTTGATACCTCAGCTACGATCTTGTGCCCTCGGCAGGATCTGGTAGATAGTCAGGCTTCTAAGCCTTTTTCATTTGTAGATGTCTGTACTCAGACATGTTAAGCTTCCATTTGTGCTTGACTTGTATGCTCTGAATGTTGGGTCGTGAGACCCATGTTTGTAATATCTCGCTCCTCGGAGCCTATTGAATAAAATACTTGAGTCGTAGAGTCATGTTGTGATGCCATGTTGTATTTGCACATATCGAGCATATTGTGTGTATGTTATTGAAATGCTTGGTATGTGTGGGATCTGACTATCTAGTTGTTTATCCTTAGTAGCCTCTCTTACCGGGAAATGTCTCCTAGTGCTTCCACTGAGCCATGGTAGCTTGCTACTGCTCCGGAACACTTAGGCTGGCCGGCATGTGTCCTTCTTCGTTCTGTATCCATCCCTTCGAGGAAATGTCACGTGATGAATACCGGAGTCTGTTAGCCCGCTTCTGACCAGTTCACGAGTCTGCTAGCCCAATACTACAGCTTGGATTCACTCACGATGACCGACATCGTTCGATCTTTGGGTCATGGATGCTGTCCTGTAAGTTTGTGCCACTTTGGGTTTACGACTAGCCATGTCAGCCGGGCTCCTTATCATATGGATGCTAGCGACACTATCATATCGTGTGCCAAAAGGTGCAAACGGTCCGGGCAAAGGTAAGGCGACACCTGTGGGAATACCGTGCGTGAGGCCGCAAAGTGATATGAGGTGTTACATGCTAGATCGATGTGGCATTGAGTCGGGTCTGACAGCTTTGGTATCGAGCTTTGTTGCGTCAGAGGATTACCAAGCCAAAGCGGTGAAGTTGTGTCTAGAAATGCTTTAGTTATGTAAGGAATTGATTGTGGGATGGGAACGTAAGGCTCTTTTTACTCCTTATACCTCATGGCCTTCTGATCTGAGTCAACCTCTTCTCTTCTACGGGGATTAACAACTAGGCCTTCTCATCTATCTATCAGGATGACGTGTTACTAATCCATAGACTTATAGGATTGTTGGATTTAAGCCTCAGTTCAGTTCCTACTACTTCCGTATGTTAACTGCTGATCTCGAAACCTTGATATTGTGCTTCTGAGTGGTTATGCCACCATTTTTGTAGCATGTCTAAAACCTTTTTGGGCATTTACAACCGTTATGCTGTCCGAGTCATCCCAGGTTTCTAAATAGTCTGGTGCATTTGCAAATCCTTTCTTTCCGTTCCCGGTGTCCTTTATGGTCAGAATAAGCACACTAATCGGTGCGTTGATGTAATTTATTGCCTCGACATATATGTTGGAGTTAATATTATGACCCTAGGTGTCTTAGGGGATCACCTAGTAATCTAGCCATGTTTTGTGTTTCCGGTGTGATGATTCTAGCCACCATTCTCGAAAGCATCCTGTGATGCCATTTAGTAGTAGATATTCCATTCCTGGGTTCCTGAACCCGAGATTCACCCCACTTACCTCATGTTGATAGTGTTTGCTAGTTCCTTTAGGAAATTAGTAACCTTTGCATTAGTCCTCGAGGTCCGTGGTATTTCCTCCTTCCAAATACTATGAACCGCTTATGGCAGAAGTTCCTCGCTGAACCGAAGGATCACAATCAGAGTACTCTTGAGGAGTTCTCCATTCATAATTGTGAATCTGCCAGTTCTACCCTTTCCGCATGGGTTATCCAGAAGAAATGTTGAGCTTCACTCGACATACTAATCTGTGCATCCACAACTCAGAAAGTTATATGTTCCTTTGAGTTGTTCTCTTTAGTTGTGTCTGTTGTCACATCCACAGTCACGGTATCCGAGAGGCTAGCCCTTCATGTGTGCATCATGTTTAACTTTTCAAATGAATTTGAAATGGGGATGTTCAAACCCTAGCACCAAATGGAATTCAAATAGGTTCAACCTAAAAATAATTTTAGTGAATCCAAATGGCTTTCAAAATGTTCATCATTTACGGAAAATGCTAGAACCATAACCGAGGTGTTGCACATTTTCCATGACATATTTGGTCCTTGAATTAAATCATATGTACTTTGCATTTGGGCATTTAAATGCTAGTAAATATGTTAAATGCTCAAATAATTCTGAACTTAAGTGTGGGCTACTAGGAATAATCCCATGAGCCCACAATTATTTGCAGGATTTTTGGAAACGTTTTAGTATTTTTAATAAAGCCATCAAATTGCAGAAGAAATAGAAAAGAGATATAAAAATAGGAAAGAACAGAAGGCCACCAGGCCACCTACCTAGACCTACCTGGCGCCACCAACCGGCCCAGCACTGCAGCTGGCCGGCCCAGCCCACGACCGCTTCCTCCCTGTCGTCTTCCTCCCTCGCCAGAAGGACGTAGGGCGCGTGCCCGGCAGCAAGACGCCACCGTGACGCCACCTCCACGCTTGCCGGCGAGGGCTGGACACCTCCACGATGCCACGCGCTCCCCTCGACCGCTCTCGCTATCTCTCTCGCTCATTCTCACCTCTGCTCCCTCTCTCGCCGTTTCCCCACCACAGCAAGCCAGCCTGCCGCCGCCCGACCGCCTTGGCCGTGGCCACCGCCTTCCCCACGCCTCTCCGACGTGTTCCCGTGCTCCGCCCTGACCTCCTGCTCCTCCTCACCGAGCTGTGCGACGCCGGGAGCCCTGCATCGCCGCCCACGCCATCTTCTCCATCTCCGGCCGCCCGAGATCGCCGGCTTCACTACGTCGCCGTCCGACCTCCCCCGAGCTCGCCGTCTGCTCCAATCGACTCCTCGTGAGCTCCTCTTCTCTTTCCCTCACTCCGTGCACTCGATTTCGTTCCCTAGCTAGCTACCTCGCCGAACCCGAGCTCCGGCCGCCGCCATGGACGGTGAGCTTCGTGCTCCCTAACTCCTCCACCTGCGCTCGTTGCCTCCGCGTGTTCCTGGTGATCCCAGCAACCCGTAGAGCCCATCGGCCGCGCCCGCCGTGCCCCGTAACGTCTGGAGCTTGGATTTCCGAACTCCGGCGGCCGCCCGGCTCGCCGCCGCCGCTACACACACCCCAAAGACACCACGCGCCACCACCGGATCGCCATCGCCCGGCGTCCGTGGCGCAAACCCCGAAGCAACGATGCTCGTAGCTCGACGAGCATCTCCGTGAGCCGCCCGTGCTTTTGGTCGCCGGCGTCGATCGTGGCGTGGCCGTGATTAGGGCCTAAACACACTGCTAACCAACCCCCGGCCATCGGCGCATGGGCCCCGCGCCCTAAGTAATCCGATTTTATTTACATTTAGGTTAGTTTAAAACCCAAAGGACCCACACTGAGTTGACCCCGGCGTGGCGTTGGATGGACCCACACGTCGGCGACCTAACCAGACACCTGTGATGACCAGTGGACCCCACTGGTCAGGTTTGACCCGACCAGCCCAGTTGACTTGATGACGTCACCCGACGTCATGTCGATAATAAACCCTTTTCGGATTTATTCTTTAATAGGAAATTCGAAAATGTTGCAAACTTCTAAAATTCATATAAATTCAACCGTAGCTCAGTTGAAATAATTTATATATGAAAAATGATCAGAAAAATCCAATCTATCCATCTGCACTGGTTTCATGCATGATTAAGCAACTTTAACCTGCTGTTTATATCAAAACATGATAATGCACTATATTAATTCATAATTTCAATTTGAATTTGAACCTTGGGTTCAAACTAACCCAAACCCACTTGGTTCTAGCTGCATTAGCCCAACACACTCATTCTGCCATGTCATGATCATGCATCATATTGTGCATTGCATTGATTGTGTTTCCTTCTCTATTGCCGGTATTTGTCCCCTCTCGATAGACGTGGTTTCGATGATGAATTCGATGACACCGATGAAGAACTATAATATCGTCAGGAGTGCCAGGCAAGCAAAACCCCCTTGTTCATTCCGATACAATCCCACTCTCTCGCTCCTGCTCTCTTTTACTGCATTAGGATAACAACGATTCAACTATTACCTGCTGCGGTAGCTGAACCCCTTTATCCTTTGCATGACCTGTCATTCCACAGTAAATAGATGAAACCCACTAGCATGAGTAGGAGTTGTTTGAGCCTTGTTGTGCCTACTCATACATGTTTTGTTTGTCATGCCTGCTACTGCTTAGAGTTGAGTCGGGTCTGATCCATCGAGGATGAATCAGAGGTGCGTGAAAATGTCCTACTGTGTGTGTGAGCTAAGTGTGTGAACACGATTTGGTAAAGGTAGCGGTGAGAGGCCATGTAGGAGTACATGGTGGGTTGTCTCATTGCAGCCGTCCTCAAGAACTGAGTTCTGTGTTTGTGATCCATGATTCAGCTACTACCACGCATTGGGCCCGAAACCAATGGACCCTCTCGGCTTCTTAATCACCCTTGTCCTCTGTCCGGGAGTTGCAAGTAGTTTACGGTGTTTGTAGTATGTTGGAGGCCGTGCCTGCTGACCGTAGGGGTGGGCTGTGATGTGGTAAACACGTGCACGGTGTACCAGGCGCCCGTTTGGTGTCTCGGGAACCTGTTCACATCGTTTGGGGCTGTGGCGAAACTTGGCGGAACTCCTCATAGATGGAACCCAAATAGGCGATAAACCTGGACTAGGGACTTGAGTGTTTAGGTAGGTCATGGCCGACACCCACGTTGGGCTTCGCTTGAAGGTTGCGAGTACATGTCGTGTAAACGGCGGTAAGTGGTGAGCGTGTGTGAAGAAGTACACCCTGCGGGGTTAACATCATCTATTGAATAGCCGTGTCCATGAAAAGGACTTACGGGTTGCTTATATCGGTTCATAGACAAGTGAAAGTGGATACTCTAAAATCGCAAGATAAGCGTGAGTGCTATGGATGGCGTTCTCGTGAGGGAGGCGGAGCGGATCCATAGTGGTGTATTGATATGGTGAATATGTGGACTCGTGTGCGCCACCTCAAAAGAGTTACATTGCAGTCGTAGTTTAGAATAGCCACTGAGTCAAAGCTGGCTTGCTGCTGTTAAACTCCACCATCCCTTTTATTGATAATGATGCATATGTAGTTAGTTACGATGTAAGTCTTTTTGGGTACATTTGTACTCACGTTTGCCTATTTTATGTTTTTGCAGAGAGACTTGGTCTCGCTAGTAGTTCCACGTGGACTTGACGTTTAGCTTGTTACCTCAGCTACGATCTTGTGCCCTCGGCGGGATCTCGGTAGATAGTCGGGCTTCTAAGCCTTTTTCATTTGTAGATGTCGTACTCGGACATGTTAGCTTCGCTTGTGCTTTGACTTGTATGCTCGAATGTTGGGTCATGAGACCCATGTTTGTAATATCTCGCTCCTCGGGCCTAAAGAATAGATACTTGAGTCGTAGAGTCATGTTGTGATGCCATGTTGTATTTGCACATATCGAGCATATTGTGTGTATGTTATTGAAATGCTTGGTATGTGTGGGATCGACTATCTAGTTGTTTATCTTTAGTAGCCTCTCTTACGGAAATGTCTCCTAGTGTTTCCACCGAGCCATGGTAGCTTGCTACTGCTCCGGAACACTTAGGCTGGCGGCATGTGTCCTTCTTCGTTCTCGTATACATCCTTCGGGAAATGTCACGCGATGAATACCGAGTCTGTTAGCCGCTTCTGACCGGTTCTCCGAGTCTGCTAGCCCAGTGCTACTGACTGGATTCACTACGATGACCGACACGTTCGATCTTTGGGTCATGGATGCTGTCCTCGTAAGTTTGTGCCACTTTGGGTTTACGACTAGCCATGTCGGCCGGGCTCCTTATCATATGGATGCTAGCGACACTATCATATCGTGTGCCAAAAGGCATAAGCGGTCCCGGCAAAGGTAAGGCGACACCGTGGGAATACCGTGCGTGAGGCCGCAAAGTGATATGAGGTGTTACATGCTAGATCGATGTGGCATTGAGTCGGGTCTGACAGCTTTGGTATCGAGCTTGATTGCTGAGGATTACCAAGCCAAAGCTGGTGAAGTTGTGTCTAGAAATGCTTTAGTTATATGTAGGGGAATTGATTGTGGGTTGGAACGTCAGGCTCTTTTTACTCCTTATACCTCATGGCCTTCTGATCTAAGTCATCCTCTTCTCTTCTACGGGGATTAAGAACTAGGCCTTCTCATCTATCTATCAGGATGACGTGTTACTAAACCATAGACTTATAGAATTGATAGTTCAAATCTCAGTTCAGTTTGTACTACTTCCGTGTGTTCATAGTTGGCCTCGGAACCTTGATATTGTGCTTCTGAGTAGTTATGCCACCATTTTGCCGGATGTCTTAAATCATTTTGAGCATTTATAGCCGTTATCTTTGTCGAGTCATCGTGTCTCTAAATAGTCGATGCATTTGCAAATTCCTTCCTACCGTTTCAAGTTCCTTGTGCGGATTAACCACACTAAGCGGTGAGTTGAGGTACTCTATTGCCTCGGCGATATATCTTGGAGCTATTATTATGACCCTAGGTGTCTAGAGTATCACCTAGTAATTTAGCCATGCTTTGTGTTCCCAGTGTGATGATTCTGGCCATCAGTCTCGAAAGCATTCCGTGATGCCACTTAGTATGTAGGTATTCCACTTCTGGGTTTTGAACCCGAGATTCACCCTACTTACCTCGTGTTGATAGTGTTTGCTAGTTCCTTTAGGATATTAGTAACCTTTGCGATAGTCCTCGAGGTCCGTGGTATATCGTTCTTCCAAATGCCATGAACCATTCTTGGCAGGAGTTCTTTTGAATCAAAAGATCACAACAGGAGTGCTATTGATGAGTTCTCCATTTTATATTGTGACTCTGCCAGTTCTACCCTTCCGCATGGGTTATCCGAAAGAAATGTTGAGCTTCGCTCGACATACTAATCTATGCATCCACAACTCAGAAAATCATATGTTCCTTTGAGTTGTTCTCTTTAGTTGTGTCCTGACCCTCGTCTGTCATTTGATAGTCAAGATTATGTGTGCATTCATTCATCGGTGCCTATTATTCTTGTGGTCCGTCAAGCCATTCTATTCTAGAATGACTAGGAGAAACAAACTCCAGTACCTCATCCATTTCTAGGATTGGGTCAAGGCAGTTGTATTCCACAGATCAAAATGCCAATCCAGCTTTTGTTCTGTTCTACCTTGGAGTGTTACCATCTTTATGTCAGGATTGTCATGAGAATTGCACTACCTCTTATGAATTCTTGACGTAGTAATACTTCTTGCCATCATTGTTCATTCCTCGGTTTCCGTGTTGTTGTAACCGGAATGCTGACAAGTGAGTCATGATGTGTGAAATCAATACTCCTAGCAACTCCGTTGCTTGGTAGTTAATGGACTATATTCTCATTCTTAGCGTGTTGGTTGTTAAATCATCATCCTAAGATTGATCGTGCTACCTAGTCCTTATTTCTGGTGCACTCCTCGATCAATGAGTTAGGATTATTCAATCCCTTGCTTATTTGATCATATCATCTTGCTCTGGGAAGCAAGATTGATCTCGAGCTTAGTAACATATTGGTGGTTCGTGATGTTCCGAATATCTTCTCGGAAGTATCACCAGGTCGTCACCTGGCCGCTATGTTGAGTTCGTGATCAAGTTGGTTTATTCCTGTAAACCACCCTTCCTCTAAGAATCTGTGTTGGATGCCCCTGAGCTAGTTGGTTAAGCTGAACAACAACTTGGAGAGTTGGAAGATAAAAGCTTGTTTGACTTAGTTCGTGTTAAGGGATATCTTGTGTGTGTGTTGAAGAAAGATGATATCTTCATTGATTGGTCCTCGTGATCAGTTGTTAGAGCTATTGTCTTGCCAAAACTTTGATTTGAGTATGGGCTATCCTCAAATCAAATCAGAACCAACGATGTTCGTAATGTTGTCTTACTCGTGGATTTTCCTCGAGCATACACCATTATATCTTTTGGGTCTGACCAATGCTATCACTTGTCCTCATAATTATGGAATTCCATCTTCATGGAAAACCAGGATGAATTGTTGTTGAGCCCATCGACAACATCCTTGTCCTCTCCTTAATTTTGTTGAACATTAAGCTAGTGTTGGAAACTTTTTAAAGCATTTGTTCATGCTAGCTCATGAAGCATATGTTCAGATGTAAGAAGTGACTTCCTCTAGTTCATGTGCATTAGATGTAAGTTGTCCGTGGATTCGAGAAAGTCGGTGTTGCTTCCTTTGGAATCATCCCAAATCATTCATGCATACGTGCGAAGTATTCTGTGGTTCGAAGACTTGCAACCTTCATTCTATATGTATTCCTAGCACACCAAGCCACTGATTGAATTGTTCAAGGAGAAGAAGTTCCTTCTTAAGAGCAAGACTTATGCAAGGACTTCGATATCCTTGTTGATGGTTTCCCACCGGAACTCGGTAGTGTTTTATTGTAAGACTACCATGGAATCATGTTTGTCTGGGACAACGTGTTTACATGTTTGTAGCAGGACCAGCTCATGTTTTGGAGCTTGCTATCGTAGTTCATTTCCCGAGAATCTTGCAACGTCATCTCGTCGGTTTGTGTTGCAACTGTTCCTTCTCCAGACATGCTGTCTGCAATATCCTGTTACCAACCAGATCTGAATCTCAAGCAGATATGATGGATGGAGCATCTCCCAAGAACTATAATATTGGTCTCTCGATAACCGGTAAAGAGGATGTCGTGGCCAACACACCCAGCTGGAAGACCTATTATTGTAGTATCTTGATTGAGAAAGTTGGCCATCTCCCCATAAGGATTTCGAGGGATTCACCCCCTAGTTGTCCCTTATGGATTTTTGTGTTTCCGAAGTCCGACCTTTACTTGATGTTCCAGATATCAAACCATATCTATGAATGGGATATGCTGGTACATCATGGAGAACATTAGAAGCGGAGTGCTAAATGTCTCTCGGTCGATCATCCAGATTTTGTTTCCTTGGCCTCGCTAAGATGAAATCTGAGAAAGTGCTATCTTCCTTTGCATCTGCATCATCCATCACTATTCATCATGGTAGTATGTTGTGTTGTCAGCACCCTTGACATGGATGTTGGTAAAACTTTGATGATTATGGAAATGCTCAAGTTCTTGAAAGCACGCACAAGCATTAGGTGCTATCGTAGTTACTAACTGGGATTGCTCTCAATTTCCTCGGTTATGCTATAACTCTTCAAACAGTAGATTCACTCTCTACTGCTGAGCTTCTCCCCAGTTACTAAAATCATCCCTTGTGTTGTTTTCAACAAGCTAATCCACATCATCCATTCTGGCCCGAGAATGTCATTTTTTCGGACTCCTTCAAATGATCGATTGTGAATTGCCTTAGGCTGGTATAAAGAATTTCAATGATCTCGTAATCAAATGTAATTCTTTTTGCCACTTAAGGGGACATTTCTACGAGTCACCTTCCATAAGGTGTCTCGTTGTGGTATCATGGCAATTATTTTCCTCTCTACTTTGAAACCTCAGCAAATTGTTTCTTCCGTCCTTCATGATGTGTGTTTTGTCTCTCAGCTCAAGTGATGTTCTACATCTCATCCCGTGAGTTGATCTTGTGATCATTAAAATGATCCATCCTTGTAGAGTGTTTCTGTCCTCGTGTTGGATGAAGATCTCAAAAGCAAAGACGTCAAGATCAATTGAAACACTGAATCAGCATCCTCGAGTAGGACATCTGGATCGTGAAGATCGTGTTATTTTGTACCCCTCTGCCTTCTTACCTCACGCCTTGAATCTCGGTCGAGATTCTTGTTTAGTGGGGGTGAGTTGTCACATCCACAGTCTGGTATGCGATAGGCTAGCCCTTCATGTGTGCATCATGTTTAACTTTTCAAATGAATTTGAAATGGGGATGTTCAAACCCTAGCACCAAATGGAATTCAAATAGGTTCAACCTAAAAATAATTTTAGTGAATCCAAATGGCTTTCAAAAATGTTCATCATTTCTGGAAAATGCTAGAACCATAACCAGAGGTGTTGCACATTTTTCCATGACATATTTGGTCACTTAATTAAATCATATGTACTTTGCATTTGGGCATTTAAATGCTAGTAAATATGTTAAATGCTCAAATAATTCTGAACTTAAGTGTGGGCTACTAGGAATAATCCCAACAGAGCCCACAATTATTTGCAGGATTTTTGGAAACGTTTTAGTATTTTTAATAAAGCCATCAAATTGCAGAAGAAATAGAAAAGAGATATAAAAATAGGAAAGAACAGAAGGCCACCAGGCCACCTACCTAGACCTACCTGGCGCCACCAACCGGCCCAGCACTACAGCTGGCCGGCCCAGCCCACGACCGCTTCCTCCCTGTCGTCTTCCTCCCTCGCCAGAAGGACGGAGGGCGCGTGCCCGACGCGCGCACGGCCACCGCACGCCACCTCCTGCTTGCCGACGAGGGCCTGGACGCCTCCACGATGCCACGCGCTCCCCTCGACCGCTCTCGCTATCTCTCTCGCTCATTCTCACCTCTGCTCCCTCTGTCTCGCCGTTCCCCACCACAGCCGAGCGCGCTCGCCGCCGCCGACCGCCGCAGCCGTGGCCACCGCCTTCCCCACGCCTCTCCGGCGTGTTCCCGTGCTCCATA
This sequence comes from Aegilops speltoides, assembly GCA_021437245.1. Classification (NCBI taxonomy): domain Eukaryota; kingdom Viridiplantae; phylum Streptophyta; class Magnoliopsida; order Poales; family Poaceae; genus Aegilops; species Aegilops speltoides. Next base: position 457,410,125 of record CM038143.1, on the reverse strand, counting down.
CCGACCTCCTGCTCCTCCTCACCGAAGCTGTGCGACGCAGGGAGCCCCGCACGCCGCCCACGCCATCTTCTCCATCTCCGGCCGCCCGAGATCGCCGGCTTCACTACGTCGCCGTCCGACCTCCCCCGAGCTCGCCGTCTGCTCCAATCGACTCCTCGTGAGCTCCTCTTCTCTTTCCCTCACTCCGTGCACTCGATTTCGTTCCCTAGCTAGCTACCTCGCCGAACCCGAGCTCCGGCCGCCGCCATGGACGGTGAGCTTCGTGCTCCCTAACTCCTCCACCTGCGCTCGTTGCCTCGCGTGTTCTGGTGATCCCAAGAACTCAGAGCCCATCGCCGCGCCGCCGTGCCCGTAACGTCGGAGCTTGATTTCGAACTCCGCGGCCGCCCGGCTTCGCCGCCGCTGCTACACACACCCCAAAGACACCACGCTGCCACCACCGGATGCGCCTCGCCGGCGTCCGTAGGCGCAAACCCGAGCGAACGATGTCTCGTAGCTCGACCGAGCATCTCCCATGAGCCACCGCCGTGCTTTTGGTCGCCGGCGTCGATCACGACGCGTGGCCGTGATTAGGCCTAAACACACCGCTAACCAACCCCCCGCCATCGACGATGGGCCCCGCGCCTAAGTAATCCCGATTTATTTCATTTAGGTTAGTTTAAAACCCGGTGGGACCCACTCGCCGAAGTTGACCACCGACGTGGCGCTGATCGACCCACACGTCGGCGACCTAACCAAGACCTGCGGATCGACCAGTGGACCCCACTGGTCAGGTTTGACCCGGACCAGCCCCAGTTGACTTGATGACGTCACCCCGACGTCATGCTGACGCAATAAACCCTTTTCTGGATTTATTCTTTAATAGGAAATTCCAGAAAATGTTGCAAACTTCTAAAATTCATATAAATTCAACCGTAGCTCAGATTGAAATAATTTATATATGAAAAATGATCAGAAAAATCCAATCTATCCATCTGCACTGGTTTCATGCATGATTAAGCAACTTTAACCTGCTGTTTATATCAAAACATGATAATGCACTATATTAATTCATAATTTCAATTTGAATTTGAACCTTGGGTTCAAACTAACCCAAACCCACTTGGTTCTAGCTGCATTAGCCCAACACACTCATTCTGCCATGTCATGATCATGCATCATATTGTGCATTACATTGATTGTGTTTCCTTCTCTATTGCCGGTATTTGTCCCCTCTCGATAGACGTGGTTTCGACGATGAATTCGATGACACCGATGAAGAACTATAATATCTTCAGGAGTGCCTGCAAGCAAAACCCCTTGTTCATTCCGATACAATCCCACTCTCGCGCTCCTGCTCTCTTTTTTATGCATTAGGACAACAACGATTCAATGTTACTGCTGCGGTAGCTGAACCCTTTATCCTTTGCATGACTGTCATTCCACAAAATAGATGAAACCCACTAGCATGAGTAGGAGTTGTTTGAGCCTTGTTGTGCCTACTCATACATGTTTTGTTTGTCATGCCTGCATCGCTTAGAGTTGAGTCGGTCCGATCCATCGAGGATGAATCGAGGTGCGTGAACATGTCCCTCTTGTGTGTGTGAGCTAAGTGTGTGAACACGATTTGTTAAAGGTAGCGGTGAGAGGCCATGTAGGAGTACATGGTGGGTTGTCTCATTGCAGCCGTCCTCAAGAACTGAGTTCTGTGTTTGTGATCCATGATTCAGCTACTACCACGCATTGGGCCCGAAACCAATGGACCCTCTCGGCTTCTTAATCACCCTTGTCCTCTGTCCAGGAGTTGCAAGTAGTTTCTTGTGTTTGTAGTATGTTGGAGGCCGTGCGCAGCGCTGACCGTAGGGGTGGGCTATGATGCGGTAGGCACGTGGCACGGTGTACTGGGCGCCCGCTTGGTGTCTCGGGAACCTGTTCACATCGTTTGGGGCTGTGAGCGAAACTTGGCGAAACTCCTCATAGATGGAACCCAAATAGGCGATAAACCTGGACTAGGGACTTGAGTGTTTAGGTAGGTCGTGGCCGACACCCACGTTGGGCTTCCGCTTGAAGGTTGCCGAGTACATGTCGTAAACGGCGGTAAGTGGTGAGAGCGTGTGAAGAAGTACACCCGCAGGTTAACATCATCTATTCAATAGCCGTGTCCGCATGAAAAGGACTTCGGGTTGCTTATATCGGTTCATAGACAAGTGAAAGTGGATACTCTAAAATACGCAAGATAAGCGTGAGTGCTATGGATGGCGTTCTCGTGAGGGAGACGGAGCGGATCCATAGTGGTGTATTGATATGGTGAATATGTGGACTCGTAGCGCCACCTCAAAAGAGTTACATTGCAATCGTAGTTTAGAATAGCCACCGAGTCAAAGCTGGCTTGTTTTGTTAAACTCCACCATCCCTTTATTGATAATGATGCATATGTAGTTAGTTACGATGTAAGTCTTGTTGGGTACATTTGTACTCACGTTTGCCTATTTTATGTTTTTTGAGAGAGACTTGGTCTCGCTAGTAGTTCCACGTGGACTTCGACGTTTAGCTTGTTACCTCAGCTACGATCTTGTGCCCTCGGCAGGATCTGGTAGATAGTCAGGCTTCTAAGCCTTTTTCATTTGTAGATGTATGTACTCAGACATGTTAGCTTCCGCTTGTGCTATGACTTGTATGCTCTGAATGTTGGGTCATGAGACCCATGTTTGTAATATCTCGCTCCTCGGAGCCTAATGAATAGATACTTGAGTCGTAGAGTCATGTTGTGATGCCATGTTGTATTTGCACATATCGAGCATATTGTGTGTATGTTATTGAAATGCTTGGTATGTGTGGGATATGACTATCTAGTTGTTTATCTTTAGTAGCCTCTCTTACCGGGAAATGTCTCCTAGTGTTTCCACCGAGCCATGGTAGCTTGCTACTGCTCCGGAACACTTAGGCTGGCCGGCATGTGTCCTTCTTCGTTCTGTATACATCCCTTCGGGAAATGTCACGCGATGAATACCGAGTCTGTTAGCCCGCCACTGCCCGGTTCTCCTGAGTCTGCTAGCCCAGTGCTACAGCACTGGATTCACTCAACGATGACCGACACGCTCGATCTTTGGGTCATGGATGCTGTCCTGTAAGTTTGTGCCACTTTGGGTTTACGACTAGCCATGTCAGCCGGGCTCCTTATCATATGGATGCTAGCGACACTATCATATACGTGTGCCAAAAGGTGCAAACGGTCCCGGGCAAAGGTAAGGCGACACCCGTGGGAATACCGTGCGTGAGGCCGCAAAGTGATATGAGGTGTTACATGCTAGATCGATGTGGCATTGAGTCGGGGTCCTGACACTGACCCTCGTCTATCAATTGATAGTCAAGAGTAGGCTTGCATTCGTTTATCGATGCCTATTACTCTTGTGGTCCGTCAAGCCATTCTATCCGGAATGACTTGGAGAAACAAACTCCAGTACCTCATCCATATCCAGGATTGGGTCAAAGCAGTTGTAATTCGCAGATCAAATACTAATCCAACTTTTGTTCTGTTCTACCTTGGAGTATTACCATCTTTTATATCGAGATTATTATAGGAATTGCACACCAGCCTACGAGAACCGGAATACCGACAAGTGAATCGTGATGTGTGAAATCTATACTCCTAGCAACTCCGTTGCTTGGTAGTTAAAGGACAATAATTTCATTCTTAGTATGTTGGTTCTTGAATCATCATCCTAAGATAGATTGTGCTACCTAGTCCTTATTTCCGGTGCACTCTTCGATCAATGAGTTAGGATTGTGCCAATCCCTCGCTCTTGTGATCATATCGTCTTGCCCTGAAAAGCAAGGTTGTTTTCGAGCTTAGTAACATATCGGTGGTTCGTGATTTTCCGAATATCTTCTCAGAAGTATTACCAGGTTGTCGCCTGACCGCTATGTTGAGTTTGTGATCAAGATGGTTTCTTGTAAACCACCCTTCTCCAAGAATTTGTGTGGGATACCCCTGAGCTGGTTGGTCAAGCTAAACAACAACTTGGAGAGTTGGGAGATAAAAGCTGCCTGACTTAGCTCATGTTAAGGGATATCTTGTGTGTGTGTTGAAGAAAGATGATATCTTCATCAATTGATCCTCGTGATCAGTTGTTGGATCTATTGCCTTGTCAAAACTTTGACTTGAGTATGGGTTATCGTCAAGTCAAATCAGAACCAACGATGTTCGTAATGTTGTCTTACTCGTGGTTGATCCCTCGAGCATACACCATTACATCTTTTGGTCTAACCAATGCTATCACCGTGTTCACATGATGGTGGAAGTCCAGTGATATGGAAATTCCGATGATTTTCCGTTGAGCCCATCAGCAACATTTTGTCTCCCCCATGATTCATGTTGAACATCAACCTAGTGTTGGAAACTTTGTAAGCAATACCTTCGTGTTCTGTTCATGAAGCTTATGCTTGGATGAAAGAAGTGACTTTCTCCAAGTTCACGTGCATTAGGTGTAAGTTTTCGCCATGAATTTGAGAAAGGTTTGTTTTGATTCTCTTGGAATCAACCCAAGTCAGTCATGCATACGTACGATGTATTCTATGGTTTGGTAGATTGATTACCTGCACTCCATATGTATTCTGTAGCACACCAAGCCACTGATTGATTTGTTCAAGGAGAAGAAGCTCCTTCTTAAGAGTATACCCTATGCAAGGACTTTGATATCCTCGATGATGGGTCCCCACCGGAACTCGGTACTGTTTTATTGTAAGACTACCATGGGATCATGTTTGTCTGGGACAATGTGTTCACATATTTGTAGCAGAACCAGCTCATGTTTTGGAGCTTGCTACCGTAGTTCATTCCCCGAGAATCACGCAACGTCATCTCGTCGATTTGTGTTGCAAACTTTCATTTTTCTTTCTAGACTTGATGAGTCTGGAATATCCTAACACCAACCAGATCTGAATCTCGGGCAGATATGATGGTTGGAACGTTTCCCAAGAACGATAACAATGGTCTCACTGTAACCGGTAAAGTGGATGTCGTGGCCAACACACCTAGCCGGAAGGCCTATTATTATAGTATCTTGGTTGAGGAAGTTGGTCACCTCCCCATAAGGACTTCGTAGGATTTACTCCTTAGTTGTTCCTTATGGATTTTCTTTTGTGCTCCCGAAGTCCGACCTTTTACTTGATGTTCTAGATACCAAACCATGCAAATGGGTTACGCTAGCACATCAAGGAGAGCATTAGAAGAGGAGTGTCAAATGTCTCTTGGTCGATCATCCAGATTCTGCCCCCTTGGTCTCGCTAAGGTGAAATCTAAGAAAGTGTTATCTTCCTTTGCATCTGCATTGTCCATCGCCATTCATCATGGTAGTATGTTGTGATGTCAGCACCCTTGACGCGGATGTTGGTAGGACCTTGATGAACATGGAAATGCTCAAGTTCTTGAGAGCACGCACAAGCACTAGGTGCTATCATAGTTACTAACCGGGATTGCTCTCAGTTTCCTCGGTTATGCTATAACTTTTCAAATAGTGGACTCACTCTCTACTGTTGAGCTTCTCCCCAGTTACTAAAATCATCCCTTGTGTTGTTTTCAACAAGGTAATCCACATCATCCATTCTAATCCGGGTATGCCATTCTACCGAACCCCTCCAAATGATTGCTCAAGAATTGCCCTAAGTTGGTATAAAGAGTCTCAATGATCTTTGAATCAAAGGTAATTCTTTTTGCCACTTAAGGGATGATCCTATGAGTTGCCTCCTCTAAGATGTCTCGTTATGGTATCATGGCAACTTAACTCCTCGCCGCGCTGACAACTATTCACCACCTTCTTAAGTGTGAAATTGTTGTCTACCTAGTGAACCTCCATCGTCTATTCCACTCCATTCCTCTAGATGCGTGCTTCGTATCTCAGCTCGAGAGATATTTTTATGACTCACCCCGTGAGTTGATCCTAAGTTGTTTGGTCTTCGAGAAGATCGACCCTTCTAGAGTTTCTTTTCCCTCTCGTTGTCATGTTGGTAGGAGTTCCTGGAGCAAGACATCGAGACAATGATGGTGATCGAATCAACGTTCATTTGAAGTGCAACCTGGATCGTGAAGATTGTGTTAGTTTGCGTTTGTGTTAGTTTGCGTTCCCCCTTCATCTTACCCGACGCTTGAATCTCGGGGCGAGATTCTTGTTTAGTGGGGGTGAGTTGTCACATCCCTGGTCCTGGTATGCAGTAGGCTAGCTCTTCATGTGTGCATCATGTTTAACTTTTCAAATGAACTTGAAATGGGGACTGATCAAACCCTAGCACCAGATCAAATCAAATAGGTTCAACATAAAATCATTTTCAATGAACCTGAAATGCCGTTCTAAAATGTTCATCATCTTTGCCTTGGTCTTAAACCTCTAACAAAAATGGTGCACAATTTTCTAGGTCATCCTAAGGTCACTGAATTAAATCATAAGTATTTGAATTTGGACATTTAAATTCTATAAAATATTTTAAATGTCCAAATATTCCTAAACTGAAATGTTCCATGTTGGATATATTCTATACAGTGGGCATGTACAGTTTAGTGATTTTTGAAAGGGTCTAGGTATTTTTAGAAAAGCCACAAAGACTACAGAATAATAGAAAACAGAAACAATAGATAAAGAGAGAGAGGGAGACTTACCCGACGCCCACCTGGCAGCCCACCTGGCCCAACTCCAGCTGGCGGCCCAGCCCACTGGCCTGAAGCGGGTGTCTTCAACCTCTGCCAGTAGGCAGAGGCGTGTCGACAGCGCGCGCGCCCGAGCTCCACCTCATGCTTGCCACCGAGGCGCCCAGACGATCCGAGACGCCCGCAGCCCCTCTGCCTCTCCCCTCACTCTCTGCTCTCTCCCTCTCCTCTGGCTCTCGCACTCTCGCAGCCCCGAGCAACCCCGAGAGCCGCTGCAGTGCGCCGACGAGCACCAGCACGGCCACCGGCCACCCCACGCCTCACCGATGCGCTCAGAGGCTCCGCCTCGATCCCCTCTTCCTCCCCACCGAGCCACAAGTCGCCGGACGCCTGAGCACCGTCATCGACGCCATCTTAAATCCTCGCGACCGACGGCCGCCGTCGACCGATTCGTCATCACCAGGCCGTCCCCGAGCCCTCTGAGATCACCGATGACCCCGCCGTGAGCTCCTCTACCTAACCCCTCTCTCCCCGCCGTCGTTCTCCTCCTCTAGCCCCGCGGTCCACCGGAGCCGAAAGCTCACCGCCGCCATGGTTCCTCGCCGTCGTGGCCAGGGCCACCGCAGCCCGCGCCTGAGCGTGTCACCATGCTCAGCACATCGCCAGGAGGCCGTAGCACCCAGCCGTTCGCCCCGCCGTGCCCCACAGCACCATTCCCAAACTCGCCTAAACTCCGGCCGCCGCAAAAGTTGCCGCTGTCGTCGATTTAGTACACTCCGGTGTGAGTTGTTGCCTCCGTTGGATGCGCGAGACTCTCAGCTTTCCGTAGCCGCAAACCGCGTCCAAAACCGAGCCCTGTGGGCATTTTCCGAAGCCCTCCGCCGCGTCCGTCGTCGCCGGCGTCAAACCGCCGGTGAGTTGACCTCGTTTGACCTGAGGTTTGACTCCCCTGGGTCAACGAAAGTGGGCCCAGTGCCCTGCTAATTTTAGCTTAGCGCTAATTAACTTTTAGTTAACTCACTAACTCACTGACATGCGGGCCCAGGCCCCATTGACAGTTTAGTTAGTATTAACTTAATCCTGTTAACTAGCTGTTGATCTGACATGTGGGTCCCAGCGTCAGGTTTGACCTGGGCTGGCGCCTTTGGCCTGATGACATCACCCCGACGTCATGCTGATGTAGATAATCTTTTCTGGATTTATTTTAATTCAGAAATTCCAGAAAATAGTGCTAACTTCTAAAATTCATAGTAATTCAACCGTAACTCCAAATGAAATAATTTATATATGAAAAATGATCAGAAAAATCCAATCTATCCATCTGTACCAGTTTCATGCATGTTTAGACAAGTTAACTTGCTGTTTAGTGCAAAACATGATAAAGCATTATTTAAGATCACAAATGTGTTTGAACTTTGAATCTTTGGTTCAAAATAGCTCAAACCCATCTGGTTGTAGTTGCATTAGCCCAACACACTCATTTTACCATGTCATGATCATGCATCATATTGTGCATTGCATTGATTGTGTTTCTTCTCTGTTGCCGGTATTTGTCCCCTCTCGATAGACGTGGTTTCGACGATGAGATCGATGACACTGATGAAGAGCTATATTATCTTCGGAAGTGCCAGGCAAGCAAAACCCCCTTGTTCATTCTGATACAATTCTACTCTCTCGATCCTGCTCTCTTTTACTGCATTAGGACAGCAATGATTCATCTGTTACTTGTTGCGGTAGCTGAACCCCTTTATCCTTTGCATGACCTGTCATTCCACAGTAAATAGATGAAACCCACTAGCAAGAGTAGGAGTTGTTTGAGCCCCGTTGTGCCTACTTATTCATGCTTGTTTGTCATGCCTGCTACTGCTTAGAGTTGAGTCAGGTCTGATTCATCGGGGGTGAATCAGAGGTGTGTGAACATGTCCTACTGTGTGTGAGCTAAGTGTGTGAACACGATTTGGTAAAGGTAGCGGTGAGAGGCCATGTAGGAGTACATGGTGGGTTGTCTCATTGCAGCCGCCCTCGTGAACCGAGTTCGTGTTTGTGATCCATGAAACAGATACTACCATGCATTGGGCCTGAAACCAATGGACCCTCTCGGCTTCTTAATCACCCTTGTCCTCTGTCCAGGAGTTGCAAGTAGTTTCTGGTGTTTGTAGTATGTTGGAGGCCGTGAGCAGTGCAGACCGGAGGGGTGGGCTGTGATGCGGTAGGCACGTGGCCGGGTATACCGGGCGCCCGTTTGGTGCCACGGAACCCTGTACACATCGTTTGGGGCTGTGAGCGAAACTCCGGCCGGATCTCCTCATGGATGGAACCCGAATAGGCGATAAACCTGGACTAGAGACTTGAGTGTTTAGGTAGGCCGTGGTCGACACCCACGTTGGGCTTCCGCTTGAAGGTTGCCGAGTACATGTCTTATAAACGGCGGTAAGTGGTGAGAGCATGTGTGAAGAAGTACACCCCTGCAGGGTTAATATCATCTATTCGAATAGCCGTGTCATGTAAAGGACTTCAGGTTGCCTATAACAGTTCATAGACAAGTGAAAGTGGATACTCTAAAATACGCAAGATAAGCGTGAGTGCTATGGATGGCATTCTCGAGGGAGACGGAGCAGATCCATAGTGGTGTATTGATATGGTGAATATGTGGACTCGTGCGCCACCTCAAAAGAGTTACTTGCAAATGTAGTTCAGATAGCCACCGAGTCAAAGCTGGCTTGTCATAGCTTAAACCCCACCATCCCTTTATTGACAATGATGCATAAGTAGATAGTTCGATGTAAGTCTTGCTAGGTACATTTGTACTCACGTTTGCCTATTTTATGTTTTTGCAGAGAGACTTGGTCTCGCTAGTAGTTCCACGTGGACTTGATGTTTAGCTTGATACCTCGGCACGATCTTGTGCCCTCGGCAGATCTCGGTAGATAGTCGGGCTTCTAAGCCTTTTTCATTTGTAGATGTGCGTACTCGGACATGTTAAGCTTCCGCTTGTGCTTGACTTGTATGTTTCAATGTTGGGTCGTGAGACCCATGTTTGTAATATCTCGCTCCTCGAGCCTATTGAATAAAATACTTGAGTCGAGAGTCATGTTGTGATGCCATGTTGTATTTGCACATATCGAGCATATTGTGTGTATGTTATTGAAATGCTTGGTATGTGTGGGATCGACTATCTAGTTGTTTATCCTTAGTAGCCTCTCTTACGGAAATGTCTCCTAGTGCTTCCATCGAGCCATGGTAGCTTGCTCTTTGCTCCGGAACACTTAGGCTGGCCGGCATGTGTCCTTCTTCGTTCTCGTGGTTCCGTCCCTTCGAGGAAATGTCACGCGATGAATACCGGAGTCTGTTAGCCCGCTTCTGCCCGGTTCACCGAGTCTGCTAGCCCAGTGCTACTGCTTGATTCACTCACGCGATGACCGACACGCTCGATCTTCGGGTCATGGATGCCTGTCCCTGTAAGTTTGTGCCACTTTGGGTTTACGACTAGCCATGTCAGCCCGGGCTCCTTATCATATGGATGCTAGCGACACTATCAAATACGTGTGCATAAGGCACAAACGGTCCCGGGCAAAGGTAAGGCGACACCCGTGGGAATACCGTGCGTGAGGCCGCAAAGTGATATGAGGTGTTACATGCTAGACCGATGTGGCATTGAGTCGGGGTCCTGACATTTAGCCTCCTTGATCTCGTGGTAGATCCACTCTTGTACTACCCATATCATCGATATCAATCAAGCAGGACTAGGGTTTTACCTCCATCGAGAGGGCCCGAACCTGGGTAAAAACATTGTGTCCCTTGTCTCCAGTTACCATCTGCCTAGACGCACAGTTCGGGACCCCCTATCCGAGATCCGCCGGTTTTGACACCGACATTGGTGCTTTCATTGAGAGTTCCTCGTGTCGCCACCGATAGGCTTGATGGCTTCTTCAATCAACAACAACGCCGCCTGTGGTGAGACTTTTCTCCCGGATAGATCTTTGTGTTCGGCGGCTTCGCACTGCGGGCCAATTCACTTGGCCATCTGGAGCAGATCGAAAGCTACGCCCCTGGCCATCAGGTCAGATTTGGAAGCCTAAACTTCACGGCTGACATCCGCGGAGATTTGATCTTCGATGGATTCGAGCCACAGCCGAGCGTGCCGCACTATCACGATGGGCATGATCTTGCTCTGCCGCCGGACAGTACCTTGGAGGCTGCACACGAGTCCGCTCCGACCCATACCTCGGAGCCGACCGCGCAGATCGAGGACCGGTGGCTGGACACCGCCTCGGGAGCTGCAACTTCTACGGCGATGGAGCCGAATGCCGACTTTGTCCCTTATAAAGCTCGTGACTCTGAGGTGCTGGACTCCTTGCCGGACTCCGAACCTCCTGCGCCCCCACCCATCGAATCCGATTGGGCGCCGATCATGGAGTTCACCGCCGCGGACACCCTTCAGCACTCACCCTTTGGCGACATCCTAAATTCGCTAAAGCATCTCTTGTTATCAGGAGACCCCTGGCCGGACTGCGGTTAGGATGGTCGGGATGCGGACGACGAAGAAATTCCAATCCCACCCACCACCCACTTTGTAGCCATTGTTGACGATCTAACCGACATGCTAGATTACGACTCCGAAGACATCGACGGTATGGACGGCGATGCCGGAGACTACCAAGAACCAGCGCCTACCGAGCACTAGAAGGCCACCCCAACCCATGATGTATATATGGTGGACACCCCAAAAGGAAGCGATAATGAGGAACAACGGGACGCGGCAAAGGATAATTCCACCGGCAAACAACCAAAACGGCGACGCACGCGCCGCCCTAAGTCCCGCCTCGACAAAAATAGCACTCCTAATGACCCAGCAATAGAGCAGGGCAAACCAACGGACAACGAACATGCAACCAAGCAACCATCCGAACAGGACGAATCGGGTAATCAATCCATGCTCGGCGAAAACAACAGTCCAGACGATCTGACGCCGGACACACCGCCGGAGCATAAGAACCTTCACAAAAGACTCGTCGCCACTGCAAGAAGTCTGAAGAAGGAAAAACAGAAGCTCAAAACAGCGGAAGACATACTCAGAATGAGGTGGAGCAAAGTACTCAAGACCGCGGACAAATATGGCAATAGCCACCAAACAAAGAGCTACCCGCTTAAAGCTGCTGCCAGAATTCGACGAGGAAGCCATAGAGCCCCCACAGTCAAAAAGCGAAGAGGCCGCCTGGCCGGATAGACAACCAGATGACAGGCCAAAAGCGACAAGCGACGCTGCACACAAGCTGAGACATGATCCTCGTAAAATAGATGGCCCGGTCAGGTCCATTTATGGACCAAAAAAGAGAGCCCCAGGAAGCAACACAACATGCCGCATGTTCGAAGATAATGGCACGCCTAAATCTGGGCGCCAGACACCCACTATGTTTCACCGATGAGGTCTTTGGATCATGAATTCCTAGCGGATTCAAGCCCGTAAACATAGAGGCATATGACGGAACAATGCACTTGAGTCTGGATTGAGGATTACATCCTACACATACACATGGCTAGAGGAGATGATCTCCACGCCATAAAATATCTACCCCACAAGCTCAAAGGGCCAGCTCGGCATTGGCTCAAAAGCCTCCTAGAAAATACTATTGGAAGTTGGGAAGAGCTCGAGGATGCGTTTAGAGCAAATTTTCAAGGGACTTATGTCCGCCGTCCGGATGCAGACGATTTAAGTCACATAACTCAACAGCCCGGAGAGTCAGCGCGCAAATTCTGGAACAGGTTTCTTACCAAAAAGAACCAAATAGTCGAATGTCCGGACGCCGAAGCCTTAGCAGCTTTTAAACATAATGTCCGAGATGAATGGCTCGCCAGACACCTCGGCCAAGAGAAGTCGAGAATAATGGCCGCGCTAACAAGCCTCATGACCCGCTTTTGCACGGGGGAAGATAGCTGGCTAGCAAGATGCAGCACCAGCGACCCGAGTACATAAGAGATCAGAGATGGAAATGGAAAATCACGGCGCAGAAAGGACCAGCACCGGAATAAAGAAAAATCCCAAAGAACACGGCGGTCAACGCCGGATTCAAAAGCTCGCGGCCGAACAACAAAACGTTGCCTCTTAAGGACAACAGCGACGAGCTATCCAACTTAAACAAAATTTTGGATCGGATATGTCAAATCCACAGCACCTCCGAAGGCCTGCAAACCACACCCACCGAGATTGTTGGGTCTTCAAACAGTCCGGCCGACTCAACGCTGAACAGAAGGGGCTCGACGCGCCAAGTGAGGATGACGACGAACCCCACCAGCAGAGCGCCGGAAAACAAAAGACTTTCCCACAAGAAGTCAAAACAGTAAACTCACTTCATGTGATAATACGGAAAAACAATGCGGCACCCGCCAAAGTAGGTGTCGCACGGTCCACCCCAGCGGAACCTCGAGATTGGATGTCAAAACCAATTCCTTTCGACCGCCTGGACTATTCCAGAAGTATTCAAAACGCAGGATGGACTGCTCTGATATTGGATCCTATAATCGACGGACTACAATTTACACAAGTCCTGATGGATGGCGGCAGCGATCTAAACCTGCTATACCCGGACACAATCCGCAAGTTGGGGATAGACCTTACTAAAATTCAACATACCCACACTTCCTTCAAAGGAGTGATGCCAGGCCCTTACGCCAAGTGCACGGGCTCCTTACTACTAGAAGTTGTGTTCGGGTCACCCGACAACTTCCGACGCGAAAAGCTAATCTTTCACATCGCCCCATTCAAAAGTAGCCATCAAGCTCTATTGGGACGTGAAGCTTTTGTCCGCTTTAACGCAGTACCACACTACGCGTCTCTTACACTTAAAATGCCCGGTCCACGCGGCATCATCTCATTAAAAGGTCGTTCAAGACCCCGGGCACGGCTAGACGAGTCCGGCATAAATAAGCTAGGGGCTCCCTAGCCGCACACCCCTTTACAAGGGGCTATGCGTATAAGAAATAATGAGCTAATATAAGCTCAGCCTTATTCATTCATTCATATTTCGATTTTTAATACATTTTTTGCACGATTTCCTTTCAAGCTAAGTTCTTCTCTTTTTACAGATGAACAACGTGTACACCCGTCCAGGATACGGCACAACGGAGACACAGGCGCAGATGTGCAGCAGGGACCCGTCGCAAGGATTCTTTTCAGATTAAGTCCCTGCGTAAACCTTTCTTACTATCTTTCGTTGATTACATCCCACGGTTTTTCACCATAACCAACAAGGAGGCCGGCGTTTTGGCGTCGGCCGCGCCAGAAATTCTCGCCTGTACCTGGACACTAGCGGCTCAGGGCATTGTTCTGCCCGTTATTATAAAGACCGAATACCTTAGGGAGTGTTCGGCGTCTCGAGTTAGGCCTTATATGCATCAGCTCCGAGTCATGTCTTTGGTCAAATGTTGGGTTTGCCCGGCTCCTGTGTTTTGCTGCCTTATGTTCCGTATCATCGGCTAACGCGGCACCAGGAGAACTACTGCGATTGTGCCCCGGTTCGGCTGGGCGAGCACCTTAGTAGAGAAAGCCAAAAACTGATTGTCATGATATAGCGAGAGACTGGTCAACCACTCGATCGACTATCGGAATGTTTAGAATTCCGCCGCTTTGACGAACGACCATTTCCCGGTCAGGCACATACGCGCCCCGAATTCGGAGAGCGCGGTGCCCCTAGGGGCTATGTTGTAGCCCCACCTTCGAACTCCTATGGCTAAGTGAAAGTGATAAAGCATTATAGTCCGGTTGCCTCGTTTGCTACGCTACCACCTCCTTTACAGGACCAAGACGTTGGATTAACTGTGAAAATGCGCTATTTTGCAAACACCCCCGCACTATGTGCGTGGAGGTGAAGTCAAGATCGCCATCTTCGGGTTATACACAAGTATACATTAAACGGCCGCACAGGAGATATTTCAATACTTGCACGCACAAGTACAAAAAGTGCTTATAATATAAACATCGTTTTACAAATCATAATGTTCATTTGAACATGGCATTTTTTTAGCACTGTGACTCTATTTCACGAGCACCACGCAGAACTTCCCAAAATAGTGCTCGGCGGGTAACCGCTCGTCTCAACCACAGGTCGCAGCAATGTGGCATCCATCTCCGCCCAAGATGTCTTCACACGGCGAGGGCCATCCGTGCACCCTCTATGCAGGTCGACCGCTTCATCGCTTTGATATGCGGCACCGCCTAAAGGAATTGCTGCAATAAGCCAAAATAACTCTTGGCTTGGGCCTATCCGGCGGACATGAGCCACGATATCCGTCATGGCAAGTCCGGATAATCTGTTCACTCAGCCCACTCGCCAACCGATCGGTCGTGAAGTGAACGCCCGAATATGGAATTGAGACCAAAACAGCTCTTCCGCCTTGTGATCCTTCCGACTTGAAGTGCACAACGGCTTCGCCAAGACTCGCCGCTAAATCCATAAAAGGATCCTCCCGACCCCACAACCGCCAAGCCGAGCATACTTTGATCAGAACTTCCGCACAGCAGAAAGGGCTTGCCGCCACAATGTCTCCGACCGACGCAGCTCCTCCTTTATAGCCGCTTTGCGAGACGGCATCCCGGGCTTCGCGATGGCCTTCCCAGTCTTCTTGTTCGCTTAGGCGTTCCTTTTCAAGAACCTCATTGCGATCGGTAGCATCTTTCAACTTCATGGCCATTTCGCCATCTCCTCCCCGCTTCGGGCAGCGTGCAGCCCTTCGGCTTCTAGCTCTTCGCCGCCCTCGAGGCAGCCGCCGATCGCTCCTTCCGCTTGCTCCTTGGCTTGAGCAAGTTCTGCCCAAGGCTCTCCACAGCAGCGGCACCATCCGCATTGAGCACACATGTTGTAAGGTGGGCTTCGCCCCTTACTAGGTGACCACGGAGAAAAACCTACCTTGTGACTCGTCAAGTCGCTTATTGACCGGTAGCGATGTCCGCTTCAAGAACGCCGAGCTGCCGCTTTAGTTCGGCACTCCATCAGTTGGCTAGCCACCGAACTATCCGCCACCGCTTAGGAAAGGCGAAAATCAATACAGGATTTTGATCCTGGCACGTTGTCGCTCTCGACACCCTACCGAGTCTCGGGGCTACTATCTACACAGTATGCACTTTATGTGTAAACTGTCAAAGGGTATGTCATTTTACGCACCTCAAACCCCGCCAGACAAACTCCCCGACGGCATCATGCAATCCGCCCGACGGATGAAATTCTTTCAATCACCGTACTCATCGATTGTACGGTGACCTTCGAGATAGACGCCCTCTCAGCAGATCCTTCACTCCCCGCCAAGACACCAGTTGGTGCCGAACTATTCGCCCTACCGACTCGTGGATACCCTCCATGATGACACTACAGCTCATCCGCCCTATCGATGGTGCGGCAGATGGAGGCGTCTCGCTCTCCATCATCTCCGGACGGAGTTCCCCAAGACGAGCTCATCGAGAAGGACGGAGATCCAACTACAAGGTAAAAACTTAAGTTATCCTCAGAAGCACAAATAGGGATGTCCCTTATTACAAAACTCCTTTTTCTACTTACGGCTGGCTGGAGGGCTGGTTCTTTAGGGGAGACTGTGCGGCCGGAGCCTCTCCGGACGCAGGACCCTCTGGTGAAGATCTCTTCCCCCGCTTCGGGGCTTTGGCCTCCGGGTTTTCGGAGGCGGACCTCTTCTCCCCTTGGAAGGAGGGATTCTCGATCCCCCTTCCCCAATAGCCTCCTTGGTTGAGGCAGTAGTTCCTCTGTTCTCCCCCTCGCCTTCCTCTGAAGGCGCAACCTCTAGCATCCTGACCAGCATGGGATCCGCGGTCTCTGGAGGGGGCGGACAGATCAGTTTTGCTTGCGCTTATCCACTCTGCTTAGAGGGTAGTTGGTCAAAAAGCGAATCATAGAAAGGCAAACAAATGGTATGTCCGGACACGGAGCTACTTACTTGTGTATCCGGGCGATTGCAGCTTAGGCCGGCGTCCTCAGTCAATTCCGGACACGCCTCTCGTGATCCGAAGAACAGTTTGTACATCTCCACGGGTGTCGTACCCATGAAGTGTTGGAGAATTCGTGGTCCCTCCAGATTAAACTCCCACAACCGGAGAGGACGGCGTTTGCAGGGCAGGAGGTGCCTAAGCAGCATGACCTGCATCACCACGACCAGATCGATCTCCCTCGCTTGGAGGTCTCGAATCCGGCCCTGCAATAGGGGCACGTCCTTTGACGGCCCCCAGTTCAGCCCTTGGCTGACCCATGACATCGGCCGCTGTGGAGGGCCCGGCGGAAGATGGGCGGCGGCTTCACTGCTGCCCCGGGAGCGGTTATGTAGAACCACTCCTGCCACAAGCCGAGCTCCTCTCGAAAGAGCCCTCGGGCCATGGAGCATCGCCCTTCGACTACTAACCGCCCGCCCAAGACTGCTTGACGCCCTCGATCATCTTGGCCCACGTCGAAGGTCTTAAGCCACAAGCCGAAGTGAGGGGTAACGCGGAGGAGGGCTTCGCAGACGACAATGAATGAAGAGATGTGGAGGATGGACTCCGGAGCCAAGTCATGGAATTCCAACCCATAGTAAAACATGAGCCCTCTCACAAAAGGATCCATCGGGAAGCCTAAACCCCGACGGAGGTGGGATACGAACACGACATACTCGCCGGGCTCGGGGGTAGGAATGACTTGCCCTTTAGCGGGTAGCCTATGCGAAATTTCGTAAGTGAGGTACTTGGCCTCTCGCAGCTTTAGCACATCCTCTTCCGTGACGGAGGAGGGCATCCACCGGCCCTGTAGGTCGGAGCCGGACATTGTTGAAGGTCCGGAGCGCTCGAATCTGGGGCTCTGGGTGTTGGAACTCGGGGCAAGGAGAAGATTCGATGGAGGATTGAAGAAAAGAAACAAGCCTTGATCCCATTATAAAGAGGAAGAATACCAAGAGCCGTCCCCGTGACCATTCGGGACTCGCCTCCGATAGAGGGGGCGTGGCAACGGGCGCGGTTGGGTTACCCACGTCCGTATTGATGGGAATCCCTGAATAAGGGGAACACGATCTTTGCTTCGACAAGATGTGCCAAGGAAACTGCTTTGCTAAACGCGCTGAGGTGGTATAATAAAAAACGATTCAAGTAAAGGCTTGGTGGTGGTATGACATCATGCCACAAAATACGTCAGCAGATTGAACTTGTGTACATATTATTCTCTCTACGGTGGAATGTGGAATTTATTTTATAGAGCCGGACACTATCCTGGTGTTCACAATCTTCTATGAGTTATTCGGAGGAGGAACCCGCCTTGCAATGCCGAACAATATGCACGCCGGACTCATCGTCATTGAAGCCTGGTTCAGGGGCTACTGAGGGAGTCCTGGACTAGGGGGTGTCCGGATAGCCGGACTATCATCATCGGCCGGACTCCAAGACTATGAAGATACAAGATTGAAGACTTCGTCCCGTGTCCGGATAGGACTTTCCTTGGCGTGGAAGGCAAGCTTGGCGATACGGATATGTAGATCTCCTACCATTGTAACCGACTCTGTGTAACCCTAGCCCTCTCCGGTGTCTATATAAACTGGAGGGTTTTAGTCCGTAGGACTCACAACCATTACAACAATCATACCATAGGCTAGCTTCTAGGGTTTAGCCTCCTTGATCTCGTGGTAGATCCACTCTTGTACTACCCATATCATCAATATCAATCAAGCAGGAGTAGGGTTTTACCTCCATCGAGAGGGCCCGAACCTGGGTAAAAACTTCGTGTCCCTTGTCTCCTGTTACCATCCGCTTAGACGCACAGTTTGGGACCTCCTACCCGAGATCCGCCGGTTTTGACACCGACAGGGCCCTTATGGTATCTCGTACAAAGAGACATTCGGGAAGCGACTAGTCGCTTCTGGCGAAGCTTAACAAAGGCCGACTACTACATAGAGACAACTACTACCAGTCATGAGCGATAGTGAAGCCGTCAGAGGCATAAGGCGTCGCTGACGGACGGCCGAGCCGATATGATAGGCGGGCGAAGTGAGCGAGACCAAGACGGGCCGACGTGGAGTGGCGAAGGGGCCTACTATACGATATCGTGATTAGTAAGCGGTTCAAGACATCGAACAAAAAATCAAGTGAACTAATGAACAGTGTGATTGATCAGACAAGTACCAAGGAGCAAGAAAACATATGCGCTTTAGCAAGGGATGAGCGCGAAATCCGTTGCTTGTTCTTTCGGTAGCCTTCTTTCATTTCCGAATTTGCTTGCGAGCAGTCCTTGCATTAGTATGAGTTCGTTGACCGCGTAAGGGCGATCCATCTTGATGAAGAATTCCACGATAACGAGAAATAGAAATTAATCGTTCGATGTCTACTCGTTCTCCCCTCTTCAATTCCCAATGAACAACATGATCTTGAGCTATCATTTGTTCAATTTGGTCGATCTGATACTTAGTTAACTCATTCATCTTGATGTTCCCACTGATGCCTAATCGATAACGAAGCTGAATGGCTTTTTTCGGTCCAATTCCATCCATTTTTGTTGAGGCAATTCCTACTTGTTCATCGGGAAGTACAATGTCTGTACATTCAATTACTTTTCTTCTTTATCAGCCATTTCAATTGGAGGGAGTGATGGCAGTATCTGTGGGAGTAAAACACGGTCTTCAGAAAAGATCGTGCTACCAGTCGATGCAGATAGAACCACGGTTGTACTTGCCCAAGAATCAGCCCCACCACACATAACCCACACTCATGCAGATTGTACCCCTACCGGTTGGACAGAGAACCAGCTACACCCCTTCTAACCCCAACCCCAAAGCAGATAGACACCCGGTTCCGCTGACACAAAGACCGTCTCCACCATAGAGCACCCAAACACGAAAGCAGTTATTAAGGCAAGCTGCAGTGCCCAAATCACGAGGACCACCACTCCAACCCAAGTCAACGCTAAAGCGTAAGAAGAATTGTTCTCGTGTCAGTTCCATAGCTATGGTTCATACTACTTTGCTCTTGCATCTTTCAGATTCTTCGATACCAACCAATTTCAAATTTGAAGGATGCAATTGAAACTCCAATGGCGCAATGGTATGTTTTAAACCTGTTTCTTCAACGTGTTTGGCTGTTTGTTGTTGTAACTTGCTCTATGTTGATTTCAGTTTCAATTGAATAAATAGTTATGTTCTCATGCCATGCACATTACAAGTGTTGTTATTGCTGTGTAGTTTCCCACACTTATATTCTGTCTATGCTGCTTTGTCTTAAATAGATATGATTCGAACTGTATCTATCTTGATTTGGCAACATAAACTAGAATGATATAGACCATACAGTGACCATACTACATAGATATATGTTTGTTTCATGCTGTTATCCTGTCCACCTTACTATTGAACTGGTTTACCAAAATGAGTTTCATATACTACATTGTAAACCTGAGATGTGTTTGTTTGTTTCTCTTTTAGAACACGGATAAAATATTGGAGAAGAGTACCCTGTTATGCAATGGTAAAGGAAGTAATGCAGATAAGGTTCAAGATAGTGAGACATCCCTGTTGGTCTCCAAGAAAGATGATAAAAACTATATTGAGGACACCGAGACAACCCCAAAGTCATGTCTTGATGTAGTGTTCGAATTCATGGCTACCATCGCTAGCACCGACTCTTGAACTCATTGCTCAATTAGTTCGCTTCTTGAGTCTCAACTTCAAGTTGAAAGACATCGATCGATGTTATGCGACAGAAGTCAAGGACCGAGGAAGTCCTGCAGAATTCAGATGCATACTTTCGGTGCAACGACAAGTTACTGGAGGACTTAAGCGCCAAACAAGAGAAAGTTAATAAGCTTGCTAAGCATCTTGCCAAAGATTATTGGTACCCATGATATTGTTTCTTGAGCTCTTCAAGTGGTTTGATTACGGACTTGTTTTGTCTGCGGCGTTTATATCTTGTTGTGATCCCTATATTTGCTTGGTGGCGTAACTTTGATGCCCAAAGGATGTAATATGTGTAATAGCCGTGATAGCCTAGTGTAAGTTGCTTGCTTATTTATTTCCTTGTTGTCTCGCTTATTTGTTTGCTTGTAGTCGATGCGATTCTTTTCTGCGGTTTGCTAGTGGCTGCAATAACCTATTTTTAAAACTAGGCCACAATAACCATGGGCTAATATTTATTGTAGTGACACCGACCCACGAGCAGAGAAACAGTGGGCCTTCTACGTCAGTATAAGCAGTGGGCCTTCTACGGGCCGTAGAAGCAATGGGCCTTCTACGGGCCGCAGAAACAATGGGCCTTATACGGGTCGTATCATCAATGGGCCTTATACGGGCAAGATGATCGACACAAACATGGGCAAATAACGAGTCGCATTATGGCCGTAAACCGGCTAGAGTTGGAATCGTCCGTTCATGGGCCGACCATAACGGGCCATCGTTAATAGGCCGTATTTCATGACGCTATGAAAACGGCCCAACGTGTTAATGGACCACAAACGGGCCGACTATAACCACGGGCTGAATTTGGCCCATAAGCAGAAAATGACAGTAACGGGCCGTAAGTAAACGAATGTTGGAAATGAGCCCAAGAATAAATGGGCTCTGAGAAGGCCGAAAGATAACATAATTGGAAACGCCCAACGGAATAACGGGCCCTTAATGGGTATAAAGTAATACACTGTTCATTACGGGCCAGTTTCACCACGGGCCGTTAATGGGTGTAAAGTAATACACTGTTCATTACGGGCCAGTTTCACCACGGGCCGTTAATAGGCCAAGAGTTACATAGGGCCTCATATGAGCCGAAAGACGTCATGGGCCATACATGGGCCAGAAGTGAAAATGGACTGGAATCATATTGGGTGGCCCAGATGACGCTACTAGGCCTAATTCAGATAGGGCGTAACGGGCCTTGGGTTAGCGGGCTGTAAATGGACTATATGTGAACAGGCCATTAACAAGCTTTACATGGGCCGGCCCGCCACCTTTTGACCAAGTCAAATGGGCCGGCCTTTTCACAGGAATGGGCCTCTGTTGGACCGTGCCATGTGTCTACGTATCATAGGCGCCTTGTGTCCAATGAGTGGATGACATCTGTCCCAACGATGAGCCGACACGTGTTTCCTCCAGCCAATGATGATTTTACACGTGGAAAATCCCCATTGGTCGGTGTTGTTAATGGGTTATCGGATCCAAAACCCGACCCGATAGCTTAACAGCGTTCCCTTACGGTGGATGCCACGTGTCGGTCACCCTTGACGAAAGCACTTCTGTGACGCGCGATTTATCGTCATGGAAGTGGACACTTCCATGATGATAATTTTGGTAATGTCATGGAACACTTCTCTGGCAAAGACAGTATGACTATCTTGATTACATCATAAATTTGTCATGGATGTACATGCATGACAAAAAATGCGACCTACTGTGACAAACACGTATCATCACGGAAGCGTATTTTTTGTAGTGCATCATCCTTTCCTCACATGGTACAATGCTCTAATAACGAAGATCATCACACTTTTATTTACTTACAACTCAATACTTAGAACAAAATATGACTCTATGTGAATGCCTCCGGCGGAGTATTGGGACGTGCAATGAATCAAGAGTGACATGTATGAAAAATTATGAACGGTGGCTTTGCCACAAATACGATGTCAACTACACGATCATGCAAAGCAATATGACAATGATGGAGTGTGTCATAATAAACGGAACGGTGGAAAGTTGCATGGCAATATATCTCGGAATGGCTATGGAAATGCCATAAAAGGTAGGTATGGTGGCTGTTTTGAGGAAGGTATATGGTGGGTGTATGGTATCGGCGAAAGTTGCGCGACACAAGAGAGGCTAGCAATGGTGGAAGGGTGAGAGTGTGTATAATCCATGGACTCAACATTAGTCATAAAGAACTCACATACTTATTGCAAAAATCTATTAGTTATCGAAACAAAGTACTACACGCATGCTCCTAGGGGGATAGATGGTAGGAAAATACCATTGCTCATCCCCGACCGCCACTCATAAGGAAGACAATCAATAAATAAATCATGCTCCAACTTCATCACATAACGGTTCACCATACGTGCATGCTACGGGAATCACAAACTTTAACACAAGTATCTCTCAAATTCACAACTACTCTACTAGCATGACTCTAATATCACCATCTTCATATCTTAAAACAATCATAAAGAATCAAACTTCTCATAGTATTCAATGCACTTCATATGAAAGTTTTTATTATGCCCATCTTGGATGCCCATCATATCAGGACTAATTTTATAACCAAAGAAAATTACCATGCTGTTCTAAAAGACTCCCAAAATAATATAAGTGACGCATGAGAGTTCAATAATTTCTATAAAACAAAACCACTGGCGTGCTCTAAAAAGATATAAGTGAAGCACTAGAGCAATATTGTCTAGCTCAAAAGATATAAGTGAAGCACATAGAGTATTCTAATAAATCACGATTCATGCGTGTCTCTACCAAAAGGTGTGTACAGCAAGGATGATTGTGGTAAAAAAAATCAAAGACCCAAATCATACAAGACGCTCCAGGCAAAACACATATCATGAGGTGAATAAAAATATAGCCTCAAGTAAAGTTACCGATAGACGAAGACGAAAGAGGGGATGCCTTCCGGGGCATCCCCAAGCTTAGGATTTTGGTTGTCCTTGAATTTTACCTTGGGGTGCCTTGGGCATCCCCAAGCTTAGGCTCTTTCCACTCCTTATTCAAATTCCATCAAATCCTTACCCAAAACTTGAAAACTTCACAACACAAAACTTCAACAAAAAATATCATGAGCTCCATTAGTATAAGAAAATAAATCACCACTTTAAGGTACTGTTGTGAACTCATTCTTTATTTATATTGGTGTAAAATCTACTGTATTCCAACTTCTCTATGGTTCATACCCCCCGATACTACTCATTGATTCATCAAAATAAGCAATCAACACGCGAAAAACAGAATTTGTCAAAAACAGAACAGTCTATAGTAATCTGTAGCTTTCGAATACTTCTGTAACTCCACAAATTCTGAAATAAATTGGTGGATGTGATTAATTTGTCTATTAATCTTCTTCAAAAAGAATCAACCTAAAATCACTCTTCTGTAAGAAAATGACAGCTATTCTCATGAGCGCAAAAGTTTCTGTTTTTTACAGCAAGATCGCAATGACTTCACCCAAGTCTTCTCAAAGGTTCTACTTGTCACAAACACTAATTAAAACATAAAACCACATCTAACCAGAGGCTAAATGAATTATTTATTACTAAACAGGAGCAAAAGGTAAAAAAACAAAAATAAAATTGGGTTGCCTCCCAACAAGTGCTATCGTTTAACGCCCTTAGCTAGGCATAAAAACACGAATAGATCTAGGTATTGCCATCTTTGGTGTGCAATCCTTCAATTGAACACGTCCAACCCTTAGGAGACTCTTTTGTTTTATCAATGATTAAGCACCTAGGCAAGAAATTGAGAAATTCATTCATGGCAAAAGGTTCCTCAATAATATCGAAAAGATTGGGGTGAACACTTATTGATTTGAGATCTTCATTTTCCTTACTAGAAGATTCACCCTTATTCTTAGGAACGTAAATAAACTTGGCAACTTTGGCAAGAGGAGGATTCGAGTTATTTTTAACGACAAAAAAAGCGGAACCCAAGTTGGTAATAATATCTTTGAGTTTATCAATTCTAGTAGAATCTTGATCTATCTTTTCATTAACTATGGGTTCCTTTTCTCTAAAATTCTTTAGAGTAACTCCTACCTTAGATCCATATTAAGTAATTTGATTATGAATCTCTTTATCCAAATTTTCGATTAACTCTAAAATAGCAATTTTATTCTCAATAATATCAAGTCTTTGCATCACATGTTCCAAGGTTAAAATAGTTCCATTCACCAAAAGAGGTGGTGGGCCTAACAAATCTATCATGGCATTATAAGAATCAAAAGTATGGCTTCCCAAGAAATTCCCTCCAGTAATGGTGTCAAGAACATATCTATTCCAAGGAGTAATGCCTACATAAAAATTGCGGAGAAGAACGAAAGTAGATTGCTTTCTATTAGATCTATTTTGAGCATTGCAAATTCTATACCAAGCATATTTTAGATTTTCTCCCTCCCTTTGTTTAAAATTGAGGACTTC
The DNA here is from genome assembly GCA_021437245.1 of Aegilops speltoides. Taxonomy (NCBI): domain Eukaryota; kingdom Viridiplantae; phylum Streptophyta; class Magnoliopsida; order Poales; family Poaceae; genus Aegilops; species Aegilops speltoides. The sequence continues at coordinate 457,385,381 of CM038143.1, read as the reverse complement.
ATTATTGGGAGTACTGACAACGATAGGAGGACTAGCCATGAAGGTGAATCAAGCGATCTAACACACGAGCACACAAGAAGCAAGCAAAAAGAGATGAACGGAAGAGGGGCGAAGAAAAGACAAAGGTTTTTGAAAATCGTTTTAGTAGTGGGGGAGAGGAAAACGAGAGGCGAATAGAGAATAATGTAATGCAAGGGAGAAGAGTTTATGATGGGTACTTGGTATGGCTTGACTTGGCGTAGATCTCCCCGGCAACGGCGCCAGAAATTCTTCTTCCTACCTCTTTAGCTTGCGTTGGTTTTCCCTTGAAGAGGAAAGGGTGATGTAGCAAATGTTGGAAATATGCCCTAGAGGCAATAATAAAATGATTATTATTATATTTCCTTGTTCATGATAGTTGTCTATTATTCATGCTATAATTGTATTAACTGGAAACCGTAATACATGTGTGAATACATAGACCACAACATGTCCCTAGTGAGCCTCTAGTTGACTAGCTCGTTGATCAATAGATGGTTATGGTTTCCTGACCATGGACATTGGATGTCATCGATAACGGGATCACATCATTAGGAGAATAATGTGATGGACAAGACCCAATCCTAAGCATAGCACAAGTTCGTGTAGTTTGTTTGCTAAAAGCTTTTCTAATGTCAAGTATCATTTCCTTATACCATGAGATTGTGCAACTCCCGGATATTGTAGGAATGCTTTGGGTGTGCCAAACGTCACAACATAACTGGGTGGCTATAAAGGTGCACTACGGGTATCTCCAAAAGTGTCTATTGGGTTGGCACGAATCGAGACTAGGATTTGTCACTCCGTGTGACGGAGGGGTATCTCTGGGCCCACTCGGTAATGCATCATCATAATGAGCTCAATGTGACTAAGTAGTTAGTCACGGGATCATGCATTACGGAACGAGTAAAGTGACTTGTCGGTAACGAGACTGAACGAGGTATGGGATACCGACGATTGAATCTCGGGCAAGTAACATACCAATTCACAAAGGGAATTGTATACGGGATTGCTTGAATCCTTGACATCATGGTTCATCCGATTAGATCATCATGTAACATGTGGGAGCCAACATGGGTATCCAGATCCCGCTGTTGGTTATTGGCCAGAGAGCTATCTCAGTCATGTCTGCAAGATTCCCAAACTCGTAGGGTCTACACACTTAAGGTTCGGTGACGCTAGAGTTGTTATGGGAATTAGTGTGCAGTTACCGAATGTTGTTAGGAGTCCCGGATGAGATCTCGGACGTCACGAGGAATTCTGGAATGGTCCGGAGGTAAAGATTTATATATGGGAAGTCCTATTTTGGCCACAGGGAAATGTTCGGGATTTTTCGGTATTATACCGGGAAGGTTCTAGAAGGTTCCGGAGTGGGGCCCACCTGCATGGGGGGACCCACATGAAAGTGGGTAGTGGGGGCAAGGCCCCACACCCCTGGTCAAGGCGCACCAAGATCCCCCCTTAGAAGGAATAAGATCATATCCCGAAGGGATAAGATCAAGATCCCTAAAAAGGGGGATAACAATCGGCGGGGAAAGAAATGATGGGATTTCTTTCCTCCCACCTTTGCCAACACCCAAATGGACTTGGAGGGCAAGAAACCAGCCCCCTCCACCCCTATATATAGTGGGGAGGCGCATAGGAGCTTCACCCCTTGCCACTGGCGCAGCCCTCCTCCTTAGTAGTGCTTGGCGAAGCCCTGCCGGAGAACTGCAAGCTCCACCACCATGTAAATCGTCTTTGGGAGCTCTCCTCAACTTCTCCTCTCCCTAGCTGGATCAAGAAGGAGGAGACGCCCGGGCTGTACGTGTGTTGAACGCGGAGACGTCGTCCGTTCGGTGTTAGATCGGATCTCCGCGATTTGAATCACCGCGAGTATGACTCCCTCATCCGCGTTCTTTGTAGAGACCAGACCTCAAACAGTTCGATCTTTATGCATCAGTGTCATCCCTGGTTCGGTAATGCTGACACGCACAGTACTTGAAGGATTTATAACAGAGTAGCAATCACACACTTATTACATCGAATGTCTCAAAAGAGAACTTATTACAATAAATATGGCTTAAGGCCATCTAATAACGATAATAGTGGAAGGCTTGGAAGATAAGCGAGTCCATCAACTCCAACGGTATCACTGAGTATAGAACCACAACCTAAGGCACCTTACTCGTCGTCTGAAAAGTCTACAACATGAACGTTGCAGCCCGAGAACGGGTCAGCACATGGAATATGCTGGCAATGTAACACATAGAGAGTAATGAACAGAATAATGCTATACTACATGCATATATGGCTGGTGGAAAGCTCTATGGTTACAGTTTTTGCGTAAAGCCAATTTTTCCCTACTACAAAGGAATAAATTTTATTTAACTATCATGGTGGTTGTTAAACATTGAGAATGGTTGACAGCATTCTCAATCCCAATTAAGCTGTTGGAAATATTCCCTAGAAGCAATAATAAAATGGTTATTATTATATTTCCTTGTTCATGATAATTGTCTATTGTTCATGCTATAATTGTGTTATCCGGAAATTGTAATACATGTGTGAATATATAGACCACAACACGTCCCTAGTGAGCCTCTAGTTGACTAGCTCGTTGATCAACAGATAGTCATGGTTTCCTGACTATGGACATTGGATGTCATTGATAACAGGATCACATCATTAGGCGAATGATGTGATGGATAAGACCCAATCCTAAGCATAGCACAAGATCGTGTAGTTCGTTTTGCTAGAGCTTTTACAAATGTTAAGTATCATTTCCTTAGACCATGAGATTGTGCAACTCCCGGATACCGTAGGAGTGCTTTGGGTGTGCCAAACGTCACAACGTAACTGGGTGACTATAAAGGTGCACTACGGTATCTCCGAAAGTGTCTCATTGGGTTGGCACGAATCGAGACAGGATTTGTCACTCCGTATGACGGAGAGGTATCTCTGGGCCCACTCAAGAATGCATCATCATAATGAGCTCAATGTGACCAAGTGTCTAGTCACGGGATCATGCATTACGATGCGAGTAAAGTGACTTGCGTAACGAGATTAAACGAGGTATTGGGATACCGACGATCGAATCTCGGGCAAGTAACGTACCAATTGACAAAGGGAATTGTATACGGGATTGATTGAATCCTCGACATCGTGGTTCATCCGATGAGATCATCGAGGAGCATGTGGGAGCCAACATGGGTATCCAGATCCCGCTATTGGTTATTGACCGGAGAGTCGTCTCGGTCATGTATGCATGTCTCCCGAACCCGTAGGGTCTACACACTTAAGGTTCGGTGGCGCTAGGGTTGTTGGGATAATAGTATGGTGTAACCTGAAAGTTGTTTAGAGTCCCGGATGAGATCCCGGACATCATGAGGAGTTCCGGAATGGTCCGGAGGTGAAGAATTATATAGAGGAAGTCCAGTTTCGGCCATCGGGAATGTTTCGGGGGTCACCGGTATTGTATCGGGACCACCGAAAGGGTCCCGGGGGTCCACCGGGTGGGGCCACCTATCCCGGAGGGGCCCATGGGCTGAAGTGGGAGGGGAACCAGCCCCAGGTGGGCTGGTGCGCCCCCCTTGGCCTCCCCGCGCCTAGGGTTGGAAACCCTAGGGGTGGGGGAGCCCCACTTGCCTTGGGGGGCAAGCCACCCCCTTGGCCGCCCCCCCCCCCCCTTGAGATCCCATCTCCAGGGGGTCGGCGCCCCCCCTTGGCCCTATATAAAGAGGGGGGAGGGAGGGCAACCACACCTAAGTCTCTGGCACCTCCCTCTCCCCCTGCAACACCTCTCCCTCTCGTAAGTGCTTGGCGAAGCCCTGCCGAGATCACCGCTGCTTCCACCACCACGCCGTCGTGCTGCTGGATCTCCATCAACCTCTCCTTCCCCCTTGCTGGATCAAGAAGGAGGAGACGTCTTCCCAACCGTATGTGTGTTGAATGCGGAGGTGCCGTCCGTTCGGCACTAGGATCTCCGGTGATTTGGATCATGACGAGTACGACTCCCTCAACCCCGTTCTCTTGAACGCTTCCGTGCGCGATCTACAAGGGTATGTAGATGCACTCCTCTATCTCATTGCTAGATGACTCCATAGATTGATCTTGGTCAAGCGTAGAAAAAAATTTATTTTCTGCAACGTTCCCCAACATAAGCATCATCATTAAAAACCCAACAATATTAATTAAAGTAACATGATGAGATTCACATGATAATCCAAGTACTAGATACTCAAAACGTCCATAACCGGGGACACGGCTAACCATGATTAGTTTATACACTCTGCACTGGTTTGCGCACTTTCCCCTGCAAGACTCGATCTCCTCCGCTTGATTTCTCTCACTACATGGTGTTTGAGAAACGGATGACCGAGACACAGTCTTTCAGAAGCATTAACTCTCTACTCCGGGTAGACCGTACCAACCTACATCCCCTACATCTGCTAGTCTACCTCTTCAAGAGCTCACGCAACTTAATCAACTATGCTAGAGCCCATAGTAGCTTGCGGCTGCACACGGAAGTTTCTAGCATGAAAAATCTCATGATCCCTTTGAGCCTGGGTGGCGGTCCATAGGAGAATCACACTGCACTCGAGATTTCCAAAATACTGAGCAACCTTGGGTTCCTCAGCGCCTCAATCCACCCAGATGTGAATTTAAGTTGCCACCTTAAGTAAACCATTAATTAAACAATCTCACATCTGTCATGGATACACTCACCCAATCCACGTCTACTAGCATAGCATGGCAATAATAACAAACGTAGAAGTAACTCCCCAAGGTTTGATAATAAACAGGTAATAGGTTCTACCTCATCTACTTCCCAAAACCCACATATTAATCAGATCCTAATCATGCAATTGTTTGAGGATTGATCTAATGCAATAAAACTGGGTAGTAAAGAGATATGATCAAAGTGTTACTTGCCATGATCCGTGAAACCTAGAGATTTGAAGTAGCAAGCGGCGCACTTCGGGTACTCTATCGCAAACAAACAAGCATACAATAAGCACTCATCTAATGCACAGGTAAAACTCAAATAAGAGGTCTAACCAGAAAGTTCAACTTAAGAACTCCGGTTTGCAAAAAGAATCAAATCAAACGAAGCAACGAAACTCAAACGGCGAAAGAAACAAGCTTCCTTTACTAATCTGGACCTAACTCAAATTTTATAGTAGCAAAAACTTGTTTGAGTTGGTTAAACGGAAAGAGGGTTTTGAGACGAAACTCTAGGCGCTTGAATCGCATGATTCCGATAAACGAGCGAAAAGATATACTAAAACGAAAAACAGATCGAAAATCGCGATCAGAAATAATCGCGGAAAATCCGAGAAAAAGAAAAACCAGCGAACAGGCTAACGAACGAACGTTCGCTGTTTGCGGAAAAAAACGAAAACCGTTCGTTAAAACGAACGAACGAACGGGCGTTCGCTAAATAGACTAAACCGAAAAAATTAAACCGATCTATATAAAAATAAACCGGGTTCCTAAAAAAAGTGACGGTTTTCTCTCGAAAACCGAGGCGGCGACGGGGACTACCTCCGGCGGGTCAACGGCGATGGCGACGGTCGGCTCCGACGGGGCGGGTGGCTTCGGCGGCGGTGGGTGGCTCGGCGGCGGATCGGGCGGCGGCTGCGGCGGCGGCGGCGGATCGGGCGGCGAGGCGGCGAGGGTAGGGTAGCAAGCGGCGGCAGAGCACGGATCGCGACAATGGCGCTAGGTTCGGCGGTGGCAGCGCTGGCTGGGCTGGGGCGGCGGGCTTGGGCGGGGGCCTGGCTTATAAAGCCCCAGGCGGTGTCCCGCCTGCACGGCCCGAGTCGGTTCCTCTTTTTAAAAAAAACATTACGCGCGGAAAAACAAATAAAAGAAATTCTAAACAGACTCCAAAAATCCCGAAATAAATTTTCCCCAACTTCTAAAATCAAGCTGGACAAGATGAAAATTTATTTGGGGCCTAAATGCAATTTTGAAAAACGCGCATTTTTTCTAAATTCAAATAAAATAGCAACAAACTCCAAAATAAAATCTTATTTGATTTTATTATTAAATCCTCAAAATTTCTTTATTTTGGGAAAGTCATTTTATTCCCTCTCGCATATTTTCATAATAGAAATAATTGAAGATAAAATAAATAAAATCAAATGATCCTATTTTCAAATTTTGAGAAAACTCAAATATGAAAATAACGAAATCCCCAACTCTCTCCGTGGGTCCTTGAGTTGCGTAGAATTTCTAGGATCGAGCCAAAATGCAATAAAATGTGATATGCAGTGATGATCTAATGTATAACATTCCAAATTGAAAATTTGGGATGTTACAAACCTACCCCCCTTAAGATGAATCTCGCCCTCGAGATTCGGGTTGGCTAGAAAATAGGTGAGCGTGGTCCTTCAGCAGATCTTCCTCTCGCTCCCAGGTGGCTTCATCCTCGGTGTGGTGGCTCCACTGAACTTTGCAAAACTTGATAACCTTGCTGCGGGTGACTCGGCTGACATACTCAAGAATCTTGAATGGTTTCTCCTCATAGATCAAATCACTATCCAACTGAATCGCTTCCAGTGGCATTGTATCTCTCAGCGGTATATCAGCCATCTCTGTGTGGCACTTCTTCAACTGGGAAACATGGAACACGTCGTGAACTCCTGACAATCCTTTGGGCAATTCCAACTTGTAAGCAACTTCTCCCATACGCTCCAAAACTTTGTATGGTCCCACAAAACACGGCGCTAATTTCCCCTTAACTCCAAAGCGCTTAACTCCTCAAAGTGGAGATACACGAAGATAAACTCTGTCTCCAATTTCGCAAACAGTCTCCTTGTGTTTAGAATCTGCGTAGCTCTTTTGCCTGGACTGGGCTACCTTGAGCCTATCGCGTATCAACTTCACCTTCTGTTCAGACTCCTTAATCAAATCTGGTCCAAACAACTGGCGGTCTCCAACTTCATCCCACGATAATAGGGTCCTGCACCTCCTTCCGTATAAGGCTTCGAAAGGGGCCATCTTCAAGCTGGATTGATAACTGTTGTTGTAAGAGAACTCTGCATATGGCAAATTGTCGTCCCAACTAGATCCATAATCTAGCGCACAAGCTCTAAGCATATCCTCCAAAATCTGATTGACTCTCTCGGTATGTCCAGCTGTCTGCGGATGAAAAGTTTTACTGAACTCTAGCCTGGTACCCAAAGTTTCGTGCAACTGATTCCAGAACTTTGAGGTAAACTGGGTTCCTCTATCTGATACAATGCTCCTCGAAACTCCATGCAGACATACGATCCTTGTCATGTAGATCTTTGCCAACTTAGCACTGGTGTAGGTGGTCTTCACTCGGATGAAATGAGCTACCTTCGTCAAACGATTGACTACAATCCAAATCGAGTCATAGCCTGAACAAGTCCTGGGCAATCCCGTGATAAAATCCATGCCTAGCTTATCCCACTTCCATTCGGGTATCGGCAATGGTTGTAGCAATCCTGCTGGCTTCTGATGCTCTGCCTTCACTCTCTGACATACATCACATACTGCTACATACTCCGCAATATCCTTCTTCATTCCGGTCCACCATAAAGTGTCCTTCAAATCCAAATACATCTTGGTATTTCCTGGGTGCATTGAATACGGCGAATCATGGGCCTCCTGAAAAATCAACTTCTTGATCTCCGGGTCATTGGGCACATAAACGCGGTCCTCAAACCATAAGGTATCGTGCTCATCCTCACGAAATCCCTTAGCTCTTCCCTTGCTCATCTTCTCCCTTATCTCGGAAATCTCCTTGTCAGTCTTCTGGCTTCTCTGATCTTATCCATTAATGTAGACTGAATCTCCAATGCTGCTACATAGCCTCTCGGAACTATCTCCAAACATAGTTCATGAAGGTCCTCGGCTAACTCCTTTGGTAACTCTCCGGTCATGAGTGTGTTTACATGGCTCTTACGGCTCAACGCATCGGCTACTACGTTAGCCTTTCCGGGGTGATAATGCAATCTCATATCAAAATCCTTGATGAGCTCCAACCATCTCCTTTGCCTGAGATTCAACTCCTTCCGTGTGAAGATGTACTTCAAACTCTTGTGATCCGTGTACACCTCACAATGGTTTTCGATGAGAAAATGTCTCCATGTCTTCAATGCATGCACTACGGCTGCTAACTCCAAATCATGTGTAGCATAATTCAACTCATGTGGCTTAAGCTGTCGTGAGGCATACGAAACAACTCTTCCTTCCTGCATAAGCACTGCTCCAAGTCCTCGACGAGAAGCGTCGAAATATACTTCATAATCCTTGCGCTGATCGGGCAGAATCAACACTGGTGATGTAACCAAACATTTCTTCAACTCCTGGAAACTGGCCTCGCATTCCTTAGTCCATTTGAACTTGGTGTCCTTCTTTAACAACTCTGTCATGGGCTTTGCAATCTTCGAGAATTATCAATGAACCTCCGGTAGTATCCTACGAGTCCGAGAAAACTCCGGATCTCTCCAACTATTGTTGGGGCTTGCCAATTTGTCACGGTGACAACTTTGGTGGGGTCTATTGTGATCCCTTCTATGGATATAACATGTCCGAGAAATCCAACTTCCTTCAACCAAAACTCACATTTGCTGAACTTGGCATATAACTGATGTTCTCTGAGCTTCGCAAGTACCAAACACAAATTCTCCTTATGCTCCTCTTCATTCTTCGAGTAGACCAAAATATCATCAATGAACACCACGACGAACTTATCCAAAAACTCCATAAATACCTTGTTCATGATGTTCATGAAATAGGCAGGTGCGTTAGTCAGACCAAATGACATAACGGTATACTCGTACAGCCCGTACCTGGTGGTAAAAGCTATCTTAGGTATATCCTGCTCTCGAATTTTTAACTGGTGGTATCCTGATCGCAGATCGATCTTGGAAAATACCTTAGCTCCTTGCAATCGGTCAAACAAGTCATTGATCATCGGTAGTGGGTACTTGTTTTTGATTTTCACCTCATTCAATCCTTGATAATCGACAACCATCCTCAATGATCCATCCTTCTTCTCCACTAGAAGCACTGGCGAGCCCCAAGGTGAAGAACTTGGGCGAATATAGCCTTTATCCAATAACTCCTTAATCTGCTTCTTAATTTCCTCCAAATCTTTTGCGGGCATCCTATACAGTCTCTTAGATATCGGCCCTGTGGCTGGCAAAAGCTCAATCAAAAACTCAACGTCTCTATCCGGTGGCATGCCTAGTAACTCCTCTGGAAATACGTCAGGAAAATCCTTCACCACTGGTACTTCTTCCTGTACAACTCCTGATAAGGAATTCACTTGAGTCCTCTTTGGCACATGCCGGGATACATACTTGATCCTTCTTCCTTCTGGCATGGTAAGCAAAATCGACTTACTGGGGCATTCAATGTTCCCTCCATACTTTGATAACCAATCCGTACCTAATATCGCATCCAGTCCTTGCGATTCCTGTACTATTAGGTCTGAGGGAAACACGTAGTTACCAATCCTTAATGGTAACCGATCACACCATAGACTAGCCATATACTCTGCTCCTAGCGAGGTTACTAACATGGGTGACCTAAGGGCTTGGGTTGGCAGGTTATACTTATCCACAAATCCCCTTGATATGTATGAATGCAATGCACCAGTATCAAAAATAATGATTGCACTAAATGACTTAACCAAAAACTTACCTATTACTGCATCTGGCTGGGCTTCAACCTCCTCCACGCTAACGTGGTTCACCTGTCCTTTGTTGAAAGGATTGGACTTCTTCCCAGAACTTCCATTGTCGTTTCCATTCTTCGCTTCAGGACATTTAGTGGCATAATGTCCAGTCTTCTGGCATTTGTAACAGGTGATGTGGCTCAGATCCCTCTTGGCTGGTGTTGATGGGTTGGTGCGGTTCTGTCTGTTGCCTCCTCCATTCCCATTACCATTCTTGGGGCCACTATGGTTGTGCGAACTACCTCCTCCATGGGTATGCTGAAAATGTCCTCCCGAGTTCGGGGTAAAACGAGGCTTCTGCTGAGCTCCGTAATTGTACTTCTCTTGTCCATACTTCCTCTTACGGGTGTCAATCTGCTGCTGCTTCCCTTCAATCATAAGAGCTCTATCTACCAACTCATGGTAGTTGTTGAAAGTTGCTACCATCAACTGCATGCTCAGCTCATCATTCAGTCCTTCCAGAAACTTCTCCTTCTTAGCTGCATCAGTAGCAACGTTATTTGGGGCATAACGTGCTAGCTTACTAAAGTCATCCACATACTGGCTAACAGTACGTCCTCCCTGGAGTAGGTTGCAAAACTCACGCTTCTTCATGGCCATTGCTCCTGCTGAAACATGGGCAGTACAGAAAGCCTGTTGAAACTGATCCCAGGTGACAGTGTCGATAGGATAAGTGGCGGTGAAATTCTCCCATCATGATGCTGCGGGACCATCAAGCTGGTGTGCGGCAAAATGCACCTTCTCCGCATATGTGCATCCTGCAGTGGTCAACTCCCTTCCCATCTTGTGGAGCCAATCATCTGCAACTATCGGCTCGGTACTACTGGAGAACACCGGCGGGTTCAGCCTCAAGAAACGGGCTAAGTGATCAATAGGTGGTGGTGGTGGTGGGTTGTTGTTGTTGTTGTTGTTCCCCTAATTTTGATTCTGGACTAGTATCCGCATCAATGCATTCTGCTGCTGGATCAACTGGGTGAGCTCCGGTGGGAAAGCAAATCCGTTGTCATGTCTCGGAGGCATCTGAGGGTTTAGAAAAGATGAGAATATAGAATAGAATGAGGTCTAGAGAGAAAACACTACCCATATGCACATAGACAAAAGCAAACAATATCACTTCAATCAATTCAAACAAGGGCATACAACGGTCTAGCTATCGTTACAAAAGTGCTCGGACTATACTATACACATGGGGGAATACTACTAGTGTCATGGTGGTCGACTAGAAAAACTGCTCCGATGAAGACTCCATGATATCTGCTCCAGCTTCATCAACATAGTCATCATCGCTATCGTCTGGCTCTGAGTCGGTGTCGTCGATGATGATGTAGTTCTCTGGACAAGTGTAATCATCGTCTTCTCCTACAGTCGCGGGAAATCCCATGAATACTTTCAGCTTCTTCTTCAAATCATCATTCTTCTCCACGAGTGTTGTCATTTCCTCCTCATATCCATCGCGCATAGACTTGAGTTCTTCCTCCAGCTCCATGATCTTGGTCATGGCCTTCTTCAGATCCATCATGCCTGTGCACATCTGGTTCTCCTGGCGACGTATGTGCTGGTTTAACTCCTGGATGAAAGTTGCAATTGAGCTATCCTTCCTGGTGCTGACATCTCCCATTGCTCATCTCAGCGCCCACAAATCTGGTAGATAGTATCCTTGAGATCCTTGTGGTAAACTTCTCCAATGCGTCCCATGGTGATGCGAGCTGCCATGCTCTTTCCTAGACTCCAGGTTGGTGCATCAAAGGAAAACTCTATGGGCTCAATGACGGGCATGAACGTCCTTCCTCAAACTTGAACTTGAATCATCCATGGCTCCTCTTCGGGTAAACTGGCGATGTAGGTCCCGGTGAAGCTTGGTACTCCGATATTCAGGTATCTAGTGACTTCCTTCAAGTGGCGTCCAAAGGGTGTATCTTCATCCGGTTGCGTAAACGTGTTCCTTGCATCCGCCATCCTAAAAGAGTAGAAAATATGAGGAGTCAGAAATGAGAAGAGAGAGTAGTGATCTAGGGCTTTTAGCTTAGTGGTCGTGTTCTACAGTCAGCGTGTGCTCTGATACCATCTTGTAGCGACGGACCTCAAGCGGTCGATCTCGTGCATCGTTGTCATCCTGGATCGAGAATCTTGTACGCATAGTACTTGGAGGATTTATAACAGAGTAGCAATCACACACTTATTACATCGAATGTCTCAAAAGAGAACTTATTACAATAAATATGGCTTAAGGCCATCTAATAACGATAACAGCGGCAGGCTTGGACGATAAGCGAGTCCATCAACTCCAACAACATCACTTAGTATAGAACCACGACCTAAGGCACCTTACTCGTCGTCTGAAAAGTCTGCAACATGAATGTTGCAGCCCGAGAACGGTCAGCACATGGAATATGCTGGCAATGTAACACATAGAGAGTAATGAACAGAATAATGCTATACTACATGCATATATGGCTGGTGGAAAACTCTATGGTTACAGTTTTTGCGTAAAGCCAATTTTTCCCTACTACAAAGGAATAAATTTTATTTAACTATCATGGTGGTTGTTAAACATTGAGAATGGTTGAAAGCATTCTCAATCCCAATTAAGCATCATCATTAAAAACCCAAGAATATTAATTAAAGTAACATGATGAGATTCACATGATAATCCAAGTACTAGATACTCAAAACGTCCATAACCGGGGACACGGCTAAGCATGATTAGTTTATACACTCTACGGAGGTTTGCGCACTTTTCCCCGCAAGACTCGATCTCCTCCGCTTGATTTCTCTCACTACATGGTGTTTGAGAAACGGATGACCGAGACACAATCTTTCAGAAGCATTAACTCTCTACTCCGGGTAGACCGTACCAACCTACATCCCCTACATCTGCTAGTCTACCTCTTCAAGAGCTCACGCAACTTAATCAACTATGCTAGAGCCCATAGTAGCTTGCGGCTGCACACGGAAGTTTCTAGCATGAAAAATCTCATGATCCCTTTGAGCCGGGGTGGCGGTCCATAGGAGAATCACACGGTACCCCGGGATTTCCAAAAATATAGGCAACACTGGGTTCCCCAGGCGCCTCAATCCACCCAGATGTGAATTTAAGTTGCCACCTTAAGTAAACCATTAATTAAACAATCTCACATCTGTCATGGATACACTCACCCAATCCACGTCTACTAGCATAGCATGGCAATAATAGCAAACGTAGAAGTAACTCCCAAAGGTTTGATAATAAACAGGTAATAGGTTCTACCTCATCTACTTCCCAAAACCCACATATTAATCAAATCCTAATCATGCAATTGTTTGAGGATTGATCTAATGCAATAAAACTGGGTAGTAAAGAGATATGATCAAAGTGTTACTTGCCTTGCTGATGATCCGTGAAACCTAGAGATTCGAAGTAGCAAGCGGCGCACTTCGGGTACTCTATCGCAAACAAACAAGCATACAATAAGCACTCATCTAATGCACAGGTAAAACTCAAATAAGAGGTCTAACTAGAAAGTTCAACTTAAGAACTCCAGTTTGCAAAAAGAATCAAATCAAACGAAGCAACGAAACTCAAACGGCGAAAGAAACAAGCATCATCTATTAATCTGGACCTAAGTCAAATTTTACAGTAGCAAAAACTTGTTTGAGTTGGTTTAATGGAAAGAGGGTTTTGAGACGAAACTCTAGGCGCTTGAATCGCCTGATTCTGATAAACGAGCGAAAAAATATACTAAAACGAAAAACAGATCGGAAATCGTGATCAAAAATAATCACAGAAAATCCAAGAAAAAGAAAAATGGACGAACAGGCTAACGAACGAACGTTCGCTGTCTGCGGAGAAAAAAACGAAAACTGTTCGTTAAAACGAACGAACGAACGGGCGTTCGCTAAATAGACTAAACCGAAAAAAAATAAACCGACCTATATAAAAAAATAAACTGGGTTCCTAGAAAAACCGACGGTTTTCTCTCGAAAACCAAGGCGGCGACGGGGACTACCTCCCGTGGTCGGCGGCGGTGGTCAGCTGCGATGGCGGCGATCGACTCTGGCGGGCGGGTGGCTCCGCTTGTGGCGGTCTTGGCGGATCGGGCGGCGGCGGTGGCTCAGCGGTGGTGGATCGGCGGCGGCGAGGCGAGGGCAAGAAGGCGGCGGCATGACGACGCGGATCGCGACGGCGGCGCTAAGGTTCGGCGGCGGCGGTGCGGGCTGGGCTGGGGCGACGGTGGGCTTCGGGGCAGGGGGACCCCGGCTTATAAAGTTTCTCGGGCGGTGTCCCGCTGGCACGTCCGAGTCGGTTCCTCTCTTTTTTTTAAAACAATTACGCATAGAAAAATAAATAATAGAAATTCTAAACGAACTCCAAAAATCCCGAAATAAATTTTCCCCGACTTCTAAAATTAGGCCGGACAAGATGAACATTTATTTGGGGCCTAAATGCAATTTTGAAAAACGCGCATTTTTCCTAAATTCAAATAAAATAGCAATAAACTCCAAAATAAAATCTTATTTGATTTTATTATTAAATCCTCAATATTTTTTATTTTGGGAAAGTCATTTTATGCCCTCTCACATATTTTCATAATAGAAATAATTGAAGATAAAATAAATAAAATCAAATGATCCTATTTTCAAAATTTGAGAAAACTCAAATATGAAAATAACGAAATCCCCAACTCTCTTCGTGGGTCCTTGAGTTGCGTAGAATTTCTAGGATCGAGCCAAAATGCAATAAAATATGATATGCAGTGATGATCTAATGTATAACATTCCAAATTGAAAATTTGGGATGTTACATTCTTGTAACGCTTTCACATCGCGATCTTCAAGGGTATGAAGATGCACTCCCCTCTCTCTCATTGCTAGTCTCTCCATAGATTAATCTTGGTGATGCGTAGAAATTTTTTAATTTCTGTAACGATCCCCAACAGTGGCATCATGAGCTAGGTCTATGTGTAGTTTCTATGCACGAGTAGAACACAAGTCGTCGTGGAATAGTCACGTCAGATGTCCTCGTGAAAGGACTTAGTTGTGGAGCCATCGCAACTAGGAAGCTTGAAGGGGTTAAATCGGGACAAGAGACACGAGAGGGTTTATACTAGTTCGGCCCCTTACGGTGAAGGTAAGGCCTACGTCTAGTTGGGTTGGTGTTGATGTTTCAATGACCAGGGAGCGAGATACGCTATGTCCGGCTCTCGATGAGTTGTTTCTTACCCTAAGCCGCCAAAGAGGTCGCCCCTTATATACGGGTTGGCGCCAGTGGCTACAGAGTCGATTAAACTTATAAACAATGTCCGGCTCGGTGACTAGTTAAATCTACCTTACGTTACAAGTCATGTCATCATGGCGGTTTACTACAATGGGCTTAAGCCGCCCGTGGGCCTTAAGCTCGTTATTGAACCGCCATCTTCATGCTTGGTCTTGGGCTTCCTATGATGAAGACTCTTTGCGTAACCAGGCCCCTCCTGGGCGGCTTACGCAAATAGTCATATCCCCAACATTAGGCCCCAGATTGATTTGAACCTGTTCATGTCAATCTAAAAAATATTTTTAAAGAATTAAATCTTCAGTCTTCTGACTATATAGAGGGTTTTTATTAACCCGCCATGACGTCATCTTCTGGATCCGTCTTAACTCGGTGTGACGTCATCTTCTTTTAACTCATATTTTATTCCATCGAATCCTTCAACGGATCTCTTCTTTACTGATTAGTCCGAAAATCGAGGCGTCGGGGCCGCTGGATAACAATTGTTATCTCCTTGTTTCCCGCGCCGTCTCAGTTATCTTCTCCCTATAAATAGCCACGACTTGGGTCCTTTCCCTTTTGCAAGAAGAACTCGGCTCCTGCGGTAAGTTACTAATCCTCATAAATATTCTTCAACATGTTACTTTCTGATACTTATGATTCCTTATCTTTTTCCACAGGCCGATGATAATTTCTGGAAGGTCAAATATGGCCATGAGGCTGCCAAGCAGAGCCAGCGAGCCAAGAAGATCGAAAGAAAAGCCGCCAGATTCGCACCTCTAAGAAGAAGAAACCAGGCGCCTCGACATGCTTAAATTGGATGACTCTTCTTGGATGAGGAAGAGGTAATCTTTTTGAATTTCTTTAACTCCTTTGCCGTTATCTTCTCGACATTTAATTCTTTTTCAGAGGATACCGGGAGCGATCAAGCGGTGGCGAAGAGGTAACTATAATTTCCTCCAACTCGAGCCTTTGCCAACACAAAGAATCCGAAGGGTGACCCGAAAGTAAGGTTTTCACACCTCTCGCTACCAAGATCCTCAATTTCTTTTGAAGCAACAAAGAGCTTGAGAACCGGCGACAGGCTCGGGCCAACCAGGACGCAGAGCTTTCCTTCGGCTTACCCGATGTAACTAGGAAGCGTCAGACCGACGTTATCTCCGACTTACATTTTGTTTTACCCTTGATGGGTTTGATTCGCCAACCTCTCAATTCATCTGACTCCAACTATCAAGGCACCTCCCCTTCTTCTGATGAGTCGATGCAATCGAACATGCCGGCTTTCAAAACGGCTCCCGGGTAATATAACCTTTCTTACTTTAAATTTATCCATACTTATACTTTGATACTTATTCTTCCACTTCGATTGACAGCTTGCAAGTAAAGCCCAGCAAGAGGGCGAAGAGGAATAAGCCGTCCCGAGACCCGGTGGTTACTGAACCGGTGCTTGATTCATCTGTTCCTGACAGCTCCACTCATCGACCACCGCCGAACCAAACCCGACACGGAGCCAACCGACCGCTGCGAAGACGTCATTCACAACTCGGATGACCAGGAAACTCCTAGCCCGGCCAAGACAGCTGACCCGGAGGTTGAAATTGTGAAGAGCCAATACATTGAACCGGGCCAGCCTACTGCCCTTGCCCAATGCACTGCCAAGGAGGAGTTTTCCCAGCGCCGGAATTCCAAACAAGACATCACTGATTACTCTCACCTAAGTATTGGTGATATAGTCTCAGGATATCTGAACCAAGTACATAGTAGTCGTGACCTGGAAATTGACATGGTGAAGCAAATACAGCATAAATCTGAGGTAAAATTTAAACTTTTACTCTGAGTCTTAGTTACTGTACCAGCCCCCAAGTCTATTGCTTATGAATGATTATGCTGTAGACTTAATAATCTGCTTGCTATTAGTTTGTCCGTCTTAAATTGAATATGCTTAACCCGGAGGTAACATGAAACGTTGAATTTGGGTTACACGTTAGCCCCCAAGTGTCAAGTACCTTTATTTGTAAAGTGCTTGAGACTTAATATGTATGACTTGGCAAAATAGATTAAAGATTCTTTAAACATACATTAGCCCCCAAGTGCCAAGTATCTTTACTTGTAAAATGCTTCGGACTTAAATGTTATCTTACCAAGATTCTTACCATAACCTGATGTCAATGCAGGCCACCATAACTCAATTTGAGGCGGAGATTGCTGATCTGAAGAGCCAGTTGAAAACCCAAGAACTCAAAGCTCAGAAAGCCAATTCCAAGTTTGAATTCAGTGTCTCCGAACAAGAGAAGCTGAAGAAAAATTTTGAATCGGAAAAGAAGACTTGGGTTGATGAGAGGGCGTCACTGGTGACTCGGGTTGAAACAGCGGAGGCATCTCTTGCCGAGGCAACAAATGAGTTGTCCGACTTAAAGCGGCACATATCCCAAATGGTCTCAGCTATCTTTGGTAAGCCGCTTGTAAATATTGTAATCCTTCAAGAATTATCATAATAGTTGCCCCGGCTTACTGTTAGACCTGTGAATATGCAGGCCCCAGGAGTGCCAATCTGAAGGAAAATATGCTGGTCAAGCTTAAGGCAGTATATACCTTGGTAGAGCAGGTGTACTCCGGGTCACAGCGTGCATTGACCGCTATGGCCTTATCAAATACCTCTCCCCGGCTCCTGCAAGACGTGTTGAGACATCTTTCAGTGCTACCTCAACGCATTCAAGACTTAAGGCGGGCATCCGCGAGAGCCCGAGCCGTGGCTGCGTTGAGCCGGGCAAAAGCATGGGTGCCAGAACTTGACCTTGCTGACCTCTCTCTTGGATATCCAAGTCTTAAGGAGGATGGCACTACTTTTGGCGAACAAGACTTCACCGCATGTGTTAAAGTCGTACGCCCTCTGGCGACTCTCATTGGGGAGGACACTGATCTCACCAAGTATTCGCCGGGTTATGATAGCGAGAACCGGAGAATCCCAAATGTCCCATATGACCAAGTCAGCCTGCTTCCTCCAACGCGTAAGCATACCTTTGCCCCTGAAGTGGACCCGGCCAGTTTAATAGATGATGAAGCTGAATTTGAAGCTTTGAGCGGCATTGACTGGGCCTCGTCCACCTTCCAGGACAAAACAAACGAAGGAGAGGCGGGGAAGGATAACCCGGAGTCATCAAGCCAGCCGGGTTATAACTTGGCAAAGAACAATGCTTCACTTATTCAGACTCGGGGAGTCTTGTAATAGGATAGAAAAACTCCTTAATGCCTGTCATCCCTTATGGTACTTATTGCTTTTGTTAAACCGCCATCACTAAAGTCTTCTTGCTTATGGTAATCATGTGTTCCCTTGATATTTTACCTTGCCCCATTTTATCCTGCATATAAAATAGGCAAGGTTTCTTGGACGGCTCACTGCGTCAGTGAGTTATAGAATATTGATAACCCGGACCGGATCAAAAAATCACATGTATAAGCCGGTTCATGATTAGTTAAAACATAACCAGAACATCATACCTGCGACCCCTTTTGATAACCTCTCTGGCTTATATAAATTTTAACCTTTTTAGAACCTGAGGTAACCAATATAAAACCGGAAGGATGAAGAACCATCTCCTCAAGAAGGTTTCAATGATAGTTAAAATAATTATACTTGCAATGTTTACAGGCTCCTGATTCGAATACGATCAAAGAACTGTTCCAAAGGGGTTAAGCTAAGATTCGGATACGATCATATAGCCCCCAGTGGCTTTGGCGATGCCGATCAAGTGGGTATCGACAGCTATGTTCTCTTCGGTTCGAATACGACCTATGTTTGAACAGGAAGCCCCCAAGTGAACATAAGAGTTGTTTAATGACGCTGATTCGAATACGATCCACGTCAGACCCAAAGGAGTTAAGCTATGATTCAAATTTGATCAGGAAGCCCCCAAGCGGTTTGGCAGTATGCCGATCAAGTGGGTATCGACAGCTATGTTCTCTTTAGTTCAAATACGACCTATGTTTGAACAGGAAGCCCCCAAGTGACCATGGCTAGATTCAGATATGATCATAAGCCGGACCAAAGGGAAAGCCGGATTCAGATATGATCTGTCCCCTGTTGGCAGTGTCCATCACCTGATAAAGAAAACACGAAACATTCTTTATGGGAAAAAAGGACAGAGGTCCTGCTTTATTGCTTTATATAATATGTACATTATAAAAAGTATCTTAAGAAGTAACTTAAGTATAGTAAGGCCGAGATGAGCTATATTCCACGGCAAGTGGTCTCCTCCTCCGATTTAAGGGAGTCCTTGTGCTCTCGAATATCGATGAGATAATATGACCCACAGTGCAGATTCTTCTTGACCACAAAGGGTCCTTCCCAAGGCGGGATAGCTTGTGCATATCGACGGATCTGGATGAGCCGGAGCACCGTCGCCTTCCGAAGGTTACGCTTCTACCCGGCGGCTGTGATAGCAGCGTAGGTCTTGCTGGTAAATCGCCAAGCAGGCTATTGCCAAGTCTCGCTCCTCGTCCAACAAGTCAAGTGCATCCTGACGAGCCTTTTCGTTATCCGCCTCAACGTAAGCCGCCACACGGGGTGAATCGTGCTGGATGTCACTTGGCAGGACCGCCTCTGCTCCATAAACCATGAAGAAAGGTGTGTATCATGTAGATCTGTTAGGCGTAGTGCTGATGCTCCATAACACGGAGGGTAACTCCTCCACCCAACAACCCGGAGTTCGTTGTAAGGGGACTATAGCCGGGGTTTGATACCTTTCAAAATCTGTTGATTAGCTCTCTCTGCTTGACCATTGGATTGAGGATGAGCGACAGCCGAAACATCAAGCCGGATATGTTCTCTTTGACAGAACTCTTCCATGGCACCCTTAGAGAGATTAGTGCCATTATCAGTTATGATGCTATGTGGAAAACCAAAGCGAAGATCACCTTTTTCATGAACCGAACCGCCGGGGCGCATCACATTCTTGACGGCTCGCCTCAACCCACTTGGTAAACTTATCCACTGCCACCAATAGATGTGTCTTTTTGTCTTTAGACCTTTTGAAAGGTCCAACCATGTCAAGCCCCCAGACGGCAAACGGCCAAGTGATTGGGATCATCCTTAATACTTGAGCCGGCACATGAGCTCGTCGTGAGAACTTTTGACACCCATCACATTTACTGACCAGGTCCTCTGCATCAGCATGAGCCGTCAACCAATAGAAACCATGACAAAAAGCCTTGGCTACAAGGGATTTTGACCCGGCATGATGGCCACAATCTCCTTCATGGATCTCACAGAGTATTTCTTGGCCTTCTGTAGGTGATACGCAGCGCTGAAACGCCCCCGTGATGCTGAGGTGATGTAACTCGCCGTTAACAACCGTCATGGATTTAGAGCGCCTGACAATTTGTCTCGCCAATGTCTCATCCTCCGGCAATTCACCCCGGGTCATATAAGCCAAGTAAGGCACCGTCTAATCTGGGATAACATGAAGAGCCGCCACCAGCTGTACCTCCGGGTCTGGCACTGCTAATTCTTCCTCGGTAGGCACCTTGATAGAAGGGTTATGTAACACATCAAGAAAAGTATTGGGCGGCACCGGCTTACGTTGGGATCCCAACCGGCTTAAAGCATCGGCCGCCTCATTCTTCCTTCGATCAATGTGCTCCACTTGATAACCCGTGAAGTGACCAGCCATAGCATCTACCTCACGATGATAAGCCACCATGAGGGGGTCTTTGGAATCCCACTTGCCTGACACTTGTTGAGCCACCAAATCCGAGTCGCCCAAGCATCGTACCCGGCTTAAGTTCATCTCCTTAGCCATCCGGAGACCATGGAGTAACGCCTCATATTTAGCTGCATTGTTTGTACATGGAAACATAAGCCGGAGTACATAACAAAATTTGTCACCTCGAGGGGAAGTTAACACCACTCCAGCCCCCGAGCCTTCTAGCTGTCTGGACCCGTCAAAGTGAATAGTCTAGTATGTGTTATCCGGCTTCTCCTCAGGGGCCTGCAACTCTGTCCAATCATTGATGAAATCCACCAAGGCCTGAGACTTAATAGCCGTCCGAGGCATGTATTTCAAGCCATGAGGCCCAAGCTCAATAACCCACTTGGCGACTCGTCCTGTGGCCTCCCTGTTTTGAATGATGTCTCCCAAAGGGGCAGAACTTACCACAATTATAGGGTGGCTTTAAAATTACTGCTTCAACTTCCGGTTTGCCATGAACACCCCATAAACAAGCTTCTGCCAATGCGGGTACCTTTGCTTGGATTCAATGAGCACCTCAATGATGTAGTAAACCGGCCGTTGAACCGGATGTTCCTTACCGGCTTCCTTACGCTCCACCACAATGGCAACACTGACGGCTCGTGAATTGGCAGCCACATATAACAGCAAAGGCTCTTTGTGAATTGGAGCCGCGAGAACCGACGGCTCAGACAATTGTCTCTTTAAGTCCTCAAAAGCAGCATCAGCAGCCTCACTCCAGACAAAAGTGTCAGTTTTCTTCATCATCTGATACAATGGGAGGGCTTTCTCACCGAGCCGACTTATGAATCGACTTTATATGCAACGCGACCGCTTGATCGCTAAATGTCATTGATGCACGCCGGTTTAGCCAGGGAGGTGATTGCCTTAATCTTCTCTGAGTTAGCTTCGATGCCTCTGTTGGACACCAGAAAACCCAAGAGCTTGCCCGCAGGAACGCCAAACACACATTTTGCCGGGTTAAGCATCATCTTGTAGACCCGGAGATTATCAAAGGTCTCCTTTAAGTCAGATATCAAGGTTTCCTTTTCTCTGGACTTCACCACAATGTCATCCACATAAGCATGGACATTACGCCCAATTTGGTCGTGCAAACAGTTCTGCACACACCGCTGACAAGTCGCCTGGGCACTCTTGAGCCCAAATGGCATAGATACATAGCAGAAGGCTCCAAACGGAGTGATGAAAGCTATTTTCTCCTGGTCCTTAACTACCATCTTAATCTGATGATAACCGGAGTAAGCATCCAAAAAACTTAAACGCTCACAACCCGCCGTAGCATCAATGATTTGACAATACGGGGAAGAGCAAAAGGGTCAGCTGGACAAGCCTTGTTTAAGTCCGTGTAATCCACACACATCCGCCAGGTGCCGTTCTTCTTGAGGACAAGCACCGGGTTAGCCAACCACTCCGGGTGAAAACTTCGATGATAAACCCGGCTGCTAAGAGCCGGGCGACTTCTTCCCCAATAGCTTTCCGTCGCTCTTCATTAAAACGCCGAAGAAACTGCTTGACCGGCTTATACTTTGGATCAATATTGAGAGTGTGCTCAGCGAGTTCCTCGGTACACCGGCATGTCGGAAGGTTTCCATGCAAAGATGTCCGGTTCTCACGGATGAACTCGATGAGTCGCCTTCCTATTTGGGATCCAAGTTGTTTGCCGATCTTTGAACTGTTTAGAAGAATCACCGGGTAAAATCAACAAGCTTTGTCTCGCGCCGACTTAAACTTCAGCGCCGGTCATGCTCGTAGTTGGCTTCTTCAGGATGTCATATCCACCGGTCAACATTATCTTGATGAAATTTGAGCTCCTCTGCTGCGCAGGCCGACTCAGCATAAGCCGCGTCACCTTCTTCACACTCCAATGCTACCTTATGACTGCCATGTACAGTAATGGTGCCCTTGTAACCCGGCATCTTGAGCTGTAAACAAACGTAACATGGCCGGGCCATAAACTTAGCATAAGCCAGCCGTCCAAACAGAGTGTGATATGGACTCCTGATCTTGACCACCTCAGATGTCAACTTTTCAGCTCTGGAGTCATGTTCGTCTCTAAAAGCCAGCTCCAGCTCAATCCTGCCAACTGGGTAAGCCGACTTACCAGGGACAAATCCATGGAAAACAGTGTCGGATGTTCTCAGATTTTTATCAGTCAACCCCATGCGCTGAAAAGTCTCGTAGTAGAGGATGTTGATGCTACTACCCCCATTCATGAGCACCTTGGTGAATTTATACCCACCAACCTGAGGCGCTACTACCAAAGCCAACTGACCCGGGTTATCGACCTGCGGAGGATGATCCTCCCTGCTCCATATGATGGGCTGCTCTGACCACCTTAGATAACGAGGAATCGCCGGCTCAACGGAATTCACAGCCCTCTTGTGAATCTTCTAGTCACGTTTGCACAAGCTAGTGGTAAACACGTGATACTGTCCACCACTCAACTGCTTCGGATGGCTTTGATAACCCGACTGTTGCTGCTGTTGTCCACCTTGATCAGACTGCTGCTGATTGTTACCACCTGAATGTCCCTAAAAGCCGGAATTTGAGCCGCCGCCTGGGCCATGAAAGCCGCTGGCCCCTGAGCCGCCACCAGATCCATGACCGCCATCGAAGGTGTTGTAATTTTTAAACGCCTTCATGATCGCGCAATCCTTCCATAGATGTGTGGCCGGCCGCTCCCAGGTGCCGTGTCTCGGGCAGGGCTCATTGAGTAGTTGCTCTAAAGATGGGCCTGACCCGCCGGAACGAGGCGGTTTACCCTTACATCTCGGATTGTTACCCCATATGTTGGCATTGGCTACAAACTTCGGGTTACCGTCCGCCTTACGCTTATTGCCGCCTTGATTCCCCGGGTTGTGCTGCTGACCCTTTCCATTGCCGTTCCTTTTTCCCTTCCCTGTCTTCTCATCGTCAGATGCGGGATCCTTGGTACTATCAGAATCGGCGTATTTGACTAAACCGCCATCAGCGTACCCATATCTATGATGTCACGCTTAAGGCGCCCCAGTTTCTGCCTCAGCGGCTCAAAACGGCAATTTTTCTCCAGCATAAGAACTGCAGAGTCGGCGTCCATCTTATCAGAGGAATGAATTATCTCTTTGACCCGGCGTACCCAATGGGTGGTGGATTCGCCTTCCTCTTGCTTGCAGTCCATCAAGTCCACAATCGACATGGATTGCTTACAGGTGTCCTTGAAGTTCTGGATGAACCAGGCCTTTAACTCGCCCCATGAACCAATGGAATTGGGCGGTAAGCCCTTTAGCCAAGACTGGGTTGTTCCATCCAACATCATGGTGAAGTACTTAGCCATTGCCGCGTCACTGACCTCTAGCAGCTCCATGGCCATCTCATAACTCTCGATCCACGCCCCCGGCTGTAAATCGGCCGTGTAATTTGGTACCTTTCGTGGTCCCTTGAAGTCCTTGGGCAGACGTACATCGCGCAGATCCGGCACCAGGCAAGGGACTCCGCCGGTTCTAGTGGCTACTCCCGCCTCAACAGACGTCATTGGATACTCCAGGCTGGTTACGTCGTTGGGCATTGCTTGACAAAGCTTCCGACTCCATGCGTCTGCTGTAACTCGGGCTCCGGTTCTTGCGAGGTGGTGCTATCCAGGGCGGCGGAGTTGAATGAATCCTATCCTGGCTGTAAGAATAGGTCTCCTGCTGAGCCAGGGCTGTCTGGAGGATCTCTCTGACCCTCCGGGTTTCCACTGCTGTCGGGTCATCTCCTTCCATAGGAAGAGCCGCTAAACGCGCTGAAGCTGCGATCAAGTTCTCCATGGGGTTGGAAAAGTGACCCGGTGGAATCGGCACATGACGCGGTGGTGGCATGCTCACGTGAGGTGGCACCGTATCCTGAGGCTGAGCTGGTCCTCCTGTTCCGGTTGTCATAAACTGATTGGCCTCCGGCGGGTTACTAGGGCCGGCTCCGGGTGTAGCAAAGAGAACCCGGGGTCGTAATTTGGAGGTAGACGGGACTGCGTTTTCTGATGTCTCATCCTCATTACCTCATTGGATGCGTTTAAGCTCATCGTGAGCTAGTAAGCTTCTGACTGCAAGCGTTGTGCCCGGGCGTCGAGAGCCGCCCGCTCCGTAGCTAGCCTAGTATCCTCAGCTGCCAAGGCCTCCTTGGCCTGAGCTATCTCCTCACGCACTTGTACTACCGTGTGTCATGCTCATTGTCGGTGTCAAAACCGGCGAATCTCGGGTAGGGGGTCCCGAACTGTGCGTCTAGGCGAATGGTAACAGGAGACAAGGGACATGATGTTTTACCCAGGTTTGGGCCCTCTCGATGGAGGTAAAACCCTACGTCCTGCTTGATTAATATTGATGATATGGGTAGTACAAGAGTGGATCTACCACGAGATCAAGGAGGCTAAACCCTAAAGCTAGCCTATGGTATGATTGTTGTAATGTATGTTGTGTCCCTACGGACTAAAGCCCTCCGTTTATATAGACAGGAGGAGGCTAGGGTTACCTGAGTCGGTTACAATGGTAGGAGATCTACATATCCGTATTGCCAAGCTTGCCTTCCACGCCAAGGAAAGTCCCATCCGGACACGGGACGGAGTCTTCAATCTTGTATCTTAAGTAGTCTTGGAGTCCGTGGGGCGATGATAGTCCGGCTGTCCGGACACCCCTAGTCGAGGACTCCCTCGGTAGCCCACGAACCAGGGCTTCAATGGCGATAAGTCCGGCCGCATTATGTTCGGCATTGCAAGGCGGGTTCCTCCTTCGAATAATCGAGAAGATCATGAACACCGGGATAGTGTCGGCTCTGCAAAATAAATTCCACATTCCACCGTAGAGAATAAAATGTACACAAGTCCAATCTGGCGGCGTATTTTGCGGCATGTCATCACACCGCTACCAAGCCTTTACTTGAATCGTTTTTATTATACCACCTCGGCACATTTAGCGGCGGTTTCAGCAGCATGTCTTGTCGAAGCGAGATCGTGTTCCCCTTATTCGGGATTCTCATCAATACGGATGTGGGTAACAACCGCGCCATTGATGGTGGCGCTTGGGAGATAGCGAGTTTTACCGGGCTGGTGGGGCGCATAGTCTTCGCCCGCCTATATATAAGGGATAAGATTCACCTTTTCACCGCCTTCTTCCTCTGCTTATCCACTTCCGCGCCTCAAGCTCCAACGCCCAAGCTTGCGCATCTCGTCTTAACCTTCCCGACCATGTTAGGAGGGGAGGCAAATGGTTAGCTTCCACAGTCAGGAGGAGCACATCACCAAGCTGCGCAGCGCGGATACCTTTTCGGCGATATCGCGCACGGCTGCCAGACGAGGCAGCTCATCCCTACCCGGGCCCCATGAGAGGGCGTTTTCCTTCCCCACTTCCTCCATGGATGGGCTTTCCACTTCACCCCTTTGTCAGGGGCTCATGTTCTACTACGGCTGGATTTCCACGATCGGCACGAACTTCATCCTCAACATCTCGGCGTTCATCGTCGTGTGTGAAACCCTCCTCTGCATCCGGCCCCGCCCGACGTGGCTCAAGACCTTCAACATCAAGCGAAGGTAGTGAAGGGCACGCAGCGGTAGTCTTGGGCGCCATGTTGGGCAAGATGCCCGCGTCCTCTGTTTGAAGGGGCCTTCGTGGACTCCGTCAAGGTGTGTCGGGGTGGTTCTATGTCACCGAGCAGCGCGCGACCCTCGTGGTGGCGGCCCCGAGTTTAGATCTGGTATCCTCGCAGCTCACCTCCACGGAAGAAGAAGGGCTTCTTGTGGGGTAATCAAAGGAGCCGCGGGACTCGAGCTGTATCCGAAGCTGGTGAGCAAAAGCTCGGGCTCGTCGGCGTGGTCAAGTCATGCTCGTCGCCGGATCCTCCCATGCCAAACGGGCATTCAATCTGTGGGAGTTCGATCCGGAACAGCATTAGGCGCTAAGCGGGCTCTTGACACAACGTCTGAAAGGCGCTGGAGGTGCTGTTTAAGGCGCCAAGCCCCGCATCATGACGGAAGATCGCGGATTTCACTCGCAACATCCGGTGACGAGGTAAGTGATTCTACCCCTTCTGGGACACTTGTTGTAAATAGATTGATTCTAAGAGGGTTTCAACCTCCCATTTCCTTTGTGAGAATGGATTAAGAAGGCCGAGTAGCTCATCTGCCCGGCTCCTATGCGAAGACCAGGTGGATGCCCGTCTAGCGGGCTGCTGGTTCGGCACCGCATGTGGTGCGGAGAAGAAAACCAGAAGGTGGCCACGAGGGGACTCGAAGAGTTCCGTAATCAGGCGTCGACGACAAAGGCGGACTCCTCCCGAAGATGAGGAGGAGGAAAAGACTCTCTCCGGAGGAGGAGAGAGGAAGGAAGGCTTCCCAGCAGGGGAAGGCGAAGGGTCAAGAGGGGAGAACTATTCCCCGGACAGCTCTGCCAACACCGGCGTTGGCAGCGAGTGGCCTTCAAGGTCAGGCCTCGGCGAGATCGTAAGTATCCGGATCCCTGATATGCAATTTCTTTCGTGTCACATAGTGTCCTACTAATGCCGCATATTGTCCATGATCCGGCCGATGATGATCTCCCGCTTCATCGGCGGGTCGTTAGCCTGTCGGATGTGGATTCACTTATTGCCTCTACCCCCGCGCCGATGAGGACGCCGAGTGGGATCGAGAAAGGACCCATCGGGAGGAGAGCTCTCGGGCGCCGCAAGGCAACCTCTGGACTTTTGCGCGGACTCTCGTCGGAACTGTAGTGGTTCGAAGTCCGTGGCGGCCCGAAAGAAGGGCAAGACCGTGACTCGGCAGCCTCCGTCCAACCGGAGGCGCCGGACAACTGTTGGAGGCGCTCAAAGGCGCTTCCATCAGGAAGAACACCGCCTTTATTATGAGTCGGTGATTGAAAGTCGGCTTCGCCAAGAAGGTGACGAAACCTCGTGTAGCCTTTTAACAAGCTTTGAGGTAAGAAGTTAAAATTGTGTAATGTAATATCGTATAGGCAGTAGCCTCGATGCTCGGTTCGGTGTTGGAAAGAAAAGCGGTGAGGATCTAAAAGATATTCGCGGAGTTGCTAATAAATTATGTCAATATGGGTTTGCGGGCTGTCTTTCTTGACCTCTGCCCGCCTTGACTGCGGAGGTTGGTACATTAAAGCAGGATCTCAAGCGGTCGGCGAGAGCTCGACCATGCCAAGAGGCAGCTCGAGGACAAAGAAGGTGAGTAGCACCACTTTGAATTGTTACCTTCTGAGAAAAGGATTTTGGTGTAATAAAATTAACAAGGATAATATGGGTATTGCGGGGCCACTGGCGAGGTGGCAGCCCTGAAGGAGGTTGTGTCTGCTGACGAGCAGCAGTCTTGACATGAGCAAGCGAGCGAGAAGCAGGAGGCACTGGTGGCGGAAGTCGGCAAGAGCTCGAGGCTCTCATGGAGAAGCATGAGAGCTTGGGCGAGACTCAAGACTCGAGAGTCAAGCTTGCCTCGGCTCTCGAAAGTGCCAAGTCCGCCAAGGCCGAGGCCCGTAAGGCCCTTGAGGAGGTTGAAGATGTGAAGAAGATAGCGGCGGGTAAGGCATTTTTCATGCAAAGCAAGCATGTTAATGTAAACTACGACACTTACGCATTGAGCTCTCGGGGCATTTGCAGATCCGCGTAGTGTGTCGATGCCACCGCATTCTACCGTGGCGGAGGGAGCTCAATGGAGAAGGTCTTACGGTCTCGATCTGTTGAGGCCGGCCATCCGGTGCCCTAAGCGATCGGTGAAGCAGCTGGTCGAACTCCACAAGGTAGTTGAGGAGGCCATGAAGGGCCTTATAGTCGGCTGTGGCTGGACGAGGCCATGCCTGGGAGATACTTCGGCCTCGTCGCGGTGGCTGGTGGATGCATGCCACTGGGTGGAGGTCATCAAAGCGCTCGCTTTGTATTGAAGGTGCTCGTCGGGCCCTTGCCGCACAAAGGTGCACTGGGCAGGCTGGATCGGAGCTTCTTCTTGATCCGCCGCCACGGGCAAGGAGTATCGTCGCCGAAATGTATTATAAAACTGTCTGAAGGGGCCGTGATATTGCGGATGAATGCCCTAGAGATGTAATTTTGAGTAAACTTCGCTATGTATTATCCTGTGGCGCTGAAACTTTGTTCATATGCGCTTTAAGCAACGCTTGTTTAATTTAAAATATTACCTTACATGCGGCCGTTTATAAAATCGAGAGATGGCAAGTCGTTGGCTTCACCCCCAAGCCGCAAGTCTTTGGGGTGTTCAGGATAACTTGAGCACTCTTGTTCCCACTTTTGGGTCCATCTAGGAGGCGCTCAACACAACGAACAAAGGCAACCGGACTTATAATGCTTGAACACTCTCACTTAGCCATAGAATTCTATAATTTTAAATTTGGTGAAGCCCCTAGTATTCGAAGGCCGAATCGGGGCTCTATCCACGCCTTCCTCGGACATTATCGGAACCGCTCAAGCGGCGTGAGTCTTTAAGGACCGAAAAAACCTCTCGAACAGCGACCGATCTCTCGCCTTATGATGCGGTCGGTTTTAGCTTTCTCCAGGCGCCGCTTGGCTCAGCAGGGCGCCATCGCAGTGGTTCTCCAGTGCCACCTTAGCCGGCAGGCGGGCGTAAGGCACCAAAGCGTGGGAGCAGGCAAACCCAACTATTGACCCAAGACATGATTGAGCCGATTCATGTAATGCTATAAGTTAAGGTGCCGCACTTGTGAAAGTGTTAGGACTTATCACACCATAATGTGGGGAACATAAGCCCCTGGTGTATTAGGCCGTATCAAAATATCTGGTGCAAGATGTCATGTAATGAACATATATATGTAATAACGAGCAAAAGGTGCTGCATCATTTATTAAAAAATCGCTATGAGTGCGGACTGTCTGAGATAGTCTGCGGTAGAAAGGGTTTTGGACAAAGTAAACATGTCCCCCTCGAGGATGGGCTGCGGACTTGGTGTATATAATCAAATTTAATGCTCGTAATTGAGACCACAGTGTTAAATGCGCGCATTTCTTACTCCCCGCTGTTGCATCATGGGTTGGCGGGTTCACCACGGACAGACCTCTCGCTAACGGAGTCTGTGTATACAAAGAAGGAAAATAATAATAAGAAAGAGTGACACACTTGCGAGCCCCTGGTGTGGTCGTGCCCCTTCCCCTGCGCCCATGGTATCTCCAAAGCGTAATGATGTACGCGGAGGGTTGTTCTTGCAATCACGCGAGAGCGGGGGTTAGGGCCGCATTGCTACGCATGCTCGGATCGTGCCAGGTGGTCTTGGTTGGTGTTGCTTCGGGCACGTTTGGCTATATCCGGCCGTTTAACAGCCGGACTCGAAAATTGCCTTAAAAGGCTGCTCTGTGCTTCTGCCGCGAGAGCCACTGTATGTTCCTCCGTTCGGAGGGAGCGTTCCGTATTTCCGTTGACCGTGATGACTCCACGAGGGCCTGGCATCTTGAGCTTGAGGTATGCATAGCGGCACGCGTTGAACTTTTTGCAAGCGGTTAAATGCAAGCGAGCGTGATAGCGCTGCGAAATGGGACTATGTCGAAGATTAACTCCTCGCTCGGAAGTTATCCGGGGATCCGAAGACCACTTCGGTGTGGTGAGCACAGCACAATTGGCCTCCACACCTGGTATGGCGCCTTTAAAGGTTGTCTTTGTAGGTTTAATCCTTGAGGGTCTATGCCCATCTTGTGCATGTATCACGATAAAGCAGGTTCAGGCTCTGCCGCCGTCCATCGGGACTCGTGAGAGTGAAATCCATCGGCGATTGGGTCTAAAACCAATGCGGCCCGAATCCGCCGTGGCGGATCTTTGGTCGGATGGTCTCTTCGATCGAAAGTGATCGGACAAGAGGACCATGGATTGAACATGTTCACCGTCCGCACTTGTGGGGGAAACCCTTCATCCTTTATTGTTGGCGGTCGGGTCTCTTCCTCGTAAATCATTGTTTAGCCCTTGTCGTTGTTTTGGCAATTAACTTGTTCTGCTTGCTTGAACACCCAAACCCAATCTCTATTGGTGTGATTAGGCGGGCTTTTGAGGTGCCATGTATCCGCATAAGCGGTCGAGTATTCGGTCCAAATTGGGCCGGACCGGAGTGGTTCTTTTGAATGGCTTCTTCGTTGACGGGTTTAGAGCCTCGAATCCGGCGTTTACTACCGTATCCTCCTTGTAAATCGCCGTTAATGCGGCGTTTATTTTGCTTCGACGCTGACCTTCCATTGTGGTCCTTAGTATCCGGACCTGCTTAATTTTCTTGAGGTTGTTGCTGCAAAGCTAGCCAGCTATCCTCTCTCGCGCAAAAGCGGGTCATTAATGATGTGAGGGCTGCCATGGATTTCGGGCTTTTCCTGCCCCGGTGCGGGCTAGCCACTCATCGCGGATGTTATGTTTGAAGGCTGCGAGGGCCTCTGCATCCAGACGATCGACGATTTGGTTTTCTTTGTCAAGAACCGTGTCGAATTGTTTGGCGATTAATCTGGCTGCTGAATTATGTGGCTTAGGTCATCGGCGTCTGGTGGTATTACACGTGCCATGGAAGTTGTCGAGGAATGCGGCTTCGTGTCTTCCCAACACCCAATTGACTCTGCGGGCAAGCTGTTAAGCCAATGCCGAGCTGGTCCTTTAAGCTTGAGTAGAGATACTTGATGGCATGGAGATCGTCGCCAAGGGCCATATGGATGTGAAGGAGATAATCTTTGATCCAAACCATGGGTCTGTTATTCCATCGTAGGATTCGATGTTTACGGTTTAAACCCTTAGGGATTTGATGATCCATTACTTTGTCGGTGAAGCATAAGCGGGTGTCTTGCGCCTTTATATTGAGCAATATCACGACGTAGCTCGAGAGAGCGCTATTCGCTGTGTTCGCCCAGCCGGGTTATTGTATCCGTGACGGTATTCGTCGTGGGTCGTGGGAGCCCACGCGATCCGTAGATGGATCTGGATTGCCTTGCTTTGTCCTCCAATACATCCGCAAGTCCGGGCGTGTTCCTCTTGGCTTCGCACTTTTGTAGCGATGCGAGAATGCGGTCTTGGTAGAGGGCCTGGATGCCTCTTCTGTCGCGACCACAGGGGTGGTCGGTCGGCCGTATATCATGCATGGTGATGAAGGTATGTATGCTTCCTCCTCTAATCGAGGGGAGCAACTTGCGTCTTGGGTAGCTTTTGGAGGGCGTTCGAAGTTTATACTCTTCGTCGCGAGGACCTCGGTCCATCGATCGGCCAAAGAGGTCCCGATCAGCTTGAAGTCGCTGCTGCTTTTTCTTTAGGCTATTTGCCGTGGCGATAAGCCTCGCGTTAAAACTCTTGTTCGACGGGATCCTCGACACCCATTTAATACGTCGTCGTTGAGGCTTGCCTCATCTTGAGAGGAGGTATATAGTTATAGTCCTCGACCTCTTCATCATCCGCCTCTCGTGAGGGCTTGCTTCTCACTGCATCCTCCCGCTACCGAGTCTTGTTGGAGGGGTTATCTTCGCACTCTCTGGGTGTTATTATCTCCTATGCTGAATCTTCATTCTTTGCTGTGGCGGGATTTAGAGCGGGCGCCTTGACGCTTGGCGCTGGGCTATTTCTTTAAGGAATCTACCTCCGGCGCTTCTTCGCCGTCCCCATCTTTTGGGGTGTCCACCATGTATATGTCGTATGACTAGGTGGTCTTCAGTGCCCTGTAGGCGCTGGTTCTGTTCGTCTCCCATGCGCCGCCCCATAGCGCCGATGTCTTCGGAGTTGTAGTCTAGCATGTCGGTTAGATCGCCGATGAGTGGCTACAAAGTGGGTGGTGGGTGGGCTCTGAATTTCTTCATCGTCCGTGATCCCAACCATCTGGCCATAATCCGCCAGGACTCTCCTGGATAGCGAGAGATGCTTTAGCGAATTTAGGATGTCGCCAAAGGCGAGTGTTGGAAGATGTCCACGCGGTGAATTCCATAACCGCGCAATCGATCGATTGGCGAGGCGCGGGGAGGTCCGGAGTCCGGCAAGGAGTCCCAAGACCTCGGAATCACGAAGCTTTATGAGGACAAGGTTAGTGTTGGCTCCATCGCCGTAGAAGTCGCAGCCTCGAGGCGGTGTCCAACCACCGTCCTCGATCTGGCGATCGGCTCCGGACTAAGGGCCGGAGCGGATCTCAGCGGCCACCGAGGCACTGTTCGCTTGGCGAGCTAGATCATGCCCATTGCAACAAGGCGACGCAGGCTGTGGCTCGAGCCCGTCGAAGATCAAGTCCCGCGGATGTCGGTCGTGAAGTTTAGGCTTCCGAATCGACTCGATGGCGTGGGCGTAGCTTCGATCTACTCCGGATGGCCAAGTGAATTAGCCAGCAGTCTTAAGCCGCGAATCTGAAGATCCGTCTGGGAGAAAAGTCTCTACTGGACAGCGTTGTTGATTGAAGATGCCATCCAGCTTTCTATCGGTGACGACATAGAGGAACTCTCAATGAAAGCACCAATGTCGGTGTCAAAACCGGCGGATCTCGGGTAGGGGTCCTAATCTGTGCGTCTAAGCGGATGGTAACAGGAGACAAGGGACACGATGTTTTACCCAGTTTGGGCCCTCTCGTGATGGAGGTAAAACCCTCGTCCCGCTTGATTAATAATGATGATATGGGTAGTACAAGAGTGGATCTACCACGAGATCAAGGAGGCTAAACCCTAAAGCTAGCCTATGGTATGATTGTTGTAATGTATGTTGTGTCTCACGGACTAAAGCCCTCGGTTTATATAGACACCGGAGGAGGCTAGGGTTACACAGAAGTCGGTTACAATGGTAGGAGATCTACATATCCATATTGCCAAGCTTGCCTTCCATGCCAAGGAAAGTCCCATCCGGACACGGACGGAGTCTTCAATCTTGTATCTTCGTAGCCTTGGAGTCCAAGTGGCGATGATAGTCCGGCCGTCCGGACACCCCCAGTCCAGACTCCCTCACTCATCTTTATCTGCAGGAAGAACGTGGCGGTGCTGAGGGTCTCAAGCTTGTCCATGAGATCCATCAAGATCTGAGGCGGTGGGGCTGCACGGGGTCACCGCCTTGGCTGCTCCCCCGATCCGATGTGACGCATGCCGCGGTGAGAATTTGAGTCAGCCGAAGTTCCAGCCATGAAGATTCCGCCCATCTTGGCAACTCATCGCGGTCCGAATCTTGATGCCATCGGAACAGCCCCGAAAGCGCACTGCCTTTGTACTCGAGCACAACGAATCTGTTGAACCGGCGAGACGAATCACCGTCCGAAAGGCCGGTCGTCTCACCCATCTTGAGATCTGAAAGTTCCTCTCCGTGGGCCGCAGCCCGAAAACGCGCCTCATGACCGGTTGAGTCCGGGTCTTCGCCGCTACGGAGGAAACCCGTCTCGACGAAGGTCGGTGCATTGTCGGCTTCGGGCCCGGCTCATCGATCCGGCGATGAAGAGCGTGGATTCGGCCAGAAGGGGACCGGTATCCGTACTCAATTGAGCGGCGTCGGGACCCAGCCTTCATCATCGATGTAGATCTTGCATGATGACTCTTGGTCATCGTGCCCTCGTACCCTTGAGCCCTTGAAGTTGCCCTTCAGAACTCAAATCCCCGTCGCTTTTACGGTGGGCGTAGTAATAGTGGAATAGTCATGTCGGATGTCCTCGTGAAAGGACTTAGTTGTGGAGCCATCGCAACTAGGAAGCTTGAAGGGTTAAATCGGGACAAGAGACGAAAGGGTTTATACTAGTTCGGCCTTACGATGAAGTAAGGCCTACGTCTAGTTGGGTTGGTATTGATGTTTCAATGACGGGGGCGAGATCGCTATGCGGCTCTCGATGAGTTGTTTCTTACCCTAAGCCGCCCGGTCGTCCCCTTATATACGGGTTGGCATACAGCTTCAGTCGGCGGCTTATAAACAATGTCGGCTCGGTGACTAGTTAAATCTACCTTATGTTACAAGTCATGCCATCATGGCGGTTTACTACAATGGGCTTAAGCAGCCGTGGGCCTTAAGCTCTTTATTGAACCGCCATCTTCATCTTGGTCTTGGGCTTCCTCGATGAAGACTCTTTGCGTAACCGGCCCCTCTGGTTACACAAATAGTCATATCCCCAACTGTTCGATTTTGTCAATTTACTTGCATTACTAGTCTTATCTTGATTTGGCATGGGTGGGATAGGCGGCCGGACCGACCTTACGTCTTGTCGGGCGTCTCTGTGGCCCGAGCACCTATAGGAGTAGAGGCCCTTCTAGTGCAGCAAGGGAGGCGGAGGCGTCTGTGAGCAGGTCGAGGTCGAGTAGCCTTGAGGCGGGCGATTTTACCCGGCCGGAGCTCTCGGAGATATAAACTCCTCTTCTGCTTTGGATTTGTATTTGATCTTGCTCGAGAGTCGGCGTATGGTGGTGTTGGGTGTCGAATGGCCGACCCCTTCTCGTCATGGGCCTCCTTTATAGTCTGAAGGGGGCACTTGGTGGCGGCGTAGGAAGAGGGTAGAAAGGTAAGCGCGGTTGGTAGCAGTGACCAGAGTGTCCCCTACCTAACTCTCGGCTGACGGGGACAAGGGCATTAAATGCGTCCGTTCGCTAACAGTGCAAAAAAGCGGTAGTTAAGTGTGCCACGGTTGCCACGATGGCCTCCTTGTCGACTCAACTTGCCACCTCGCCCGCATGGCTGTGCGGCGCCTCGCCACGTGTGCTCGTGGGATGGCCACAGGATGACACGTTGCCGTGTCTTGTTGGAGTTTGGGTGTAGGTGGTAGCCTTGCGCGGCAAGTGCCTTCTTCGCGATCCTTCTTTTTTTCGCCCGGCAAGCTTCCGGTCGTCAAATGGGCCTTCTTGGGGCCTTGCAGGCGTCCTGACAAGTCTTCTGAAGCGCGGTTGGCCTCCCGGCAAGCTCCTCTTGCGGGGCCTTCTATCCTCGGCAAGCTTCTCTTGCACGGATCTTCCTTCTCGGTTGATACTTTGTTCTTGAATGGCAGTAATAGGAAATAATGAGGAGGGGGCCTTGGTAGGCGCGGCAAGCCTTACCAGAAGTGCTGCGGCCCGTGCACAAGTTAAAGTACTAGGTACCCCTACTTTACACCGGCAGGCGCCCGGGCTGGGCCATACCAGTTGCGGCGTTGTTGGGCGAGCCCCAAAAGCGATCTGCGAACGCAGTGGCACTGAAGGCCACACCGGACTCCGTGCCCAGCGTCCTCCATGGCAGCGCGTCGATGCGGCGTCGTGGGGGCGTGGGCGTGTCTGGCGGTTTTGGTCGCCCTGTGATCCGGGGCGAGGTTAGAGTCACTTCATCATCGCCCGGCTTTGCCTCCCGCCACGGCTTCCATGCGGCGTGGGGCGTGGTGATGAAGGTGGGGAAGCCGAGCCGTCATGTCGGAGGTGGTGGAGTCGGCCCGTTCTGCCCTCCCGTGCTCCGATTGGCGGCGGGCGGCGAGCCCCTCGCTCTTTTAAGAAGGCGGAAGGGGCGCAAAATCACTTTCTCCTCTTCCTTTCCTCGACTTCTGCTTCTTTTCCTCTCGCCGCCATGGAAGAGAGAACCAGGTCCTTCATCGGTGGCGGCAAGGTGCACCAGGAGCGCGCCTCTCCTATCCGTGCGATGGTGGCGGAGCCAGCCACGAGGAAGCGAGTAAATGGTAGTCGGCGGTCGGGCCTTCGGGGAAAAGCGGCGAGCGGTGTGCCCCCCGCCTCCGCGGCTCCTCTCCGGCGGTCCACAGGGGGCGATCCTTGGGAGTTCTTCGTCCAAGCTTGCCCGGGCACCCGTGTCGCCTCCGTCACGCGGCTCCGTTCGCGGCGATGGGCGGACCCGCCAGATGTTGGGATTGCGCATGAGGGCTGTGGGATCAGCGGCACGCGAGTTAGCGTCGTATCCCCAGCCCGGCGTGATGTGCCGATCGAGGTGGAAGGCGTTCGCCGCATCCGCGGCAATGGGTTCACCCTCCATTTTAGGTTAATGGAGGCGACCTTCTCGCCGTCAAGGTCTTGAGACTCGGGACCGGGCGAATCTTCGTGGATAGCTCCTCCGATGCGAAGGCTCCTCCTCGAGTGAGAGTGACGAGGAGGGAGCGGCAGCGGCGACGAGGAAGGCGGGTCCGACTAGGCGTCGAGGCGTCCTCATGGCGCCACTGGCGACCCGATCATCGGGTTGCGGCCTTGAAACTCAGGCCGTCTCCTTGGCGTTGGCGTAAGGCGAGAGCTGCGAGAGAGAAGAGGGGTGGCGGCAAAGGCCGTCAAGTCGAATCTGGCGAGGTGCCCTCGGCAGCGTCTTCGACGTCCTGCCGCCTCGTCTACGCTTCCGGCGCCTCCGTCTGCCAAGCTCTGGCGGCTCGGGGTGTTCTCTTGGTGTCTTTGGCACCGTAGCTTCGCCCTAAGCGCCCTTTGCCCTTCGGCAAACTTCTCTTATCGGGGCCTCGTTGACCTACCTCTCGAAGAAGAAAGCAGGGAGAGGATTCGGGCATCTTATCTTTTCAATTTGTAAGCCCAGACGCTTATTTGCATTTAAAACTTGTAATCCTCTCTTTCATGTTTTTCATCCTCTATGGACTTGTCTTTGGAATGGGATGTTTTTAATGAAAAAGGGGAATGCTTGCGGGTTATATCCTTTACTTGATTCTGCGCCTATGTTTCCACCCTCGCTTTGAGGAACTTGCGGTGCCAGCACATACTGAGTCTTGGAACATCAGCAGCCGCTGGCGGTCTGTTTCAGCAAAACAATAGTCGATTCAGGTAATACTTGCATTGTTGGCGGACTCGAAAAAAAATCAAGTAGCGCTTAGCATGATCGGCTCCCTGCGCATGGGTTTTTACATACAAAGACGCGCTTCGTTCAGGGCGGCCTCGCATTCCCCATCCAGAGGATGCATGCGAGGATGAAAAGCTTATCGATATCGCGCCCGGCGACTCTGGCCGTGGAAGAACCTTGGTGCTTCGGCCCGGCAATCGTGTCTCGCCGGGGCTCGGTCGTCGCCCTTACATTTCTTTCCTTGTCCATTATTTCAGTCATAAAAAACTTAGAGCGATCCGCAATAAGTTCTGTTTGTGGCGTAACCCGCGTTGGAGCACGCAATGCTATATTTCACCCTTTGTATGTTTATACTCTCGCTTTTAGGGACTTGCGGTGCATACGCTTGCTGAGTGCGGAACATCGACCGAGCCATTGGTGTTGCCTCGGCAAGAAACCTCGTCGGGCCTAGTTGCGGTAGCGCTTTCATCGTTAGCGGACTCGAAAACAAATCAAGGCGCAACTTAGCGCGAGTCAGCTCCTCCGCGCACAAGTTTCCCATACAAAGGGCGTCCCAGCAAGGCTTGCTATGTTACATCCTTTACCCCACCACATCCCACTATTGTTTTACCCTACGCTTTTAGGAAACTTGCGGCGCTAACACACTTGCTGAGTGCGGAACATCGGCAACCAGCTGGCGTTGTCTCTGCAAGAAACCTTGTCGGGCGATTCTTGGCGCACTTGTATTGTTGGCGGACTCGAAACAACAAAGGCATAACGACCAAGTTGGTTCCCTCGCGCATAGGTTTTTCATACAAAACCGGCGTTCAAGGAATATAACATAGAAATTTAAACTGAAAGTGTTACGTACTCAAACTTGGGCAACTTAGCTTTTCCGTCTTCTGCGGCTTGCGCACTTCTCCTGATTCCTCCTTATGCGTTTTCACCCTCACGCTCTCGGGGAACGGAACAAAACACACTTCTTTGAGTCTGCGAACATCGACCCAGGCGGTGTTGCTTCGGAGAAAAACTCGTCGGGCTAGTTGCGGCGCGCTTTTTCATCGTTGGCGGACTCGAAAATAGATCAAGCGCAACCCCGCGATTCGACCCCTTTGCGCCCAGTTTTCCATACAAGTCTGGCCTTCCAAGGGATCTGACTCAAAAGTTTGGCCATTGCTCTCTTTGCTCTCTTGGCGGTGGGGGGCTCGATGGCACGTCCTCGTGGCGGCGCCGCGCCGGAGAGAATGCGTTTGCGAGTAAGGCACGAGCTGTTCTTGCGAACTTAGTCTTTGGTAGAACGCCTTTGCTGTTTGCACTTGCGGTGGAGCTCAATGGTGCGTCCTCGGCGGCGGTAGCACTCGGGAGATGCGCGCTTGCGGAGTGGGCATCGAGCTGCTCTTGCGGACTTGGCATTCTTCTTCCCGGGGAGCCGGTGACAAGTGGCTGCGCTCAAGCTGCGTTCTTGCTTCCCGATAGATCTGTCGGTCGGAATAAGTGCATCTTTCTTATCGCCTCGGGCGAAATGGCACTTATCGGACCCGGCATCTTGAGCACATTGTATGCGTGGTGAGAGGCTTGCAGCGTCGGTTGTCAAACCGGTGGATCTCGGGTAGGGGTCCCCAAAGCGTGCGTCTAGGCGGATGGTAGCGGAGGCGAGGGACACAATGTTTTACCCGAGTTGGGCCCTCTCGATGGAGGTAAAACCCTCGTCATGCTTGATTAATATTGATGATATGGGTAGTACAAGAGTAGATCTACCACGAGATCAAGGAGGCTAAACCCTAGAAGCTAGCCTATGGTATGATTGTTGAGATGTAATGTTAGCCCTCTACGGACTAAGGCTCTCCGGTTTATATGACACGGAGGCTAGGGTTCTACAGTCGGTTACAATGGTAGGAGATCTACATATCCGTATTGCCAAGCTTGCCTTCACGCCAAGAAAGTACCTTGGGACACGAGCGGAGTCTTCAATGTTCTATCTTCGTGGTATGGGTCCGTGGGATATTGATAATCGGGTGTCAGGACACCCCCTAGTCGGGACTCCCTCGGTAGCCCTGAACGGGTCTTGATGGCGATAAGTCGGCGTGCATAATGTTGAGCATTGCAAAGCGGGTTCCTCCTTGAATAATTCGGAGAATGTTGAACACCGGGATAGTGTAATACTACGCAAAATAAATTCCACATTCCAGCGTAGAGAGATAAAACATACACTTAGCTCAATCTGCTGCTATTATTATGCGGCGTGACATCCGCCGTGACCAAGCTCTCGTTTGAATCGTTTTTACTATACCACCTCAACCACGTTTAGCGAACGGGTTTCCTGTAGCAATCCTGCTCCAGGCGGAGATCGTGTTCCCCTTATTCGGGATTCTCATCAATACGTGCGTGGGTAACCCAACCGCGCCATTGATGGTGGCGCTTGGGAGATAAGCAAGTTTTACCAGGCAGGTGGGGGACGCATAGTTTTGTCCGCCTATATATAAGGGATAAGGATTTACCTTCTCACCTACGCCTTCTTCCTCCTTTGCTTTATCCATCCCTGCGACCTCAAGCTCCAACGCTCAAGCTCGCGCATCTCACCTCGACCCCTCTTCGAATATGTCCGGAGGGGGAGGTAAATGGATAGCCTCCCTTGCTAAGGAGGACATCACCAAGCTCTTGTGACGCGGATACCTTTCCAGCGATACAGCGCGCCGGCTGCCCGACGTGGGGCAGCTCATCCTACCGGGCCTCATGAGAGAGGTCGTCTTCCTCCACTTCCTCCGCAATTGCTGGGCTTTCCGCTCCATCCATTCGTCCAGGGGCTCATGTTTTTACTACGGCTGGATTTCCCTGATCTGGCGCCGAACTTCATCCTCAACATCTCGGCGTTTATCGTCATTGGTAAGCGAACATTCTCGCATCCGGCCCCCCTTGACTGTGGCTCAAGACCTTCAATGTCAAGCCAAAGGTTGTGAAGGGACACAGCGGAATCTTGGAGGCGCCATGTGGAGCAATGTGCTTAGCGTCCCTTAACTAGAAGGGACCTTGTGGATTCCGTCAAGGG
Source organism: Aegilops speltoides (assembly GCA_021437245.1). Taxonomy (NCBI): domain Eukaryota; kingdom Viridiplantae; phylum Streptophyta; class Magnoliopsida; order Poales; family Poaceae; genus Aegilops; species Aegilops speltoides. The sequence goes on along the minus strand of CM038143.1, from coordinate 457,345,005 downwards.
GGTGGCAATCGAGGTGGTTCTATCACCGAGCGCGCATAGCGTGCATGGTGGCCCCAATTTAGATCTGGAATCCCCACGCAGCTCACTTCACAGAAAGAAGAAGGGCTGCGGTAGGGTGATCGGTGGAGGTGTGGGACTTGAGGCTGCATCAAAAGAAATTTGGTGAGCAATAGGCTCGGCTCGTCGGCGTGGTCAGTCATGCTCCTCCGTGGATTCTCCCATGCCAAGCGGGCATTTAATCGTGGGAGTTTAATCCGAACGCACAGGACATTGGCCGGGCTCTTGAGTACAACATCTGACGAAGGTGCACGGAGGTCTTTGTTCAAAGCGCGCTGAAGCCCATGCCATGACCGAAGATCGCGGATTCACTTCGCGATCTCGGCCCGGCGAGGTAAGTGATTCGACCCCATTCTGCGGGACACTTGTGATGATTAGATTAACTCTAGCGAGGTTTTTTGTCTACCTCTTCCTTTGTGCAGAATGGATGGAAATGCCAAGCGCTCATCGACCGGCTCCCATGCGGAAGAACCAATGGATGCCCACTTAGCGGGACTCTTTGGTTCCGGCACCGCCGCGTGGTGCGGAGAAGAAAGAGCGAAGGTAGCCGCGAGGGACTCGAAGAGTTCCGTAATCGACGTGTGGCGACAAGCGAGACTCCTCCCGAAGGCGAGGAGGAGGAGTACTCTCTCCGGAGGAGGAGAGAGGAAGAGGAAAACTTCCCGATCGGGGGCGGCGAAGGGTCAGAGGGAGAACTATCCCCGGACGGTTCGCCAACATCAGCGTTGGCGAGGATGGAGTAACCTCAAGGGCGAGGCGTCGGCGAGATCGTAAGTATTGAGATCATTCATATATACATTACATTGTGTGCCATATGAGTGTCCTTCTAACGCCCGCGTTTTGCTGTGTAGTCCGGCCGTTGGCGATCTTCCCAACTTAAGCGGGTCTTTGGTGCCGTCGGATGTAAATTCCATCCATTGCCTCTACCCGCATGTTCGGCAAGGTGACAGCGGAATCCACGAGGACTGCCGGGAGGAGGCTCCGGGCGCCGTCGGCGTCCTCCGGAGTTTGTGCGGACTCTGCCGGAACCCGTCGCAGTTCTAGAAGTCCGACAAGCGGCACCGAAAGAAGGGCAGGACCGTGGCGCGGCCTCCGTCCAGCCGGGCCGGGATAACTTGGGCGCAAAAAGCGCTTCCATCGAGGAAGAACACCGCACTCTTATGAGTCGCGGTGATTGAAAGATCGGCTCGCCAAGGGTGGGTGGCCCAAGCCTATGACGACCTTAACGAGGCTTTGAGGTAAGAAGTTTTAAAATATGCAATGTAATACCGCATGACGTTAGTACGATGCTTAGTTCGGTGTTAGGAAAGAAAAGCGGACTAAGGATCTAACAAGATATATGCTGAGTTTCTAAAAATATATCAATATGGAAACTGCGGGCTACCTTTGTTGACCTACCGCATTAAGCTGCCCGGAGGTGAATTGAAGAAAGGACCTTGGCGGTCGGAACAAGAGCTCCGACCAAGCCAAGAAACAGCGAGGAAAAAGAAGGTGAATAACACCACTTTAAATAACTACCTTGAGAAAAGGGTTTTGGTTGCAAACAAGATTAATAAGGATAATATGTGTAATGTAGGGGCCACTAGCAGGTGGCAGCACGAGGAATGCTTTGTGGCGACTTGAGCATAATCTGACCTGAAGCAGGCTGGCGAGAAAAACAAAGCGGCCTTGGTGGCGGAAGTTGGCAAGAGCTCCGAACTCTCATGGAAAAGCATGAGAGTTTGGAGCGTCAAAGACTTCGAGTCGAGGCTTGCCTCGGCTCTCGAAGGTGTAAATCATATGGCGAGGCCGGAAGGCCCTCGGGAGGTAGAGGACATGAAAGATAGCGGCGGGTAAAGCCTTTTCCATGCAGAGCGAGCACGTTAATGTAAATTACGGATACTTACCGGGTCAGAGCTCTCGAGGCGTTTGCGAGATACTGTCGCGTGGTCGTGCGATGCGCCGCATTCTATCATGGCGAGAGGAGCTCGGCGGAGAAGGTCTTACGGTCTTAGTATCTTTGAGGCCCGGCCATCCGGTGCCCCAAGCGACCGGTGAAGCGTTAGTCGAACTCCTAAGGTAGGCGAGGAGGCCATGAGAGGGCCTCATGGTCCGGCTATGGCACAGACGAGGCCATGCTGGCAGCTACTTGGCCTAGCCTAATCTGGTGGATGCATGCCCCAGCTGGATGTGATCAGCGCTTTCACTTTGTGTTGAAGAGTGCTTTCGTCGGGCCCTTGCCGCATAAAGAGTGCAATGGGGCAAATTGGATCGGAGAAGCTTCTCATGGATCCCGCCACGGCCAAGACGAGGCATCGCATCTTGGGGCGATATTATAAAAGTTGTCTGAAGGGGCCTGCGATATTGCAGATGAGTGCCCCCGAAATGTAATTTTTGAATGAACTTCATTTGTGTTTTATGCAGTATGGAAACTTCGTTCATATCGCCATAGAGCAACTCTTGTTTAATTTAAAATATTACCTTACATGCGGCCGTTTATAAAATCGAGAGATGGCAAGTCGTTGACTATTGAACCCGAACCACAAGTCTTTGGGGTGTTCGGTGATAAACTTGAGCACTCTTGTTCCCATTTTGGGTCCATCTGGGAGGCGCTCAACCACGGCGAACAAGGCAACGGACTTATAATGCTTAAACACTCTCACTTAGCCATAGAATTCTATAATTTTAAATTTGGTGAAGCCCACAGTATTAGGAAGACCCGAATCCAGGCGCTATCCACGCCGTCGGGACATCATCCAGGAACTTATTTCAGGCGGCATGAGCCTTTAGGACCCGAAGAACCTCTCGAGCAGCGACCAGGTCTCGCCTCATCATGCCGGTCAGGTTTTAGCTTTCTCCTTTGGCGTTAAGCCAGCTCAGCAGGAGTGCAATCATGATGGTTCTCCCAGTGCTACCTTAGCGCCAGGCAGGCGGCAGGCACCAAAACATGGGGCAGGCAAGCCCAACTATTGACCCAAGACATGATTCGGAGCTGATTCATATAATGCTATAAGTTCGGTGTGCGCACTTGTGAAAGTGTTAGGACTTAATCACACCATAATCTGAGGAAAAAGAAGCCTGGCGTGTCGGCCGTACCAAAGTATCTGAGTGCAAGATGTCATATAATGAATCATATGTAAAAATATAGCATAATTGTAATGAAAAGGTAATGTACTTGCAAAAGGAAGTGCTGCGTTATTTATGAAAGAAGGTACGCTAATAAAATGCGGTGATACAAATAGTCTTGATAGCGAGGATTTGGACTAAATGTAAGGTCCCCTCGAGGATAAGCTGCAGACTTGGTGTATGTAATCGAATTTAATGCTGCGTAATGGAGACCACTGAGTGTTAAATGTGACCTTCTTTAGTCCTATTTGTTGCATTGGTCGGAGAAAAAACGAAAGGTGTACGAGGGACTCGAAGTTCCCGTAATCAGGCGTCTGACGACAAAGCGGACTCCTCCCGAAGAGGAGGAGGAAGAAGACTCTCTCCGGGAGGAGAGAGAGGAAAGCTTCCCCAGGGAAGGCGAAGGGTCAGAGGAGAACTATTCCCGGACAGCTCTGCCAACGGCGTTGGCGCGAGGTGGCCTTCAAGGTCGAGGCCTCGGCGAGATCGTAAGTATCCGGATCCCGATATGCAATTTCTTTAGTGTCACATAGTGTCCTACTAATGCCGCATATTGTCCATGATCCGACGATGATGATCTCCCGCTTCATCAGCCGGTCGTTAGCCTGTCGGATGTGGATTCACTTCATGCCTCTACCCCAGCGCCGATGGGGCGCGAGGTGGGATCGAGAAAGGACCCATCGGAGGAGCTCGGGCGCCATAAGCAACCTCTGGACTTCTTGGCGGACTCTGTCGGAACCTGGTGGTTCCGGTCCAGCGGCGTACCGAAAGAAGGGCAAGGCCGTGACTCATGACCTCCGTCAACGGCGGACAACTTTGGGCGCTCAAAGCGCTTCCATCAGGAAGACACCGCCTTTTATGAGTCACGGTGATTGAATCGGCTTCGCCAAGCGGTGACCGAAACTGCGATAGCCTAACGAGCTTTGAGGTAGAAGTTAAAATTGTGTAATGTAATACTCATAGGCGGTAGCCCACGATGCTCGGTTCGGTGTTGGGAAAGAAAAGCGGTGAGGATCTAAAAATATTCATGAGTTGCTAATAAATTATGTCAATATGGGTTTGCAGTGTCTTCGACCTCTCCGCCTTGTTGCGGAGGTTGGTACATTAAGCGAGGATCAAGCGGTCGGCGAGCTCGACCATGCCAAGGCGCTCGAGGACAAAGAAGGTGGTAGCACCACTTTGAATTGTTACCTTCTGAGAAAAGGATTTTGGTGTAATAAAATTAACAAGGATAATATGGGTATTGCGGGGCCTAAGCGAGGTGGCAGCCTGAAGGAGGTTGTGTCTGTGACGAGCAGTCACGGCTTGACATGAGCAAGCGAGCGAGAAGCGGGAGAGCACAGTGGCGGAAGTCGGCAAAGCTCAGGCTCTCATGGAGAAGCATGAGCTTGGGCGAGACTCAAGACTTCGAGTCAAGCTTGCCTCGGCTCTCGAAAGTGCCAAATCCGCCAAGGCCGAGGCCGTAAGGCCCTTGAGGAGGTTGAAGATGTGAAGAAGATAGCGGCGGGTAAGGCATTTTTCATACCAAAGCAAGCATGTTAATGTAAACTACGACACTTACGCATTGAGCTCTCGGGGCGTTTCGGTCTGCGCGTAGTGTGTCGATGCCGCATTCTACCGTGGCGGAGGGGCTCGATGGAAGGTCTTACGGTCTCGATCTGTTGAGGCGGCCATCCAGTGCTAAGCGACCGTGAAGCAGTGGTCGAACTCCTAAGGTAGTGAGAGGCCATGAAGGGCCTTATAGTCGGCTGTGGCACAGACGAGGCCATGCACAGGAGCTACTTGACCTCGTCGGTGGCTGGTGGATCGTGCGGCTGCAAGGGCCTCCGCATCCGGACGATCGACGATTTGATTCTTCTTCGTCAAGAACCGTGTCGTAATTGTATGCGCCGATTAAGTCTGGGCTGCTGAATAATGTGGCTTAGGTCATCGGCGTCGGTGGTCGCACATATGTGCCTTGGAAGTTATCAAGGAACGCGGCCTCCGTGTCTTCCCAACACCCAATTGACTCTGCGGGCAGGCTGTTAAGCCAATGCCGGGCTGGTCCTTAAGCTTGAGTGGGAGATATTTGATGGCGTGGAGATGCCGCGCGGGCCATATGGATGTGAAGAAGATAATCTTCGATCCACACATGGGTCTGTTGTACCATCGTAAGATTCGATATTTACTGGTTTAAACCCTTCGGGGATCTGATGATCCATTACTTCGTCAGTGAAGCATAACGGGTGTGCGGTGCCCCTGTATTGAGCAATATCGCGGCGCAGCTCGAGGGAGCGCTGTCTGCTATGTTCGGCCCGGCGGCGTTATGTCCGTGACGGTATTAAATGCGTGGGTCGTAGGGCGCCCACATGATAGATAGATGGATCTAGATTGTCTTGCTTTGTCCTCCAATATGTCTCGCAAGTCCGGCGTGTTCCCTTTGGGTTTCGTACTCTTGGAGCGGTGCCGGGGTACAATCTTGGCTAAGGGCCTGAATGCCTCTCTGTCGCGACCACGGGGTGGTCGGTCAGCCATGTCATACGCTGGTGATGAGGGTATGTATGCTTCCTCCTCTAATCGGGGGAGCAGCTTGCGTCTTGGGTAACTTTTGGAGGGACGTTCGAGTTTATACTCTTCGGCTGCGAGGACCTCGGTCCATCGATCGGCCAGCAGGTCCTGATCAGCTTGAAGATGTTGCTGCTTTTTCTTTAGGCTGTTTGCCGTGGCGATAAGCCTGCGCTTGAAGCGCTCTTGTTCGACAGGGGTCCTCAGCACGATTTAATTCATCATCGTTGAGGCTTGCTTCATCTTCGTGAGGGAGGCATGTAGTTATCATCCTCAACCCCTTCGCTTGTCGCCCTCTCATGGGGGCTTGCTTCCGCATCCTCCCGCGCTGAATCGTGCAGAGAGGATTGTCTTCGCACTCTCGAGTGTTATTGTCTCCGTGCGGAATCTTCATTCTTCTTTGTGGCGGGATTTTGAGCGGCGCCACGACGTCGGCGTTTGGGCTGCTTCTTTAGAGAGTCTGCCTCCACTGCTTTTTCGCCCTCCCCTTCTTTCGGGGTATCCACCATGTATACGTCATATGACGAGGTGGCCTTCCAGTGCCCTGTAGGCGCTGGTTCCTGTTCGTCTCCGGCATCGTCGTCCATGGCGTCGATGTTATCGAAGTCATAGTCTAGCATGTCGGTTAAATCCTCGACAGTGGCTACAAAGTGGGTGGTGGGTGGGCTCTGAATTTCTTCGTCGTCCGAACTCCAACCGCCCCGCCGCAGATCCGCCAGACTCTCTGATAGCGAGAGATGCTTGAGGGAATTGAGATATCGCCAAAAGGCGAAAAGGAAAGATGTCGCGGCGGTGAATTCCATAACGGCGCCAATCCGGATTAATTGGTAGGCGCGGGAGGCTCGGAGTCCGCGAGGAGGCGCCTCGGGATCACGAAGTTCGCAGGGACAAGATTGGTATTCGCTCCATCGCCGTGGATGTTGAAGCCCCCAGGCGCGTCTATCCACCGCCCTCGATATGGGGAATTGGCTCTGGGCTAGTAGCGAAAGCGGATCCGAAAGGCGCTACCAAAGCACCGTCTGCGGCAGAGCTAGATCATGCCCATCGTCACAATGTGGCACGCTTGGTCGTGGCTCGAGTCCGTCAAGATCAAGTCTCCGCGTCATCGCCGTGAAGTTTAAGCTTCCGAATCGACCGACGCCGGCGAAGCTTCGATCTGCTCCGGATGGCCAAGAGAATTGGCTCGCGGTGCAAAGTCGCCAAATACGAAGATCATGTCTCGGGGAGAAAAGTCTCACCACGAAAGCGTTGATGGTTGAAGATGCCATCGAGCCTATCGGTGACGCATACGCAGAGGAACTCTCAATGAAAGCACCAATGTCGGTGTCAAACCGGCGGATCTCGGTAGGGGTCCCAACTGTGCGTCTAGGCGGATGGTAACAGGAGACGAGGGACACAATGTTTTTACCTGTGTTCGGGCCCTCTCGATGGAGGTAAAACCCTACGCCCTGCTTGATTAATATTGATGATATGGGCGGTACAAGAGTAGATCTACCACGAGATCAAGGAGGCTAAACCCTAGAAGCTAGCCTATGGTATGATTGTTGAGATGTAATGTTCGTCCCCACGGACTAAGGCTCTCCGGTTTATATAGACACCGGAGAGGCTAGGGTTACACAGTAGTCGGTTACAATGGTAGGAGATCTACATATCCGACATTGCCAAGCTTGCCTTCCACACCAAGGAAAGTACCTTGGGACACGAGCCGAGTCTTCAATCTTCTATCTTCGTAGTATGGGAGTCCGGCGGATATTGATAGTCCGCTGTCCGGACACCCCCTAGTCCAGGACTCCCTCAGTTGCCATGAACTTGGCAAGCGCTGGTCGGCCGAGTATCCCATTGTAGGGTAATGGGATATCAGCGACATCAAACGTGACCCTCTACGTCACGAAGTTCAGCTCGCTGCCAAAGCGTCCTTGGCGGTGTGATCTTCCCTTGGGCTTGCTCCTTCCGGATTTATCCCTTGAAAGGTACCAGCTTTGAGCTCATTGTCGGGGATCTGGAGCTTCTTGAGTATGCGCGGAGGAAATCAGGTTCAGCGGCCCGCCCGCCAACCAAAGATCTTCGTGACCTCGAGGTTGTAATTGTTGGTGAGACCAACATTAGCAACCCGACCGCAGTGATGCGATCAGGGTGATCCTCAACATCGAGGACGATGGGCGGCTGGACCACTTCAGAGGCTGCCGCGACTCGACGGACGGCTCCGCAAGCGCTCACTTCGCACCCACCGCTTGAGTTGGCGGTGTGAGGTGTGCAGAGAGGCACCGCCGTCAATGCACAATACCTCCGTTGCCTTCTGAAACTCTTGGTCATCAGTCTCATCTTCCTCCATCTCATCATCCTCATCTTCTTCTTCGTCCTTGTCGCGGCCGCGGGGAGGCCTGTCTCCTTGCCGAGGCTTGGCCTTGCCACGGTGCCCTCCCCGGGCGGGGAACTTCTTGCCGGATCCTCCGCCGCCTCCTGGGCTCTCTCCTTGTCGCGGCGCAGACTCAGCTTTACGTAGCTCCGCCATCCGCTCAACTTTCTTGCAGGTTTGGAGGTCATGGCCCTTGTGCGGTGGATCTTGCAATAGCGCTTGCGGAGCCGTCCGCTTGTCGGCGGCTACCACAGCCTCGCCGGAGTCATCGGCTTTGGCCTTGTCGGAGCCGCCTCCGTTCTTGGAATGCTCGGTACCAGCACATCCTTAGCCTTTCTTTTCCTGTTGTTCCGCCTCCGGTTCTTCCTTGCCGGGCGGCATCCTCACCGCCGATCCTTCGCTCCTGCAATCTCTCAGGGATTTTCCTCCCTCCTCGGCCCGTGCACACTTGTCGGCCAGAGCGCATAGCTCACGACATCTCGATCTTGCACATCGCCATCTCCTCCTCATCCTGCGCGTTACGCACGTTCGTGGAATGCGCCGATAAGCTGCGTAGGGTGGACGTCTCGGGGATGTTGCGCCGCACTGGCTGAATCTCTGTATGTACTTGCGCAGGGCTCTCCTCCTTACGGACGGCGGATGCAGATCGCTCTCCTGGCCATGGGGTTTGTGGTCGCCGTGAAGGTGCCGACAAAGCGATGACACAGTCAGCCCATGAAGAGATGGAGCCGTCCGGCAAGTGCATGAGCCAAGATCGACATTGGGCTTGAGCACCGGCGGAAGTAGTTGGCGAGATCTTCTCGTCGCGCCTCCGCAGCCTCGCACCGCGATGGTGTAGATGCCGAGGAACTCCGACGGATGTATCCTGCCATCGCACTTCTCGCACGCCCGCTTGAAGTTCTTGGTTTTGGGCCATCGACTTGCCGCAGCTCACGGTGAACGCAGGGCAACTCGCCGCAGACTGGCAAGTCGCTGGTTCCCCGGTGCGTGCACATCGACAAGGCCCAGCCAGCGCTGGTCGATTGACGTCGCGCTTCTTCGGGCGCCGATGCGAAAAGCGGCGTCTTCGTGTTGTCGTTTGGAGAACGTGGCGTTGATCGCGGAGTTCGCGGGTCCGACGACGCGGTCGAAGTCGGGCGCCGGGTTGGCCCGCGAGTCGGCAATCTTGGCCTTGGCTGGGAGTGCACGGAGGTGGCACCCAGCCGTCTTGTCGGCGCGGCTTGCGCCGGGCGCTTTGCCGGGCTTCGGCGCTCGGTTGCGGGGCTTGTCGCCGTTAAGCGGCGATGAAATTGTAAATGGTCATCCTCCGCCAATCTTGTGTGGTGCCGAGGGTAATCTAGAAGCAGTGGGCTCGGGCCAGCGCTTCTCTGCAGATCTTGGGTGGCGGTGGCGATGGCGGCGCGAGAGCGGATGTGCTCGGACTCCCAACTGGATTGGGAAGAGCAACACCCGTCCGGCGATCAAGACTCACTCGCGCCAAAGATGTTTGGCGTGCATGCTGGTCTCGAACGCCCGCGACCCACCAGCTTGGCCTTGCTCCATCGGCGAGCACGGTCTTTGGGAGCACCGGGCGTTGTCGACCTTGCACCTCCCGGGAAGGGTGTGGTGTTGCACGGTCGCCGACGGTTGCGGGCCTTGTTTTAGGACCCGTGACGACGTGAGTCCCACGTCGGCGCCCGCTCCTCCGCCAGAAACCACTCCACCGCCCGCTTGCTCGGCGGTGGTGGTAGAATCGATGTAGACGGAGCGCCACCTCAAGCCTTCTTCTTTGGTGGCATGTCGATGAAGATGTTGATGAAGCGCGCGAAGACCGGATCGGATGCTCACGACTCGACGCACCCTACCGGGCGCGCCAAAGATGTCGGGCGTCTCTCGTGGCCACGAGCACCTATGGGGCAGGGGGCCCTTCTAGTCCGCAAGGAGCGGAGGGCGGCGCAGAGCAGATCGAGGTCGGGCGCTGGGGAGACGGGCATTTTACCCACCGAGCTCTCCCGAGAGATAAAACTCTCTGCTGCTTTGGGTTTGTATTTGATCTTGCTCGAGAGTGCGAGCGATGGTGGTGTTGGGTGTCGAATGAACGAACCCCTTCTACGCGCGCATGGGCCTCCCTTTATAGTCTCAAGGGGCACCAACAGTGGCAGCGAGGAAGAGGGGGTAGAAAGGTAAAACGCAGGTTGGTACAACAAGGACCAACAAAGGTCCCCTACCTAACTCGACGGCGGGGGACAAGGGCATTAAATGCCCGTCCGGTCGCCCCTAACAAAGGCAAAGAAACGACCGCTAAGTGTGCTAACGGTTGCCACGATGGCCTCCTTGTCAGCCTCCGCCACACCGCCAAGATACGTGCAGGCGCCTACCGCCACGTGCTTCTGGATGGCCACAGGATGACACGTTGTCGTGTGCGCTGGAGTTTGGGTGTAGGTGGTAGCCTTGCCGCGGCAAGTGCCTTGCCGCGGTCCTTCTTTTGTTGCGCCGGCAAGCTCGCCGGTCGTCGGGCCTTGCCGGGACGCGCGGGGCCTCACGGCAAGTCTTATGGAAGCGCCTTGGTTGGCCTCCCCGGCAAGCTCCTCTTGTCGGGGCCTTTGTCCTCTCCGGCAAGCTTCTCTTGCCTGGATCTTTGCCTTCTCAGTTGATACTTTGTTCTTGAATGGCAGTAATAGGAAATGACGGAGGGCCTTGGTGGGCGCCCGGCAAGCCTTGCCGCGGGGGTGCTGCGACTGCCCGTGCACAAGTTCGGGGTACTAAGGTACCCCCTACTTTAGTACACCGACACGTAAGCTCACGTGAGACAGGTTCCACCGACTAACATGCACTAGTTGCATAAGGTGGCTAGCGGGTGTCTGTCTATCCCACTTTAGTCGGATCGGATTCGATGAAAAGGGTCCTTATGAAGGGTAAATAGCAATTGGCATATCACGTCGTGGTTTTGGCGTAGGTAAGAAACGTTCGTGCTAGAAACCTATAGCAGCCACGTAAAAACTTGCAACAACAATTAGAGGACGTCTAACTTGTTCTTGCAGCATATGCCATGTGATGTGATATGGCCAAAAGGATGTGATGAATGATATATATGTGGTGTATGAGATTGATCATGTTCTTGTAATAGGAACCACGACTTGCATGTCGATGAGTATGACAACCGGCAGGAGCCATAGGAGTTGTTTTAATTTATTGTATAACCTGCGTGTCATTGAATAACGCCATGTAATTACTTTACTTTATTGCTAAACCGTTAGCCATAGTAGTAGAAGTAATAGTTGGCGAGACAACTTCATGAAGACACGATGATGGAGATCATGGTGTCATGTCACGACGATGATGATCATGGCGCTCAAGATGGAGATCAAAGGAGCAAAATGATATTGGCCATATCATGTCACTATTTGATTGCATGTGATGTTTATCATGTTTTACATCTTATTTGCTCGTAACGACGGTAGCATAAATAAGATGATCCTCGCTAAAATTTCAAGAAAGTGTTCCCTAATCGTGCACCATTGCGAAGGTTCATTGTTTCAAGCACCACGTGATGATCGGTGTGATAGATTCTAACGTCCGAATACAACAGGTGTAAGCCGATTTACACAAGCAAAACACTTAGGTTGACTTGACGAGCCTAGCATGTACAGACATGGCCTCGGAACACAAGAGACCGAAAGGTCAAACATGAGTCGTATAGCAGATACGATCAACATGAAGATGTTCACCGATGATGACTAGTCCGTTTCACGTGATGATCGGACACGGCCTAGTTGGCTCGGATCATGTATCACTTAGATGACTAGAGGGATGTCCATCTGAGTGGGAGTTCATTAAATTAGATGAACTTAATTATCATGAACATAGTCAAAAGGTCTTTGCAAATTATGTCATAACTTGCGCTTTAGTTCTACTATTTTAGATATGTTCCTAGAGAAAAATTAGTTGAAAGTTGATAGTAGCAATTATGCGGACTAGGTCCGTAAACTGAGGATTGTCCTCATTGCTACGCAGAAGGCTTATGTCCTTAATGCACCGCTCGGTGTGCTGAACCTCGAACATCGTCTGTGGATGTTGCGAACATCTGACATACACGTTTGATGACTACGTGATAGTTCAGTAATGTTAAACAGTTTAGAATTGAGGCGCCGAAGATGATGTTGAAACATCGCGGAACATATGAGATGTTCAAAGGGCTAAAATTGGGATTTCAGGCTCGTGCCCATGTCAAGGGGTATGAGACCTCTGACGAGTTTCTTAAGCCTGCAAACTAAGGGAGAAAAGCTCAATCGTTGAGCATGTGCTCAGATTGTCTGAGTACTACAATCACTTGAATCGAGTGGGAGTTAATCTTCCTTAAGAGATAGTGATGGTTCTCCAAAGTCATTGCCACCAAGCTACTAGAGCTTCTTGATGAACTATAACATATCAGGGATAGATATGATGATCCTTGAGCTATTCGCTATGTTTGACACCGCAGAAATAGAAATCAAGAAGGAGCATCAATTGTTGATGGTTAGTGAAACCACTAGTTTCAAGAAGGGCAAGGGCAAGAAGGGATACTTCATGAAACGACAAATCATTGTCGCCTAGTGAAGAAACCCAAAGTTTGAACCAAACCGAGACTAAGTGCTTCAGTAATGAGGGAACGGTCATCAAGTATAACTACCCTAGATACTTGGTAGATGAGAAGGTCGCACGGTCAATGTATATATTGATATACATTATATTAATGTGTACTTTACTAGTACTCCTAGTAGCACCAGGGTAATAGATACCGGTTCGGTTGCTAAGTGTTAGTAACTCAAAATAAAAGGCTACGAAATAAACGGAGACTAGCTGAAGGAGAGGTGACGATATGTGTTGGAAGTATTTCCAAGGTTGATGTTATCAAACATCGCATGCTCCCTCTACCATCAGGATTGGTGTTAAACCTAAATAATTGTTATTTGGTGTTTGCGTTGAGCATAGACATGATTAGATTATGTTTATCGCAATACGGTTGTTCATTTAAGGAGAATAATGGTTACTCTGTTTATTTGAATAATACCTTCAATGGTCTTGCACCTAAAATGAATGGTTTATTGAATCTCGATCGTAGTGATACACATGTTCATGCCAAAAGATATAAGATAGTAATGATAGTACCACCTACTTGTGGCACTGCCATTTGAGTCATATTGGTATAAGACGCACGAAGAAGCTCCATGTTGATGGATCTTTTGGACTCACTCGTTTTTTGAATAGTTTGAGACATGCGAACCATGTCTATTAGTATGTACGCATTAAGAAACTCCATGCAGATGGATCATTTGGACTCACTTGATTTTGAATCACTTGAGACATGCAAATCATACCACATGGGCAAGATGACTGAAAAGCCTCGTTTTCAGTAAGATGGAACAAGAAAGCAACTTGTTGGAAGTAATACATTTTGATGTGTGCAGTCCAATGAGTGCTGAGGCACGCACTAGATATCGTTATGTTCTTACTTCACAGATGATTTGAGTAGATGCTGAGTATATTTACTTGATGAAACACAAGTATGAATTATTGAAAGGTTCAAGTAATTTCAGAGTGAAGTTGAAGATCGTCGTGACAAGAGGATAAAATGTCTATGATATGATCATGGAGATGAGTATCTGAGTTATGAGTTTGGTATACAATTAAGACATTGTGGAAATTGTTTCACAGCTAATACCGCCTGGAACACCATAGTGTGATGGTGTGTCCAAACATCATAGTTGCACCCTATTGGATATGGTGCATACCATGATGTCTCTTATTGAATTACCACTATCGTTTATGGGTTAGGCATTAGAGACGACTGCATTCACTTCAAATAGGGCACCACATAATTTTGTTGAGATGACAGTGTATGAACTATGGTTTAGAGAAACCTAAGCTGTCATTTCTTTAAAGTTTGGGGCTGCGAAGCTTATGTGGAAAAGTTTAGCCTGATAAGCTCAAACCCAAAGCGGATAAATGCATCTTCATAAGACACCCAAAACAGTTTGGTATACCTCCTATTTCAAATCCGGAAGCAAAAGTGATTGTTTCTAGAAACGGGTCCTTTCTCGAGGAAAAGGTTCGCTTGAAAGAATTGAGTGGGAGGATGGTGGAGACTTGATGAGGTTATTGAACCATCACTTCAACCAATCAGAGCGAAGGCACGTGAAGTTGTTCCTGTGGCGCCTACACCAGATGAAGTGGAAGCTGATGATAGTGATCATGAAACTTCGGATCAAGTCACTACCAAACCTCGTAGGTCGACAAGGACGCGTACTGCTTCGGAGTGGTACGGTAATCCTGTCTTGGAGGTCATGTTGCTAGATAACAATGAACCTACGAGCTGTGGAGAAGCGATGGTGGGCCCGGATTCCGACAAATGGCTCGAGGCCATAAAATCCAAGAGAGGATCCATGTATAAAACAAAGTGTAGACTTTGGAAGAACTACTTGATGGTCGTAAGGCTGTTGGATATAGATGGATTTTAAAAGGGAAGACGGACAATGATGGTAAGTGTCACCATTAAGAAAGCTCGATTGTCGCTAAGATGTTTTCCGACAAGTTCAAGGAGTTGACTACGATGAGACTTTCTCACTCGTAGCGATGCTAAGAGTTTGTTGAAATTATATTAGTAGTTCCTGCATTATTTATGAAATCTTGCAGATAGGATGTCAAAACATTGTTTCCTTAGTGATTTTCTTGAGGAAAGGTTGTATGTGATACAACCAGAAGGTTTTGTCAATCCTAAAAGATGCTAACAAGTATGCAAAGCTCCAGCAATCCTTCTAAGGACTGGAGTAAGCATCTCGAAGTTGGAATATACGCTTTGATGAGATGATCAAAGATTTTGGGTTTATACAAAGTTTATGAGAAACTTGTATTTCCAAAGAAGTGAGTGGGAGCACTATAGCATTTCTGATGAGTATATGTTGTTGACATATTGTTGATCGGAAATGATGTAGAATTTCTGGAGAGCATATAGGGTTATTTGAAAAGTGTTTTTCAATGGAAAACCTGGATTGAGCTACTTGAACATTGAGCATATAGATCAAAATCGCTTGATAGTACTTTCAAATGAGTACGCACCGTGACAAGATTTTGAAGGAGTTCAAAATAGATCGGCAAAGAAGGAGTTCTTGGCTGTGTTATAAGGTGTGAGTATTGAGTAAGACTCAAGACCTTACCACGACAGAAGAGAGAGAAAGGATGAAGGTCGTCCCCTATGCTTTAGATGTAGGCTCCACAATATGCTATGCTGTGTACCGCACCTAAAGTGTGCCTCGCCATGAGTCAGTCAAGGGGTACAAGTGTGATCCAGGAATGGATCACATGATAGCGATCAAGGTTATCCTTAGTAACTAGTGAACTAAGGAATTTTCTCGATTATGGAGGTGGTAAAAGAGTTCATCGTAAAGGGTTACGCCGATGCAAACTTTGACACTAATCTGGATGACTCTGAGTAGTAGACCGGATTCGTATAGTAGAGCAGTTATTTGGAATAGTTCCAAATAGCGTGTGGTAGCTGCATCTAGGAGATGGCATAGAGATTTGTAAAGCGCACACGGATCTAAAAGATTCAGACCCGTTGACTAATAACCTCTCTCAAGCGAGATGTGATCAAACCCAATGGGTGTTGGATTCATTACAATCACATAGTGATGTGAACTAGATTATTGACTCTAGTGCAAGTGGGAGACTGTTGGAAATATGCCCTAGAGGCAATAATAAAATGGTTATTATTATATTTCCTTGCTCATGATAATTGTCTATTATTCATGCTATAATTGTATTAACTGGAAACCGTAATACATGTGTGAATACATAGACCACACCATGTCCCTAGTGAGCCTCTAGTTGCCTAGCTCGTTGATCAATAGATGGTTATGGTTTCCTGACCATGGATATCAGATGTAATTGATAACAGGATCACATCATTAGGAGAATGATGTGAAGGACAAGACCCAAACCTAAGCATAGCACAAGATCGTGTAGTTCGTTTGCTAAAAGCTTTTCTAATGTCAAGTATCATTTCCTTAGACCATGAGATTGTGCAACTCCGGACACCGAGGAATGCTTTGGTGTGCCAAACGCCAAAACGTAACTGGGTGGCTATAAATGTGCACTACGGGTATCTCCGAAAGTGTCTGCTGGGTTGGCACGAATCAAGACTAGGATTTGTCACTCCGTGTGACGGAGAGGTATCTCTGGGCCCACGCGGTAATGCATCATCATAATGAGCTCAATGTGACTAAGTAGTTAGACACGGGATCATGCATTATGGAACGAGTAAAGGGACTTGCCGGTAATGAGATTGAACGAGGTATTCGGATACCGACGATCGAATCTCGGGCAAGTAACGTACCGATTGACAAAGGGAATTGTATACGGGATTGCTTGAATCCTTGACCTCGTGGTTCATCCGATGAGATCATCATGGAACATGTGGGAGCCAACATGGGTATCCATATCCCGCTGTTGGTTATTGGCCAGAGCTGTCTCGGTCATGTCTGCATGATTCCCGAACCCGTAGGGTCTACACACTTAAGGTTCTGTGACGCTAGAGTTGTTATGGGAATTAGTGTGCAGTTACCGAATGTTGTTAGGAGTCCTGGATGATTGACGCCACAAGGAGTTCCGGAATGGTCCGAAGGTAAAGATTTATTTATGGGAAGTCCTATTTTGGCCACCGGAAAATGCTTGGGTTTTTCCGTTATTGTATTAGGAAGCTTCTAGAAGGTTTCGGAGTGGGGCCCACCTGCATGGGGGGACCCACATGAACATGGGTAGTGGGGGCAAGGCCCCACACCCCTGGTCAAGGCGCACCAAGATCCCCCTTCGAAGGAATAAGATCATATCCCGAAGGGATAAGATCAAGATCCCTAAAAAGGGGGGATAACAATCGGTGGGGAAGGAAACGATGGGATTTCTTTCCTCCCACCTTTACCAACGCCCAAATGGACTTGGAGGGCAAGAAACCAGCCCCCTCCACCCCTATATATAGTGGGAGGCGATGGGAGCTTCACCCTTGCCTCGGGCGTAGCCTCCCTCTCCAACTCCACCTCCTCCTCAAGAGTGCTTGGCGAAGCCTCGCCGAGAACCGCAAGCTCCACCACCACGCCTGCCGCTGTCGGAGCTCTCCCTCAACTTCTCCGCTCCCCTTGCTGGATCAAGAAGGAGGAGACGTCCCCGGGCTGTACGTGTGTTGAACGCAGAGGCGCCTTCCGTTCAGCATTAGATCGGATCTTCTGCGATTTGAATCACCGCGAGTACGACTCCCTCATCCGTATTCTTGTAATGCTTCCGCATCGCGATCTTTAAGGGTATGAAGATGCACTCCCCTCTCTCTCGTTGCTAGTCTCTCCATAGATTTATCTTAGTGATGCGTAGAAATTTTTTAATTTCTGCAACGATCCCCAACAGCAAAGTAGCGTAAGTATTTCCCTCGGTATTGAGAACCAAGGTACTAATCCAGTAGGAGACGACGCACAAGTCACCAAATACCTGCACAAACAATCAAGAACTTGCAACCAACACGATAAAGGGGTTGTCAATCCCTTCACGGTCACTCGCGGAAGTGAGATCTGATAGAGATAGATAAACGGTAAAGTAAATATTTTTGGTATTTTTGGTTTATAGATTGGAAAGTAAAGATTGCAAAATAGTAGATCGGAAACTAGCAAGATGTAAACGAGATACAATAATAAGGAAAAGAGACTCGGGGGCCATAGGTTTCACTAGTGGCTTCTCTTGAGATAGCATATGTTACGGTGGGTGAACGAATTACTGTCGAGCAATTGATAGAAAAGCGCATAATTATGATGACATCTAAGGCAATGATCATGAACATAGGCACCACATTCATGTCAAGTAGACCGACTCCTGCCTGCATCTACTACTATTACTCCACACACCGACCATTATCCAGCATGCTTCTAGAGTATTAAGTTCATAAGAACGGAGTAACACATTAAGCAAGATGACATGATGTAGAGGAATTAACTCAAGCAATATGATGAAAACCCCATCTTTTTATCCTCGATGGCAACAATACAATACATGCCTTGCTGCCCCATCACATCGGGAAAGGACACCGCAAGATTGAACCCAAAGCTAAGCACTTCTCCCACTGCAAGAAAGATCAATCTAGTAGGCCAAACTAAACCGATAACTCGAAGAGGCTTGCAAAGATATCAAATCATGCATATAAGAATTCAGAGAAGAACCAAATAATATTCATAGATAATCTTGTTCATAAATCCACAATTCACCGGATCTCGGCAAACACACTGCAAAAGAGTATTACATTGAATAGATCTCCAGGAACATCGAGGAGAACTTTGTATTGAGAATCAAAGAGAGAGAAGAAGCCATCTAGCTAATAACAATGGACCCAAAGGTCTGTGGTAAACTACTCACGCTTCATCGGAAAGGTAATGGTGTTGATGTAGAAGACTTCCGTGATCGAACCCCCCTCCGGCAGATCGCCGAAAAAGGCCCCAAGATGGGACCTCACGGGTACATAAGATTGTAGTGGTGGAAAAGTGGTTTCGTGGGCCCCCCTTGATGTTTTTAGGGTATAAGAGTATATATAGGCGAAGGAACCAATTTAGGGGAGCTACGAGGGGCCCACGAGGGTGGGGGCATGCCTACCCCTCCTGGGCGCGCCCTCCTGCCTCGTGGCCGCCTTGTTGCGTCTCCGACTTCATCTCCAAGTCTTCTGGTTTACTTTTGGTCCAAGAAAGATCATCGCGAAGGTTTCATTCCGTTTGGACTCCGTTTGGTATTCCTTTTCTGGAAAACTCTAAAATAGGCAAAAAAATAGAAACTGGCACTGGGCCCTCGGTTAATAGGTTAGTCCCAAAAATAACATAAAAGAGCATACTAAAGCCCATTAAACATCCAAAGCAGATAATATAATAGCATGGAACAATCAAAAATTATAGATACGTTGGAGACGTATCACCGGCTGTGCTGCCGCGCAGGTCTCACCGCCCCCTACTAATGCCACTGATGGCCAGGTCATCCCTTTACTCACCCACATCCCTCCACTATTGTGGCTTCACCACCTCCGGGTCATTCCATTCCCGGGGCTCGCGGTCGTCCATCGCGTTGGTGTTCTCGGCGCGACGCGGTCAAAATTGTCAACAAACAACAACATCGAAAGAGGGATGTACATGGAGAGGCTGACAGTTGGGACCCACATGGTCCATGGCCGCACGCAAGCAAGTACTCCTTATTACGCCAAAAAAATGAATCCTCCCCATGACAGTTGGGACTCTTGTAGCAAGAAAATCAAAAGGAAGTGCCTCCTTATTAAGTGAAAAATAACGATTTCTCCCCATGACAACTAGGACCCACCAGATTTGGAGGCTGACTTGTGGCCCTACTAAGTTGACGCATACGCGGGGCTTTGTCAACTTAGTCAACAAACGATTCTATCACCAGTGACCGTTGGATTGTTAACATCCAAGAGTCGTCATGCTTCTTCAACCTCTGATTTTCTTGCTACAACCGTCCAAACCACCGCGTGCTCCTGCCTCTCGTGGTCGGGTCAGGTTGCCGTCTTGTGCTCATCGCCTCTACTACTCCCATCGCTGGCAAAGCCATCCTCTACTCAACCACACCCATCGTTATTCTCAAGGCAACGGTAGCCTCACACCACGTCGAACCACCAACCTCGTATTCACCCTTCGCGATGTTCCTAGGCTCGTCGTCACGCCTCACCGCCGCCCACCACCTAGGTCTTTGTCGGTATGACGTGGTTAATGAGTTCAACGAACGACAACCATCTGAAGAGGACTATTGGCGGTGAGGCTGACAGATGGACCCACCAGCTACATCTTTGCACGCAAGGAAGTGCCTCCTTATTACGCGCAAAAAAAAAGAATCCTACCCCTCTCAGCTTGGACCCACCATCAACATATTCGCACGCAAGGAAGTTCCTCCTTATCCTCCCCGACAGCCGGGACCCACCCAATCGAAGCGTATGTAGCGTTGTCATTCTGGTCACAAACGTGTACGTACATACTGGTCCATCGGTCTTTCTTCCATGATGAACCGTGGCCCAGTTAGGAGCAGTAGCTGTTTAGGCAGTCCCGTCTATATCATGTACATGTACCTACAGCCACGCTGCAAGAAAGTAAATACGGATACGTATGTACATACGGGTGGGGTCTCGAACGCCTACTCACGCATACGTACGACCAGGGATCATGTACATTGAGAGGCAACGGATGGCAGCAAGGGCGTCCGGTTCATTGGAAGCCAACCGGCTAAGTCGGAATGGAGAAACTTCGACGTGTTCATGGAGAGGCAATGGAATGCGCCGTGTTCATCGAGAGCCACCCGACTTGGACGGAACAGCCAAAACGGGGTCTGGCATACTACAGTACTGAAAGTGCAACTAATCCCCGGGTGGTTTTGGTAATTAATAACAACATATATATCATTGAACTAATAGTTACTTGAGAATCATTTCAGAGAGTTCAGTGATATGGGTATGGCAAGGATCAAGAAGTGGACCCCCAAAATGCTAAGGCAAGCATTGGCAAAAGCTCAAGACTCCATTTTTGGTTTAGTGATCCAAGATCACATTGAGTCCATAGGAAAAGCCAATACTATTAAAAGGGATGAGGTTATGATGATGATCCGTCGCTCAAGTGCTTAGTGATACATCTCCTAAACTATCGCAACTTTCACCGCCATAGACACTCATAAGTAGTCTCGGTCCCACCGATATTCCAAACTCACCACACCGAGATGAACCACCTCACCATAAGCCAAACCCTAGTAAACTCGGATTTTCCGATTCGAACTCGGTCTCACCGAAACATGAGTTGCCAAGGTTCAGAATCCTTCATCATCAAATCGGTGTCACCGAGATGATGAAGTCGATCCCACCAAACCGGCATGCTAGTGTCATTGCACTAATCGACTAACCGAGATTGTATATTCGGTCCCACTGAAAAACCCAACGCTCACATTATTTGAACTATCGGTCTCACCGAAGTTGTCCACTTCGGTCCCACCGAGATTGCTCAAATGTGTGTAACGGTTGGATTTTGTGTGGAGGCTATTTATACCCCTCCACCCCTCTTCATTCGTGGAGAGAGCCATCGAAAGAACTACCACTCCTACCTTACATTTCGAGAAGAGAACTACCTACCCTTGTGTTGAGATCAAGTTGCTCCACTCCCACCATATGAAGCTTGATCTCTAGCCTTCCCAAGTTGCTTTCCACTCAATCCTTTCTTCCACCACAGCCAAATCGGTGAGGAGAGTTGAGTGTTGGGGAGATTATCATTTGAAGCACAAGAGCAAGGAGTTCATCATCATCTACAACATCTATTACCTTTTGGAGGGTGGTGCCTCCTAGATTGGTTAGGTGTCACTTGGGAGCCTCCATCGCCGAGATGTGGAGTTGAACCAAGAAGTTTGTAAGGGCAAGGAGATCGCCTACTTCGTGAAGATCTACCCGAGTAAGGCTAGCCCTCCGTGGGCGTGAGGCCATGATGGAATAGACAAGGTTGCTTCTTCGTGGACCCTTCGTGGGTGGAGCCCTCCGTGGACTCATGGCAGCAATTACCCTCCGTGGGTTGAAGTCTCCATCAACGTGGATGTACGATAGCGCCACCTATCGAACCACGGAAAAATCACCGCGTCTCCAAAATTGTGTTTGCTCTTCTCCACCTCTCTTTACTACATGTGCAATTTACTTTCCGCTGCCTATACTCTAGAATTGCATGTGTAGGGTGATGCTTGACTTGATCATAATTGTGAATCTGCCAAAACTGTTCTTTGTCAAAAGGCAGAATTTTATATTGACAAGTAGTCTAATCACCCCCTCTAGACATACTTTCGATCCTACAAGTGGTATCGAGCTTTGGTTTCCATTGTATTGGTTTCCATTGCATTGGACTCCATAAGCTTGGTTTCACAACCTAGGAGAGTATGGCGTCTAGTGAGGGTAATTTTCGTAGAGGTCCTTACTTTGATGGTACAAATTTTGCTAGTTGGAAGCATAAAATGAAAATGCATATTCTTGGTCATAACCCAGCCGCATGGGGCATTATTTGTGTTGGTATGCAAGGTGAATTCTTCGAGGAAGGAAAAGTTCGGATCGCGAAGCTACACCGGAAGAATTGCGGATGTTGCAAAACAATGCTCAAGCTTGTGACATTCTCTTCAATGCCTTGTGTCCCGAGGAGTTCAACAAAATCAGCCGTCTTGAGAATGCAAAAGAGATTTGGGATACTTTGTTTGAAATGCACGAAGGTACCGAGTCCGTGAAGGAATCAAAGCTAGATATTCTTCAAGGTCAACTTGACAAGTTCAAGATGAAGGATGGTGAAGGAGTCGCTGAAATGTACTCTAGGCTTGCTCTCATCACAAATGAGAGTGTCGGCTTAGGAAGCGATGAAATGACCGACCGATTCATCATCAAGAAGATTCTCAGAGCTTTGGATGGAAAGTATGACACCGTGTGCACTTTGATCCAAATGATGCCAAACTACAAGACTCTCAAGCCAACCGAAGTCATTGGAAGAATTGTTGCTCATGAGATGACACTTAAGGATAAGGAAGAGCTTCACAACAAGTCAAGTGGTGCTTACAAAGCTACAAGTGATGCTCCCACAACCTCAAGTGACAAGTTAGTTTCCAATGAAGAGATAAGCCTAATGGTCAAGAACTTCAACAAATTCTACAAGAATAGAGGCAAAGAGAGAAGCTCAAAGTCTAGATCATATGATGAAAAGAGATCTTCTAGTCGTGATCGAATGCTACAATTGTGGAAGACCCGACACTACTCAAATGAGTGTACGGCTCCCCACAAGAGAAGAGAAGAATCTCCAAGAAGAAGAAGCTCAAGAGATGAGTCACCTCGAAAGAGAGAAGGAGCAGAGATGATCGTTATGAACGAAGACCCTCTCGGAGAAGCAAGGATTCGGAGAGGAAAGACAAGCCATCAAGGAGCTACACAAGAAGAAAACATCAAGCTCATGTAGGTGAATGGGTCTCGGCTCGACTCGACAATCAATCCAAGGAAGCTATCACTCCGACTCGACTACGGTCAAGATGAAGGTGTTGCGGTCTTGCTCTCAGATCCTCCAACTCCAACTCCTACGACTTATTTGATTCACCAAATGAGGGAATTGGAAGATGCTTCATGGCTAAAGGCCCCAAGGTATCACACCCTGAATTCATTGACTTCGTAGTGATGAGGATGACTTGCTTGGTGAAGATGAGCTCTTGCATGATAAATCCAAAGGAGCCTAGTAACGATGAACATGCTAGTAGTCTTTATAGTCGAGAAGAGTCGAATGACAATGCTATGAAGGAGATTGAGCGCCTAACTAAAGAACTAAACACTCTTAAGTTAGCTCATGAAACAACTCGAGAAGATCATAGAGAGCTCCTAAGATCTCATGAGAAGCTACGCTCGAGAAGCTCACTCTAGAGCAAGAACATGAGTTTCTAAAAGCAATCAATGACGATCTTGAAAGAAGAGTTCTTCATATCTTGCCAAACGACTTCTCTTGTCTAATTTCTTGCCACCCATTAAGACTAAGCATGACAAGCATAAGAAAAATTCTTCCTCTAGCAGTAATAATAACCATGCTAAATCCAATGTTGTTGCTTCTAGTAGTTCTCTTGATTTCACTAACAATGTTTCAAGCCAAGTTACACTTGAGCAAGAGAATAGTTTATTGAAAGGGATCATAGAGAAAGGTGTCTACAAGAGCCTTGCCTAAGCAAGAACTTTGAGGAAATTGTTCGCAAGCAAGGAAGGCACCGAAGAATCAAGGAATTGGTTTTGAGCGAAAGTTCAACGCCGAAGGCGTTGAGTGGGAAGAAGGTCAATATCCTACTCCACAGTTTGTTCCTCAAAAGGAGAAGTATGATCCTACTTCTTCCAATGTGGAACAAGCTCAAGATGACCTTCCACCACAAGACCACAAGCTAAAAGGCAAGGAAAAGCTTCAAGAGGAGATTGATGCATTTGTTGAAGCACCTCAAGCCATGGTCAAGTGGGTTCCCAAGGAAACGTCAAGTTCTACTTCGTCAAGCTCAACTACAACCCCAAGGATTCCCATCAAGATGATGTGGATCCCGAAGAAGAAGAACTAGAAAATTCTTGAGGGTGACTCCGCCAACATACTTCACTCACATTCATTTTGGCAAAAACTTGTGCAATCAACTTCCACATCGTGCACTAGTTCATGGAGTCACAAACCCTCTTGTTGGTAAGTCAAGGGACAAGGTAATCATTGCTTTCATGGACATCATCTATTGTGAACTTCAATCTATGTCCATGGATATCCTTGTTTGTTCCTTGTGGGACTAACCCATGTAGGTATTGAAACCAAAGGATAGCTCCCAACTCTTGATGATCTCCATCAACATTGAGCATCCACATCTTCAACATCTACATGAAGTCTTCTACGACAACCCAAGGTTAGTTTGACCCTTTAAAAGGGGTTCTCACATCTAGGGGGAGCTTTGCTCTAAAAATTGAGCTAAAGCATCTTCAAATGATGTGAACACATCAATGCTTTATGTAAAAGTGGTAACCCCACTTGTGCTTAAACGATGAGTATGACCTATGATCAAATGTTCTCATTTGGCTCCTAAGTCAATATACTCATATAAAGATGACCTAGTCATCGACAAATTGTGTGTTAGTTGCTAGAGTTTTGGTTGTGCATGTTTGACACATATTTCATTTGCTATCTTATTGTGTGAGCATGTTGGATGCATGATTTTATCCATTCGAGGACATCATTTGTTGTTTTGGTCGTTTTGATTTTTCTGACCAAATGGATGGACAAGAATGCCTAAGTACCTCCCCTAGCTATCTATGCTTTCTTGTCTCAAATTCTATTCATGCTTACATCACAAATTTTGAACAAGTCATTTTTGGACCCTCCGGTGAGGAGCACTTGAGCCACCGATCCGTCAAGGGCTAATTTCCAAAACCTTCTAATTGATTTGGTCGGACTAACTCACTCAAACTCGGTCGAACCGAAAGCATTTAGACGATCTAGGTTTTCATCTCGGTGAAACCGAAGTTGTGATTTTCGGCGTGATCAAGTGCATAATCGCCTAGCAGTTATCCATCTCGTGCCACCAAGTTTTACAACTCGTCCCACCGACAGCAAGGGGTATATATTCCGAGGGCCGCGCTGATTCCTCCTTCAAACGCTTTTGCCCCCACCCCTTCTTTGCCGCCGCCTTGGTCTCCGGATCGTCGCCGCCGTAAATCAGGCGCCCTCGCCCGCAGTCTCCGTCGCCCAACGGCCATCTCCTCCGAGCCGTTGCGCCAGAGAAAAACTCCACCAAGTTAGGGTGAGTTTTGATCCCACTCGTGCTCCCATCTCCGATTCAATGCACGCTTGATTGCCTAGTATCTTGCCACGATTGAAATCCTCCTGCACACCAGATTGGTTCGTTTGAACTAGATTGAGTAAAAGTTTTAGGTTAGGTTTCATGAACACATCTCGGTGAGACCGATTTTATATTTTCGGTATGACCGATTTGGCCTATGGCCATTGCAGATCGCACCTTCGGTCCAACAGAGTTGTGCAAAATCGGTGTGACCGAAATGAAGATTCTGTGAAACCCTAGTGTTTTCGGCAGATCGAAACCCACTTGGTCAAACCGAAAGTGGTGTGCCAAGCTCTGCTTAACACTTCGGATTCACGAACCTTAAACTCGGTCCGATCAAAATGTCTTCGTGAAAACTTAATACTAGAATTTGAACTCATTTTTTGCAAAACTTCGATTTTGTGATGACTCTTCTTCTCTGCCTACACCTTATCTATTCACGGGTTGTCACCATGTCGATGCCAAAGGATAAAGTGAGAACAGTCGAGACACCCATTGCGACATTCCAGAGGCAGCACTAGTTTCGATCCTAGTAGCTCATCCGATGATGGTGAGAGGAGTAGACCAAGTGGCATGCCTCCTGCAGCCACCGTGAGCTAGAAAGAAGAGGAATTCAGATGATGAGGATTCAGATTTTGTTGTTGAGGAAGAGGTGACCTCTAAGCCTAAAGGAAGGTTGTTGCCAAAGAGCAACAAGATCAATAATCTAAGAAGGGCACCAAGAAAGTCAAGCAATCAACTATTGCTAAGAAGCTGAATTTGGGAGAGGCAAATGCAAGCAAAGTGAAGAAAACCACCAAGAGAAAGAGGATAGTGCATGTGTCGGGGAGCTAGAGCAGATATGTATATTGATCCTCATGCAGATGCAAAGAAGAGAGGATGAGGATGAGGAAGCACCCAGCCTCCTCCTCGAAGCCAAAGTCGACAAGGAAGCAAAGAAGAAGCAAAGCAGCCTAAACCAAAGAGTTTGAGAGCAAATTCTTGAAGCTACTCAAAGGATTGAACAACGCCTCGCCAAGATTGAACAGTCTCGGAGAGCTTAGAGAGGATTGTTGACGAGAAGATCCATGCTCGGACGTGAAGTCGATCAAGTACAAGTGACCGCCAACAAGCTCGAGGCGGACATTGAGGAAGCAAAGCAGACAAGGCGAGCTTATGCGTGAGTTGCAGGATGACTTAGTCCAGATTCTCATCGGCAGATCGCTCCGGTTCCCAAAGGATCCCGATCATTTGCTATTCCAAAGGATCGACACCAGACTACAGACAAAGACTCCCACAGCCCGAGAGTTGCTCCTACTCCAGCTCCAGCTCAAGTGTCCACTCCTCCAAAGATGAGACATCACCAAGTCTTGGCGGATGTGTCATATCCATTCCGACATCAACCTGCACGGAGCCGCCAGCAGAGTCCACAAAGTGACGCTTAGCTCTATGCTTTTTGAACTTTTGGTAACTTGTTGCCAAAGGGGAGAAATTGTATAGATCATAGGGCTTCGAGAGAGAGAGTGATGTTGTCTTTGCGCTTTTGCTCTTTCGTTCTTTTGCGGTTTCTTTGAGATACTTTTGGTTTTCGAGACATTCAAAGGTGTTTGATACTGCTTGATTCTACCTTAATGAGTGCTTGGTCGCACTATGCTTTAATGTGTGCTTAATGCTTATCATATGCCATTCCTATCTCGTATGACCATTTACTCATGTCTTGGTGATTGGGTGCATGCTGTTCATTCTTATCATTTTGTGCGCTCCACCAAGATGTATGTGACATGGAAGAGTGACCCATGATCCTAATCGATTGTGCATTTGCATTCAAACGCAAATCTTAAATAATGCACAAATTTAGGGGAGCTCTTGCTTATCACATACTTCTCAAAGCGATTTATATTATTCATTGATTATATCCTTTGTCGAAGCTTTGATCTATATGTTGTCATCAATTACCAAAAAGGGGGAGATTGAAAGTGCAACTAATCCCCGGGTGGTTTTGGTAATTAATAACAACATATATATCATTGAACTAATACTTGAGAATCATTTCAAAGAGTTCAGTGATATGGGTATGGCAAGGATCAAGAAGTGGACCCCCAAAATGCTAAGGCAAGCATTGGCAAAAGCTCAAGACTCCATTTTTGGTTTAGTGATCCAAGATCACATTGAGTCCATAGGAAAAGCCAATACTATTAAAAGGGATGAGGTTATGATGATGATCCGTTGCTCAAGTGCTTAGTGATACATCTCCTAAACTATCAGCAACTTTCACCGCCATAGACACTCATAAGTAGTCTCGGTCCCACCGATATTCCAAACTCACCACACCGAGATGAACCACCTCACCATAAGCCAAACCCTAGTAAACTCGGATTTTCCGATTCGAACTCGGTCTCACCGAAACATGAGTTGACAAGGTTCAGAACCTTCGTCATCAAATCGGTGTCACCGAGATGATGAAGTCGGTCCCACCAAACCGGCATGCTAGTGTCATTGCACGAATCGGACTAACCGAGATTGTATATTCGGTCCCACCGAAAACCTAACGCTCACATTATTTGAACTATCGGTCTCACCGAGTTGTCCACTTCGGTCCCACCGAGATTGCTCAAATGTGTGTAACAGTTGGATTTTGTGTGGAGGCTATTTATACCCCTCCACCCCTCTTCATTCGTGAGAGAGACATCGAAAGAACTACCACTCCTACCTTACATTTCGAGAAGAGAACTACCTACCCTTGTGTTGAGATCAAGTTGCTCCACTCCCACCATATGAAGCTTGATCTCTAGCCTTCCCAAGTTGCTTTCCACTCAATCCTTTCTTCCACCACAGCCAAATCGGTGAGGAGAGTTGAGTGTTGGGGAGATTATCATTTGAAGCACAAGAGCAAGGAGTTCATCATCATCTACAACATCTATTACCTTTTGGAGGGTGGTGCCTCCTAGATTGGTTAGGTGTCGCTTGGGAGCCTCCGTCGTCGAGATGTGGAGTTGAACCAAGAAGTTTGTAAGGGCAAGGAGATCGCCTACTCGTGAAGATCTACCCCGAGTAAGGCTAGCCCTCCGTGGGCGAGGCCATGATGGAATAGACAAGGTTGCTTCTTCGTGGACCCTTCGTGGGTGGAGCCTCCGTGGACTCATGCATGGCAACTGCTACCCTCCGTGGGTTGAAGTCTCCATCAACGTGGATGTACGATAGCGCCACCTATCGGAACCACGGGAAAAATCACCGCGTCTCCAAAATTGCGTTTGCTCTTCTCCACCTCTCTTTACTACATGTGCAATTTACTTTCCGCTGCCTATACTCTAGAATTGCATGTGTAGGGTGATGCTTGACTTGATCATAATTGTGAATCTGCCAAAAACTGTTCTTTGTCAAAAGGCAGAATTTTTATATTGACAAGTAGTCTAATCACCCCCCTCTAGACATACTTTCGATCCTACAAGTACGGAGAAAACGGCCTTCTGTTCAACTAACTACGGTCGAAACAGGGTGCTATTGATCGGGAGGGGTGTGGCGTACCACAAAACAGAGGAAATGGACTTGTGTTGGAGCATCTACGATCGAAACGGGCCTGTTCATCGGGACGGGTGTGACGTACCGCAGAACAGGACTCCATGGGCTACTGTTCATCCATCGTCTACTGCCTCGCTCCAGCCTCCATGAGCTACTGTTTATCCGCCGCCGACTTCCTCCATCCTCCACCTGCTACTGTTCATCCACCGTTGACTTCCTCCAGCCTCCACGGGTTACTGTTCATCCATGGGGTCATGTTCATGCAGCCTCCACCGGCTACTGTTCAACCAGCCCTCCACGGGGTCCTGTTCATACACCCACCTCCTCAATCGGGGTCTTGCTCATCAAACTACAACGGCCTACTACTACCACGGGGTCTTGTTCATCCAACCCCCACTGGAAACAGTTCATCCAACCCCCAACAACGCTCACCGTTCATCAAGAGGCAGCAGGTTCGATCGGCTTCAGTTAGCAGCAGTAGCGAAGGAATCGCTCGATCGGGTTCAGTTAACAGCCAAGGGATCGACCAATCGCTTGGGTTCAGTAACATAGCTAGTGCAATCGCTCTGGTTTAGTAAGCAAACACCTGGCTCGGGTTCAGTTAGATCCCAACGCCTCGCACACACGCACATACGTGTACAAGAGAAACACACAAACCTCCATGCATCGCTCGGCCCTGACCACCCATCGTAATCAGAAAATCCTCGATATTTTCTTCGCCCTCGCTTCTACCATGATTTTTTCCATCATGGACGGCCCAAAGAATGTCATGCAGCCACGTCTCCAGCCTGCCCAGGACGAAAAGCCCACTTTCTGTTATGATTTTTTGTCATAGAAGTAGAAGCCCACCACATCTATGATGATACGTGTTTTTGTCACAATTATCGTCATAGAAGTGTCATAAGCATGACAGAACAAATCTTCGTTTGGCCCAAAATGTCACGGATGTGTCTTTTTTCGTAGTGAAATTACCACTCGATACTAGGACAAAGATATGAGTCTATATGAATGCCTCATGCATATGAGAACAATATGACAATGATGGTGTGTGTCATAATAAAATAGAACGGTGGAAGTTGCATGGAAATATATCTCGAATTGGCTATTGAAATGCCATAATAGGTAGGTATGGTGGCTGTTTTGAGGAAGGTATATGGTGGGTTTAATGCACCGGCGAAAGTTGCGCGGTACTAGATGTTGGGGAACGCGGTAATTTCAAAAATTTCCTATGATCACGCAAGATCTATCTAGATGATGCATAGCAACGAGAGGGGAGAGTGTGTTCACGTACCCTCGTAGACCGAAAGCGGAAGCGTTTTAGTAACGCGGTTGATGTAGTCGAACGTCTTCGCGATCCAACCGATCCAAGCACCGAACGTATGGCACCTCCGCGTTCAGCTCGATGACGTCCCTCGTACTCTTGATCCAGTTGATGCCGAGGGAGAGTTTCGTCAGCACGACGGTGTGGTAACGGTGATGATGAAGTTACCGGCGCAGGGCTTTGCCTAAGCACTACAACGATATGGCCGAGGTGTGTAACTGTGGAGGGGGGCACCGCACACGGCTAAGACAAATCTTGGATTGCCTTTGGGGGTGCTCCCTGCCCACGTATATAAAGGAGGGGGGAAGAGGAGGTCGTTCCTAGAGGGGGCGCGCCAAGGGGGGAGTCCTACTTGGACTCCCGGTCCAAGTAGGATTCGGCCCCCCTTTCCTATTCCAACTAGGAGAAGGGAAGGAGGAAGGAGGGGCGCCGCCCCCTCCTAGTCCAATTCGGACCAGCCCATGGAGGGGGTGCGCAACCACCCCTTGAGGTCCTTCTCTCCTTTCCCGTATGGCCCATTAAGGCCCACTACTTCCCCGAGCGAATTCCCGTAACTCTCCGGTACTCCGAAAAATACCCGAATCACTCGGAACCTTTTCGATGTCCGAATATAGCCTTCCAATATATTGATCTTTACGTCTCGACCATTTCGAGACTCCTCGTCATGTCCGTGATCTCATCCAGGACTCCGAACAAACTTCGGTCATCCAAAACACATAACTCATAATACGAATCGTCATCGTATGTTAAGCGTGCGGACCCTACGGGTTCGAGAACTATGTAGACATGACCGAGACACATCTCCGGACAATAACTAATAGCGGAACCTGGATGCTCATAGTGGCTCCTACATATTCTGTGAAGATCTTTATCGGTCAAACCGCATAACAACATACGTTTTTCCCTTTGTCATCGGTATGTTACTTGCCTGAGATTTGATCGTCGGTATCATCATACATAGTTCAATCTCATTACCGGCAAGTCTCTTTACTCGTTCCGTAATACTTCATCTCGCAACAAACTCATTACTCACATTGCTTGCAAGGCTTATAGTGATGAGCATTACCGAGAGGGCCCAGAGATACCTCTCCGAAACACGAAGACAAACACCTTCGGAGACACCTGTAGAGCATCTTTATAATCACCCAGTTACGTTGTGACGTTTAATAGCACACAAGGTGTTCCTCCGGTATTCGAGAGTTGCATAATCTCATAGTCTGAGGAACATGTATAAGTCATGAAGAAAGTAGTAGCAATGAAACTATAACAATCATAATGCTAAGCTAACGGATGGGTCATGTCCATCACATCATTCTCCTAATGATGTGATCCCATTCATCAAATTACAACACATGTCTATGGTTAGGAAACATAACCATCTTTGATTAACGAGCTAGTCAAGTAGAGGCATACTAGGGACACTATGTTTTGTCTATGTATTGACACATGTATTAAGTTTCCGGTTAATACAATTCTAGCATGAATAAATAAACATTTATCATGAAATAAGGAAATAAATAATAACTTCATTATTTCCTCTAGGGCATATTTTCTTCAGTCTCCCGCTTGCACTAGAGTTAATAATCTAGTTCACATCGCCACGTGATTTAACACCAATAGTTCACATCTGTATGTGATTAGCACCCATAGTTCACATCGCCATGTGACCAACACCCAAAGGGTTTACTAGAGTCATAAGTCAATGATCTAGTTCACATTGCTATGTGATTAACACCCAAAGAGTACTAAGGTGTGACCATGTTTTGCTCATGAGAGAAGTTTAGTCAATGAGTCTGTCATATTCAGAGCCGTATGTATTTTGCAAATATTCTATGTCTACATTGCTTTGCATGGAGCTACTCCAGCGAATTGCTCCCACTTTCAATATGTATCTAGATTGAGACTTAGAGTCATCTGGATCAGTGTAAAAGCTTGCATCGACGTAACCCTTTATGACGAACTCTTTATCACCCCCATAACCGAGAAACATTTCCTTAGTTCTCACTAAGGATAATTTTGACCACTGTCCAGTGATCTACTCCTAGATCACTATCATACCCCCTTGCCAAACTCATGGCAATGTGCACAGTAGCTCTGGTACACAACATAGCATACTTTATAGAACCTAGGACTCTGGCATAGGGAATGACTTTCATTCTCTTTCTATCTTCTGCCGTGGTCGGGCTTTGAGTCTTACTCAACTTTACACCTTGTAATATAGACAAGAACTCCTTCTTTGATTGATCCATTTTGAACTATTTCAAAAACTTGTCAAGGTATATATACATTAAAAAATCTTATCAGGCGTCTTGATCTATCTTTATAGATCTTGCTGCCCAATATGTAAGCAGCTTCACTGAGGTTTTTCTTTGAAAAACTCTTATTCAAGTATCCCTTTATGCTATCCGAAAATTCTATATCATTTCCAATCAACAATATGTCATCCACATATAATATTAGAAATGCTACAGAGCTCCCACTCACTTTCTTGTAAATACAGGCTTCTCCAAAAGTCTGTATAAAACCATATGCTTTGATCAACTCATCAAAGCATATATTCCAACTCTGAGATGTTTGCACTAGTCCATAGATGGATCGCTGGAGCTTGCACACCTTGTTAGTACCTTTAGGGTCGACAAAACCTTCTGGTTGCATCATATACAACTCTTCTTTAAGAAATATCCATTTAAGGAATGCAGTTTTGACATCCATTTGCCAGATTTCATAAAATATGGCAACTGCTAACATGATTCAGACGGATTTAAGCATCGCTAGAGTTGAGAAAATCTCATTGTAGTCAACACCTTGAACTTGGTGAAAACCTTTTTGTGACAAGTCAAGTTTTGTAGATAGTAACACTACTATCAGTGTCCGTCTTCCTCTTGAAGATCCATTTATTTAATATGGCTTGCCGATCATCGGGCAAGTCCACCAAAGTCCACACTTTGTTCTCATACATGGATCCCATCTCAGATTTCATGGCCTCAAGCCATTTTGCGGAATCTGGGCTCATATCGCTTCCTCATAGTTCGTAGGTTCATCATGGTCTAGTAACATGACTTATAGAGCAGGATTACCATACCACTCTGGTGCGGACCGTACTCTGGAAGACCTACGAGGTTCTGTAGTAACTTGATCTGAAGTTCCATGATCATCATCATTAGCTTCCTCAGAAATTGGTGTAGGAATCACTGGAACTAATTTCTGTGATGAACTACTTTCCAATTCAAGAGAAGGTACAATTACCTCATCAAGATCTACTTTCCTCCCACTCACTTCTTTTGAGAGAAACTCCTTCTCCAGAAAGGATCCATTCTTAGCAACGAATATCTTGCCTTTGGATCTGTGATAGAAGGTGTACCCAACAGTTTCCTTTGGGTATCCTATGAAGACACACTTCTCCAATTTGGGTTCGAGCTTATCAGGTTGAAACTTTTTCACATAAGCATCGCATCCCCAAACTTTGGGAAACGACAACTTTGGTTTCTTGCCAAACCATAGTTCATAAGGCGTCGTCTTGACGGATTTTTATGGTGCCCTATTTAAAGTGAATGCAGCTGTCTCTAATGCATAACCCCAAAACGATAGTGGTAAACCGGTAAGAGACAACATAGATCACACCATATCCAATTAAGTGTGGTTACGACGTTCGAACACACCATTACGCTGTGGTGTTCCAGGTGGCGTGAGCTGTGAAACTATTCCACGTTGTTTTAAATGAAGGCCAAACTCGTAACTCAAATATTCTCCTCCATGATCAGACCATAGAAACTTTATTTTCTTGTTACGATGATTCTCCACTTCACTCTGAAATTCTTTGAACTTTTCAAATGTTTCAGACTTGTGTTTCATTAAGTATATATGCCCATATCTGCTAAGTATATATGCCCATATCTGCTTAAATCATCTGTGAAGGTCAGAAAATAACGATACCCGCCACGAGCATCAACACTCATTGGACCACATACATTGGTATGTATTATTTCCAATAAGTCAGCAGCTCATTCCATTGTTCCAGAGAACGGAGTTTTAGTCACTTTGCCCATAAGGCATGGTTCACAAGTATCAAATGATTCATAATCAAGTGATTCCAAAAGTCCATCTTTATGGAGTTTCTTCATGCGCTTTACACTGATATGACCCAAACGATAGTGCCACAAATAAGTTGCACTATCATTATCAACTTTGTATCTTTTGGCATCAATATTATGTGTATCATTACGATCGAGATTCAATAAACCATCAACATTGGGTGTATGACCATAGAAGCTTTTATTCATGTAAACAGAATAACAATTATCCTCCATCTTAAATGAATAACCGTATTGCAATAAACATGATCTAATCATATTCATGCTCAACGCAAACACCAAATAACATTTATTTAGGTTCAACACTAATCCCGAAAGTATAGGGGTGTGCGATGATGATCATATTAATCTTGGAACTACTTCCAACACACATCATCACTTCATCCTCAACTATTCTTTATTTATTCTGCAACTCCTGTTTCGAGTTACTAATCTTAGCAACCGAACAAGTATCAAATACCCAGGGATTACTACGAGCACTAGTAAGGTACGTACACATCAATAATATGTATATCAAATATACCTTTGTTCACTTTGCCATCCTTCTTATCCGCCAAATATTTGGCAGTTCCAATTATAGTGATCATTTCCTTTGCAGTAGAAGCACTCAGTTTCAGGCTTAGGTCAAGCTTTGTGCTTCTTCACGGGAGTGACAACTTGCTTGCCATTCTTCTTGAAGTTCCCTTTCTTTCCTTTGCCCTTTTCTTGAAATTAGTGGTCTTGTTTAATCATCAACACTTGATGCTCTTTCTTGATTTCTACCTTCATCGATTTCAGCATCACGAAGCGCTCGGAAATTGTTTTTCGTCATCCCTTGCATTCTATAGCTCATCACGAAGTTCTAGTAACTTGGTGATGGTGACTAGAGAACTCTGTCAATCACTATCTTATCTGGAAGATTAACTCCCACTTGATTCATGTGATTGTAGTACCCAGACATTCTGATCACATGCTTAGTAGTTGAGCAATTTTCCTCAATCTTTTAGGCAAGGTACTTGTCAGAGGTCTCATACCTCTTGACACGGGCATGAGTGTGAAATACCAATTTCAGCTCTTGGAACATCTCATATGCTCTGTGACGTTTCAAAAACGTTTTTGAAGTCCCAGTTCTAAGCCGTAAAGCATGGTGCACTAAACTGTCAAGTAGTCATCACACTGAGCTAGCCAAACATTCATAACGTCTGCTTTTGCTCCTGCAATAGGTCTGTCACCTAGCGGTGCATCAAGGGCATAATTCTCCTATGCAGCAATGAGGATAAACCTCAGATCACAGACCCAATCCGCATCATTGCTACTATCATCTGTCAACTTATTTTTCTCTAGGAACATATCAAAAATAAAGGGAATCTACAACACGAGCTATTGATCTACAACATAATTTGCAAAATACTATCAGGTACTAAGTTCATGATAAATTAAAGTTCAATTAATCATATTACTTAAGAACTCCCACTTAGATAGACATCCCTCTAATCATCTAAGTGATCACGTGATCCATATCAACTAAACCATGCCCGATCATCACGTGAGATGGAGTAGTTTTCAATGATGAACATCACTATGTTGATCATATCTACTATATGATTCATGCTCGACCTTTCGGTCTCAGTGTTCCGAGGCCATACCGCCATATGTTAGGCTCGTCAAGTTTAACCCGGGTATTCTGCATGTGCAAAACTGGCTTGCACCCGTTGTATGTGAATGTAGAGCTTATCACACCCGATCATCATGTGGTGTCTCGACACGATGAACTGTAGCAATGGTGCATACTCAGGGAGAACACTTATACCTTGAAATTTAGCGAGAGATAATCTTACAATGCTACCGCCGAACTAAGCAAAATAAGATGCATAAAGGATAAACATCACATGCAATCGATATAAGTGATATGATATGGCCATCATCATCTTGTGCCTTTGATCTCCATCTCCAAAGCACCATCATGATCACCATCATCACCGGCTTGACACCTTGATCTTCATCGAAGCATCGTTGTCGTCTCGCCAACTATTGCTTCTACGACTATCGCTACCGCTTAGTGATAAAGTAAAGCAATTACATGGCGATTGCATTTCATACAATAAAGCGACAACCATATGGCTCCTGCCAGTTGCGGTAACTTTTACAAAACATGATCATCTCATACAACAATTTATATATCATCACGTATATCACATCACAACATGCCCTGCAAAAACAAGTTAGACGTCTTCTACTTTATTGTTGCAAGTTTTACGTGGCTGCTATGGGATTAGCAAGAAGTGTTCTTACCTACGCATCAAAACCACAACGATTTTTCATCAAGTGTGCTGTTTTAACCTTCAACAAGGACCAGGCGTAGCCACACTCGATTCAACTAAAGTTGGAGAAACAGACACTCACTAGGTAACTGTGTGCGAAGCACGTCGGTGAACCAGTCTCGTGTAAGCGTAATGTCGGTCCGAGCCGCTTCATCCAACAATACCGCCGAATCAAAGTATGACATGCTGGTAAGCAGTATGACTATTATTGCCCACAACTCTTTGTGTTCTACTCGTGCATATAACATCTACGCATAGACCTGACTCTGATACCACTGTCGGGCGGTAATTTCAAAAATTTCCTACGATCACGCAAGATCTATCTAGGTGATGCATAGCAACAAGAGGGGATAGTGTGTCCACGTAGCCTCGTAGACCGAAAGCGGAAGCGCTTTAGTAACGCGGTTGATGTAGTCGAACGTCTTCGCGATCCAACCGATCCAAGCACCGAACATACGGCACCTCCGCGTTCAGCACACGTTCAGCTTGATGACGTCCCTCGTACTCTTGATCCAGTTGAGGCCGAGGGAGAGTTTCGTCAGCACGACGGCGTGGCGACGGTGATGATGAAGTTACCAGCGCAGACTTTGTCTAAACACTACGACGATATGAGCAAGGTGTGTAACTGTGGAGGGGGGCACCGCACATGGCTAAGACAAATCTTGGAGTGCCTTTGGGGTGCCCCCTGCCCACGTATATAAAGGATGGAGGAAGAGGAGGTCGGCCCTAGAGGGGGCGCACCAAGGGGGGAGTCCTACTTGGACCCCCGGCCCAAGTAGGATTCGGCCCCCCCTTTCCTATTCCAACTAGGAGAAGGAAGGACAGGAGGAAGAGGGGAGAAGGAAGGAGGGGGGCGCCGCCCCCTACTAGTCCAATTCGAACCAACCCATGGGGGGCGCGCGGCCACCCCTTGAGGTCCTTCTCTCCTTTCCCGTATGGCCCATTAAGGCCCACTACTTCCCTGGGTGAATTCCCGTAACTCTCCGATACTCCGAAAAATACCCGAATCACTCGGAACCTTTCTGATGTCCAAATATAGCCTTCCAATATATCGATCTTTACGTATCGACCATTTCGAGACTCCTCGTCACGTTCGTGGTCTCATCCGGGACTCCGAACAAACTACGGTCATCAAAAACACATAACTCATAATATAAATCGTCACCGACCGTTAAGCGTGCGGACCCTACGGGTTCGAGAACTATGTAGACATGACCGAGACACATCTCCGTCCAATATCCAATAGCGGAAGCTAGATTCTCATATTGGCTCCTACATATTATATGAAGATCTTTATCGGTCAAACCGCGTAACAACATACGTTGTTCCCTTTATCATCGGTATGTTAGTTGCCCGAGATTTGATCATCGGTATCATCATACCTAGTTCAATCTCGTTACTGGCAAGTCTCTTTACTCGCTCCGTAATACTTTATCTCACAACTAACTCATTAGTCACATTTCTTGCAAGGCTTATAGTGATGAGCATTACCGAGAGGGCCCAGAGATACCTCTCCGAAACATGGAGTGACAAATCCTAATCTCGATCTATGCCAACCCAACAAACACCTTCGGAGACACCTGTAGAGCATCTTTATAATCATCCAGTTATGTTGTGACGTTTGATAGCACACAAGGTGTTCCTCCGGTATTCGGGAGTTGCATAATCTCATTGTCTGAGGAACATGTATAAGTCATGAAGAAAGTAGTAGCAATGAAACTGTAATGATCATAATGCTAAGCTAACGGATGGGTCATATCCATCACATCATTTTCCTAATGATGTGATCCCATTCATCAAATTACAACACATGTCTATGGTTAGGAAACATAACCATCTTTGATTAACGAGCTAGTCAAGTAGAGGCATACTAGGGACACTATGTTTTGTCTATGTATTCACACATGTACTAAGTTTCTGGTTAATACAATTCTAGTATGAATAATAAACATTTATCATGAAATAAGGAAATAAATAATAACTTTATTATTTCCTCTAGGTCATATTTCCTTCACTAGAGAGGCTAGCAATGGTGGAAGGGTGAGAGTGCGTATAATCCATGGAGTCAGCTTTAGTCATAAAGAACTCACATACTTATTGCAAAAGTTTATTAGCCCTCGAAACAAAGTACTAATACACATGCTCCTAGGGGTATAGATTGGTAGGAAAAATCACCGTTCGTCCCCGACCGCCACTCATAATGAAGACAATAAAAAAATCATGCTCCAACTTCATCGCATAACTAGAGACCATACGTGCATGCTTCGGGAATCACAAACCTTAACACAAATATTCCTACTAATCCACAATTACTCTATAGCATGGCTCTAATACCGCCATCTTTATATCTCAAAACAAATGCAAGGAATCAAACTTCTCATATATGCAATGATATTCATGAAAGTTTTTATTATATCCCTCTTGAATACCCATCATATCAAGACTAAATTCGTAACCTAAGCAAACTGCCATACTATTTATAAGACTCTCAAAATAATATAAGTGAAGCATGAGAGTTCATCAAATTCTTCAAAATAAAACCACCGCCGTGCTCTAAAAAGATATAAGTGAAGTACTAGAGTAACTACCTAGCTCAAAATATATAAGTGAAGCACATAGGGTATTCTAATAAATTCACGATCAATGTGTGTCCCTCTCAAAAGGTGTGTACAGAAAGGATGGTTGTGGCAAACTAAAAAGCAAAGACTCAGATAGTACAAGATGCTACAAGCAAAACACATATCATGTGGTGAATAAAAATATAACCTCAAGTAATTTACTCATGGATCATAGACGAAAGAGGGGATGCCATCCGGGACAATCCCAAGCATAGATGCTTGGTTATCCTTGAATATTACCTTGGGGTGTCTTGGGCATCCCCAAGCTTAGGTTCTTGCCACTCCTTATTCCATAGTCCATCGAAACTTCACCCAAAACTTGAAAACTTCACAACACAAAACTCAATAGAAAACTCGTGAGATCCGTTAGTGAAGGAAAGCAAATAACCACTTTTAGGTAATGTTATAACCTCATTACAATTTTATATTGGTGTTATATCTACTTTATTCCAACTTATCCATGGTTCATACCCCTGATACTATCCATAGATTCGTCAAAAAAAGCAAACAACATAATGAAAACAGAATCTGTAAACAGAATTGCCTGTAGTAATCTGGACTTTAGCCAAACTTTTGTAACTCCAAAAAAATTTGAAAAATTATGAAAACATAGGTAATTTGGATACCAATCTTGTGCAAAAAAATCAGATGAAAAACACCTTTCTGTGAATTTACGAATTTCCAGAACTGAGCGCAAAAGTTTCTGTTTTTTCACAAAATCAAATCAACTATCACTTAAATCATCCCAAAGGTCTTACTTGGCTCAAATACTAATTAAAACACTAAATCACAATCATAATAGAAGTATAATTGCATATTTGTTGAAAAACATAAGCCAGCACATAAAAAATAAAATTGGGTTACCTCCCAACAAGCGCTATTGTTCTATGCCCCTAGCTAGGCATAATGCAAAGATCTAAGTATTGTCGTCTTTGGTGTTCAATTCTTTCTTAATCAAATCTTCCAAAATCTTTTTTAGTAGATTTATTTTCCTACATTCTTACTTTCTAGAGGTGGAGCTTAATTGATGGAAAGGACTTTGATTGACATTCATAATTTCATACTCAGGATCATCACCAAAAATATCTTCATAAGAAACATGTATCTCATCTTTAGTAGGTCCCCTAGACATCTCTTAAATCCACTCCTTATCAAATCCCTCATCATTTCCCTTAGTAACCCAATCAAAATTATCATACGCACCAAGATATAAAGCTTTGATAACTTCCGGATAAGGGACTCTTTTTCTTAGATTGGTACTAAAAGCAAGGTAATCCTTAGAATCCAAACCATGTATAGTTTCTTTATCATGGATAATTTCTTCTATGGGAGGATGCTCAATTTTTTTATTATAATGGGAAAAGATTTCTCTAGTTTCCTGAATTACGTAATCGAACTCACACATAAGGGTGATAGTAGCGATTTTCTTAGCTTTATGTTCATATATGCTCGGAAGTTCGTAAAACATCTTTTGTAACACTGAATGAAAATGTAAAATTTCTCTCTCTAGTTTAACCAC
Organism: Aegilops speltoides; assembly: GCA_021437245.1. Lineage (NCBI taxonomy): Eukaryota > Viridiplantae > Streptophyta > Magnoliopsida > Poales > Poaceae > Aegilops > Aegilops speltoides. Next base: position 457,304,223 of record CM038143.1, on the reverse strand, counting down.
AAGCATGGAAATAGCATCCGCATAGCAACTTGTATTATGAAGAATAGATCCCTTCTCTAAAGGCATAACTCCCGTGCAATCAAAGAATTCTTGAATAATATCCTTCCCAATAATGTTCCCATCACCCACATGATAGCTCTTCGTTTTAAGAGGCGCGAGAGTTTCAACATCAAGGGAATCATGATTTAGAATGCAAGATTCAAGTTTTTCCTCAAGTTTTTCACTAGTATTTTTAATAGAAAGCTTCACAGCTTTAGACATGAGGACAACGCAATCTAGCACACAAGCAAACAAAAAGACGAATGAAAGAGGGCAAATAAAAAGGCAAATACTTTTGTGTTTTTTCGAGAACATTTTAGAAGTGGGGGAGAGGAAAATGAGAGGCAAATGGCAAATGTAAATGTAAGAGATGAGAGTTTATGATAGGTACTTGGTAGGCTTGATGTAGAACCTCCCCAGCAATGGCGCCAGAAATTCTTCCTGCTACTTCTCAAGCTTGCATTGGTTTTTCCCTTGAAGAGAAAAGGGTGATGCAGCAAAGTAGAGATAAGCATTTCCCTTAGTTAAGAACCAAGGTATCAATCCAGTAGGAGGAACACACAAGTCTCCAATGATAACACCTACACAAACAAACAAATACTTCCACCCAACGCGATAAAGGGATTGTCAATCCCTTCATGGTTACTTGCAAGGATGAGATCTGATAAAGATAGGTATAAAAGATAAATAAAAGTGAAAAAAATAAAGTAAAGGTAGATAAATTGTAGCAAGGTATTTTCGGGTTTTGGTTTTATATATCTAAAAATAATATGATAAGAATAGACCCGGGGCCATAGTTTTCACTAGAGGCTTCTATCTTGAAAGAACGCATATGGTGGGTGAACAAATTACTTTTGAGCAATTGATAGAAAAGTGAATAATTATGACGATGTCTAAGGCAATGATCATGAATATAGGCATCACGTCCGTGACAAGTAGACTGATCCCTACCTGCATCTACTACTATTACTCCACACATCGACCGCTATCCAGCATGCATCTAGTGTATTAAATTAACAAGAACAGAGTAACGCCTTAAGCAAGATGACATGATGTAGAGGGATAGATCCAATCAATATGAACAAACCCCATCTTTTTATCCTTGATGGCAACAATACAAATACGTGCCTCGCTACCCCTTCTCTCACTAGGTGAGGACACCGCAAGATTGAACCCATCACAAAGCACCTCTCCCATTGCAAGGAAAACCAATCTAGTTTGCCAAACCAAATCAATAGATCGGAGAGAAATACAAAGCTGTCTTAATCATGCATAAAAGAGTTTAGAGAGGACTCAAATAATATTCATAGATAATCTAATCATAAACTCAGAATTCATCTGATCTCAACAAACACACCGCAAAAGAAGATTACATCGAATAGATCTCCAAGAACATCGAGGAGAACATTGTACTGAAGATCAAAGATAGAGAGGAAGCCATCTAGCTACTAGCTATGGACTCGTTGGTCTGTGGTATGGACTACTCACACATCATCGGAAAGGCATCAAGGTTGATGTAGAGGTCCTCCATGATCGAATCCCCCTCCGGTAGAGTACCTGAAAAGGCCCCAAGATGGGATCTCACGAGGACAGAAACTTGTGGCAGTGTAAAAGTATTTTTGGTGTGCCCTCTGGTATACGGAGAATATTTGGGCATTTATAGAGCTGAGATTAGGGTTGGAGGAGTCCTAGGGGCCCACAAGCTCGTGGGGCGCCCCCCTAGGGCGCGCCTGGTGAGCTTGTGGCTCACCCGTGGCTCTTCTAGCCTTCTCCCAAAGCTTTGTGGGTGTTTCCTGTCCAAGAAAAGTCGTCAAAAAGTTCTGTTTTGTTTGGACTCCGTTTGGTATTATTTTTTGTAAAAGACAAAAACAAGGAAAAAAGAGCAACCGACACTAGACACTAGGTTAATAGGTTAGTCCCAAAAAATGATATAAAATAGCATAATAATCAATATAAAACATCCAAGATGGATAATATAATATCATGGAACAATAAGATATTATAGATACGTTGGAGACGTATCATGGACAGACTCAGAGGTCGACGAGTCTATAATTTTTTATTGTTCCATGCTATTATATTATCAATCTTGGATGTTTTATATACAGTTTCAAGAAATTATATATATTTATTGGGGCTGACCTATTAACTTAGTGCCCAATGCCAGTTACTATTTTTTGTTTTTTTGTTTTGTAGGATATCAGTACGAAACGAAGCCCAAATGCCACAAAACTTTTTGGAGATCTTTTTTGGCAATAAAAGACATTGGAAGCTTCGGGAGGGGATGAGAAGATGGAGCAGTGGCCCATGAGGCACTAGGGCACGCTTAGGGGGGTAGGACGCACCCTGGTGGCTTGTGGGGCCCATGTGGCTCCATTTGACCTAACTCCGCCTCTATAAATTCTCTAAAACTGTGAAACGAACAAAGGAGTCCATGAAATACTTTTTCCATCGCCGCAAGTTCCTGTTCTTGTCAGATCCCATCTGGAAGCCTTTTCTGACACTCTACTGGAAGGGGGTTCGATCATGAAGGGGCTCTATATCATCCTTGCTGCCCTTCCCATGATGCATGAGTAGTTTACCATAGACCTTCGGGTCCATAATTAGTACCTAGATGGCTTCTTCTCTATATTTGATCTTCAATACAATGTTATCCTCAACGTTCTTGGAGATCTATTCGATGGGATCACTTTTTGCGGCGTGTTTGTTGGGATCCCATGAATTATGAGTTTATGATCAGATCTATCCATGAATATTATTTGAGTTTTCTCTGAACTCTTTTATGCATGATTAATATAGCACTCTCCGATCTATTGATTTGGTTTGGCCAACTAGATTGATTTTTCTTGCAACGGGGGAGGTGCTTTGTAATGGATTCGATCTTGCAGTGGTGCTAAATCCCAGTGAGAGAAGGGGGCATGACACATATGTATCGTTGCTATTAAGGGTAAAAATGTGGGGTTTATTCATACGTGAGTTTATCTTGTCTACATCATGTCATATTGCTTAAGGCGTTACTCCATTTTTCATGAACTTAATACACTAGATGCATGCTGGATAGCGGTCAATGTGTGGAGTAATAGTAGTAGATGCAGAATCATTTCGGTCTACTTGTCTCAGACATGATGCCTATATATGATCATTGCCTTGGATACCGTCATAATTATTTGCTTTTCTATCAATTGCCCAACAGTAATTTGTTTACCCATTGTACACTGTTTTCAAGAGAGAAGCCTCTAGTGAAAACTATGGCCCATCTTTTATCATATATAAAAACCAAAAATACCTTGTTACGTTTTTCTTTTATTTATTTTATTTTATATTTTTGTCTGATCTATCTGCCAAATACCATACAATTTAATCTTGCTTGTAACCGTCAAGGGACTGACAACCCCTTGTTCGCGTTGGGTTGCAAGGATTTGTTGTTTGTGTGCAGGTGTTGCTAAGGAGTTGTTGCTTGGTTCTCCTACTATATCGATAACCTTGGTTCTTAACCGAGGGAAATACTTATCTCTACTATACCGCATCATCCTCTCCTCTTCGGGGAAATCCCAATGCAGTTCACAAGTAGCATCCAATGAGCATGAGGAGTGGTGATGATGATCTCATGTGTTGCTACCACCCTGGACCGTTGTAGTGGTCTTTGCCCTTTTGGTGTCTCGATGCCAAAGGGGGAGAGAGTTTAGGGAATTGCCTAGTCATGAGTGCATCTTATTTACTTGCTTTCTTCGCTCGTGCACTCTTTTTAGCGTTTGCTCTGGTTTGTAGTTTGTGTTTGTGAGACCTAGAGACCGGGTCATATGGTGTGAGACATATGCTACCCTCTACTTATCTATGTATGTATAAGTACTTTGCTAGTGTGTGAGTTTATGCTTGTCTTGTGCCCTATCTTTATGCTGACATGCTATCTCTTGCATCCATGTTTACCTCTCATTTATGTTGATGCAAGTGTTCTCGTGTCTATAAAATATAGGGGGGTGTTGATCCTAGTGTGTGCTTTGCATTCCAAAAGCATACCTAAACAGTGCACGCATATAGGGGGAGACCGTCTATATTTTATAGATGTTGGGCTTTCTTACTACCTTGGTATATCTGTTGTGCAAATCTTGTGTTGTCACCAGTCCACCAAAAAAGGGGAGATTGTTAGGGCATATTTCTCTCTCAGAGGTTTTGGTGATTGATGACAATGCATTTGCGGATTAATCATGTGCATTGAGCATTTTAGATAACCTATCATATGGCACAAGACGATTCGAGCCCCACTGAGTTTTAAAAGTGAAAACGGTTATTTTCTTGCATTTCCTTTTCGGTGGATTTGAGTCGTACGAGACCCATACTATTAAGAGGGGGGCCGCTTCGAAAAGGTTTCGGTGGAATCAACAGATACAGATTTTCCTTTGCACCCTCGTTCTTTTCCCGCATCGATGGAGTTTGCTCCTCTCTTTTTTGTGCATGTGTCCTGAAGGCCTCAAATGGCAGTATTGCTCTAGCCAGCGGTAGTACCGCTTATAAGCGGTACTATTGCTGTCCACTACCGCGTGTACTACCGCTGCTTTTGGGGACTTGACTTTTCTTGTCGGGTTTCCACGACAGTGGAATGGTCGTACGAGCGGTAGTACCGCTCGCCCACTACCGCTCCTCTTCTGCTTCCTTCTGGACCCTTTGCACTCTCAACGGTGGTAGGGCGGTAGTGGGTGCGCAACACTACGACTTGTAAGCCGTAGTACCGCTCTCTTGAGCGGTAGACTGCCACCATCCTCTGTTCCTGCCCTGTCTTTGTGGGCTCGTGAGCTGCAACCCAAGCGGTAGTAGCGCTGGGGCGAGCGGTAGTACCGCTCCGGTGGCACTACCGCCTCGTGGCTCCGTGCCACTGCACTGGTCTGCGAGTACTTCCGCCCGAGCGGTAGTACCGCTTATATGCAGGTTGTGAGCAAGAAATCATTTGGATTTCTTCCCTCTATAAATAGGGGGTCTTCTTCCCCAAGAAGACCTACCTCTTCCTCCCCCAAACCCCGTTGTTGCTCAAAGCTCCATTTTTGTCCGATCTCTCTCCCTAGCCAACAAGACTTGTTTATTCTCTATGATCTGGTTAAGAGGGACCCGATCTACACTTCCACCAAGAGAAATTTGATTTCCCCACTATTTCCTTGCAGATCTTGTTACTCTTGGGTGTTTGAGCATCCTAGACGGTTGAGGTCACCTCAGAGCCACAATACATTGTGGTGAAGCTTTGTTGTGGTGTTGAGAGCCTCCAATTCGGTTGTGGAGATTGCCCCGGCCTTGTTTCTAAAGGTTCGATCGCCGCCTTCAAGGGTACCACTAGTGGAATCACAACATCTTGGATTGTGCGAGGGCGCGAGGAGAATACGGTGGCTCTAGTGGCTTCTTGGGGAGCATCGTGCCTCCACACCGCTCCAACGAAGACGCACTTTCCCTCAAGGGGAAGGAACTTCGGTAACACATCCTCGTCTTCACCGGCTCCACTTGTGGTTACTTCTTACCTTTACTTTGTGCAAGCTTTATTTGTGTTGTATCATTTACTTGCTTGTGTTGTTGTTGCTGCTAGCATCATATAGGTTGCTCACCTAGTTGCATATCTAAACAACCTATTTGTTGCTAAACCTAATTTGTTAAGAAAATAAAGAAATTGGTAATTGCGTATTCACCCCCCTCTAGTCAACCATATCCATGCTTTCATAGGTGTTACTTTTGCCTATTCTTCCCTTTTCTCCACACACATCATATTTTTTGATAAGGCCACCTCATTATCCTCACCACCACCCTTATTCTCACTATCTGGTTTCTTCCACAACATGGATTCACTTCCTAGTCTTAAAGTTGCCCCTTGCACCCGAGCTGCCACTCTCATAGGATCCACTATTAATTCTATCCCAAACTTTACTCTTCTCCGCCATGTCTTGTTGGTTATGTCCAAATTGTTCCCCCTTCTCCCTTAGAACCAAATTTATATGCGTCATTTGTGCGCGAATGCTATATATCGCTTATAGGACTGTAACATCCATCTCGCCCGTAGTGACAACGTGTTTGGGCCGGCCAATAACACGTGCGTGCGTTCGGGTTTGATTCCTTTATTTCTTTTCCATTTTCTTTTGTTTTCCACCGGTTTCTTTGTTTCTTCGTAGGTTTTGTTTGATTTTTTCTTTGTTATATTTTGAGTTTCTTTATTTTTATTTTTTCTTTCTTTGTTTTACGTTGTTTTTTTGTTTCTTCTTCGTTTTGTTCGTTTTTCTCTTTGTTTCTTTGTTGGTTTTTATCAGTTTTCTTTTTTTAACACATGTATATATTTTCTCAGTACACAATGCACATTTTTAGTGCACATATGAAACATTTTTCTGACACACATTGGTCATTTTCCAAATACATGATACATTTTCTTAATATATGTTTTGAGCACTTTTTGGGTTACACAGTAACATTTTCCAAATAAAGCACTGGTATATTTTTTATTGGCAATATTGTTTTTAAGCTACGCGGACATTTTTTTGTATACATATTTTTTTAATGGCAAGTACATTTTGTTGAAATGCGAGATTTTTCTTTAAATATCACATACATTTTAAAATGGCAATACTTATTTTTTTAAACTATACAAATATTTATTAAATGGCATGTATATTTTTTGAAGACACAGGAATATTTATAAATGTCACATACATTTTTTAACCTACACAAACATATTTTTACCTTTGTATTATCATTTTCTAAATGTCATGAACATCTTTTTTAGAACACAAAAATATTTCTTTTAAATGTTAAGTATATTTTTTAATGGCACACAATATTTTTTATACAACACAAACATTTTTTACATAACATGTACATTTTAAAAAGATTACATACATTCGTTTGAAATATGTGAACATTTTTTTGAAAATCTATCAGCATTTTTAAAATCGCATTAACATTTTTTATTACTATCTTATTATTCTTTGTTTCCATGTTTTTTAAAATTAAGTAAGTTTATTTTTTAAAAGACATTCATTTAAAATACAGATAAAAAGAGAACATGAAAATAGAAAAAAAAGAAATTATCATCACATCGTCATGATGTCAGCATGGCCATACTGGTCCCTACTTCGCCGGCCCATCACTGTCTCCACCGACTATAGCCGACCCCCCATTCGCGAACGATTAACCTAGGCTGGGGGCCTACATTTGTTCTACATGCCATGCCACTCGCTTTGGTTACGGGTGGATTAGCCTCGATCGAGCTCTTTGCTTTGTTTGCAGACTCACCCGAGCCCAGGTTGTAAGCATGCAAAATCTCATTAAGATGGTATGCACTTCGTCCACCTGTCTTTTTATAAAAAACAGACAATCATCTGCAAAAAGAAGATGAGACACCCACAGGCAAAATCCTCTTCCGTCGTCCCAAATCTATATGCGTTATTCGTGCGCGGCTTATCCAGAATGGGCAAAGAACCCGCGATGGGCTAACCTGGGCTAAGGGCCTACATTTGTTCCACATGCCACGCCCACGGGCGGATTAACATCGGTGGATCCAGCCCAGCTCTCCGATGCTCCGAGCGCGGGAGCTGTTTCCCCATGGGCGGGAAACCAATTTGGCTGGTGCCGTGTTCCTCCAGATTCCAGACTCCTCGAGTGCGTTATTATTATCAAAAAATAGTAATAACTCCTCGAGTATTGTAAACCTAGCCCTAGATATCTTCTGGCGGTCCCAAAATTGACGAATGTATTATCCGGGTGCCTTTATTTCTTTTCATATTCGCTCCCCTAGCTAAGCAAAATACAACTTGCGTCCCTGGGGAAAATGTTGCTGGCAGTGTGGCAGGAGCGTCGTGCGTGCGCCGAGGGTGCAACGGCAAAAAACCCGCCGTCCCCGTCCCCTTCCCTTCCCGACCCCAACACCCCCGCCCCGCTCTGAGACGGACTGCCTTTTCCGTACTCGCAATTCCATCCATGGCCTCCCCTCCCGGCCCTCACCCCCAACCCCACCGCCTCCTAGCCCACTAGCCTAGGGTTTCGAACCCCGAGATCGTCGTCGTCGTCGTCGCCGCCGCCGCCGCAATGTCTGGCTCGCCGGGGCAAGTCGTGAGCGAGGTCGGCAAGCGCCTCGCGCAGCCGCGCCTCGGCAAGGACGCCCTCGTCAAGCTCCTCAAGGTGACCGCCTCCGTCCGTCCCGCACCAGTCCTCCTCCTCCGATCTAAACCCGCTCGCTCCCGTTACTCGCGAGACGCTGTGCTGCTTTTGGGGTTTTGAAATTGCCTCGAAGGGCACCGCTGATTTTAGTGTTTTTTTGGGGGTTCTCGAACACTGACTGTATTGCTACCTGCTAGTGCTAAAATTAGTAGCTGTGGTTCGCGATTCCGCTCCAACCTTCATGGGGTTACGAGGGGCTGGCGAATTCGAGCACCATGTAGTAATTCGTGTGATGGGGCACAGGGGCAGCGATGCCGAAGAGGTTGTATGTTCACTATGCTTATGTTTGACAGTTTGAGCAAAGCCTCTGAGGTGTTTAGTGTCAACTCGGCATGGATCTATGGTGTTTATGATCTCTCGAAACTTGTTTCCCCTCTGTTGAAAGAGTACAAGTACCGTTTATTTCCCTGCCAACTGGAGGCAGTCAGAGAACCTTCAGTTAATTGTCACATGTCTATTACTTCATCAGTAAACAATTTTGTGAGCACTTGTTGTTTCAAGTTTGCCTGCTTTGTGAATTGGTAATATGAAGGAAGGTACTAGCAATGGAGATCTACGGATAAGGAACAAAGTGGATTTGATTTTTCAGGCTTCAACCTATTCATTATCTTAAACTGTCAGTAACATTTGAGTATTTCGATCCATTTTACATGATAAACAGGTTAACTGGAGATCAAGTGGGTTAATTTCGGCCCTTCCTTTTTTCCCTGGAAAGGATATTTGCCTTTTTACTGTTATACGAGAATACAGTTTTGATCTGGTTGTACTGTACTTGTATTTTATCCAGCGTTTGGGGGAGTTTAGAGCAATGGCTTTGTACAAATACATTGTTAGATCTCTACCTGAACTGTTCTCTAGCTCCCATTAGGGGTTACATATTTGCATACTTTTGTTTAATGCATCTGTACTATGACAACCCCTCCGACAGTTGAACCCTTGAACCTAGTAGGACAGGGATGCAGGCTAGCACACCGTAATCATCCAAAGGGAAAAGAGTGGCACATTAATATACTTTGCAGCTTGGCATTTTCTCTAATTGGTTGTTTATTTTCATTATATTTTCTATGAATAAATTTGAATTTACTTCCATAACATGTTTTTGTTATTATCTGCAGCAAGCTGAAAGTGCTTTATCAGAGTTGAGTCAGTCCTCCTCTCTGCAAGATGCTCTACGTCCTTTGAGTAAATCACTGGTCCAGAACACTTTACTTAGCCACAAGGACAAGGATGTCAGACTTCTTGTTGCTGTCTGCTTCATTGAAGTTATGCGAATCCTTGCACCTGATCCACCTTTTACTGACGAAATATTTAAGGTATCTAACACTTATGTCTTTCAAGCTTGGCTGTCACTGACTTCTTGTACCATTACCATTTAGAGTTGTGAAAATATGAAGCACTACCTAACAGCCATATTTGTCAGATTATTTCTGTAACATTATCCATTTTCGATTTTTGAGTTATTTAATGTCAAAGAACAATTGGAATAAGGACCACACTCCTATAACACTATGTCAATTGCTTTATCTCAGGAAATATTTAGGCTCTTCATCAGCGAATTTTCAGGGCTTGCAGACACCGGGAGTCCATATCTTACGAGAAGGATGAAAATATTGGAGAATGTTGCTGCGCTTAGATGCTCTGTAATTATGGTTGACACTGGTTGTCAGGACTTGGTTCTTGATATGGCCAAAATATTCTTCTCGGCAGCAAAGTAAGACTAAATCTACTGCTCTTGTTGTTATATGCCTATATTTTGTTACAACCAAGAATCAAGCTTAATGCTCATTTGTCAGTACCTAACTTTCAATTGTAGATACATTGGTCTTACTCATACTGTGGCTTTGATTTGAAAATCATGAGTACATTTTTTCACTTATGTCCTATCAATCGGTTTCTTTTTGTACCGTCTTCCCATTTTGAGATTTTGGAATTGTGAAATCAAGACCTCCAATACTGTGCATCACATCATCAAGATCTCCAATACTTCTACCGCACACTGTAAATATGCGGTGCTATGTTTGTTCTTCCATTGAGCTGGCTATTTCTAGGTATTATGGAGAAAGCTATGAACTCTCAAATCGCCAGGTTTCCATTTCCATGTATCCCAGTAAATGTCAGTGTGCACTCTCATGTTTGCTGTAGAACTTCTCAATACTTAATGGGATCTCATGGGTTCCTTATCAAGTGCGACGGGCGATGTACCTAGTGTATGGAGGTGATTTGGTGAACATGTCTTGGCCTTGTGGTATGCGCCTTGTGGTACTATTCTCTTGTTGTCCTTAAACATGTTAAGATAATTGGCAACATTCATTTTAGAGGGGCAGCCCGGTGCATGTAGCTCCCGTTTGCGCAGGGTCTGAGGAAGGGTCCGACCACTTTGGGTTTATTGTACGCAGCCTTTCCCTACATTTCTGCAAGAGGCTGTTTCCAGGACTCGAACCCGTGACCTCCTGGTCACAAGGCAACAGCTTTACCGCTGCGCCAAGGCTCCCCTTCTGGCAACATTAATTTTCCTTAAACAAATTTATACTCAAAACCAAACTGTAATCCTTGCAAGTAGTTTGCTCTACGTTTATGTGTGCTAATTCAGGGCGTGCTCATGTTCAAAGTAGTCTGGCACACGCAATTATTGTTTCTGAATATTTAAATTGGATTCTTTTCATTAAGTGGTTAACTCCTTGATTGTCAAACTGTTTACAGGCAAGGTCTTCAGCAATGTGTGCACCAGGCTATGCTATCAATAATGACACAAATATTAAATGAAAAAGTTACTCAGCCTCTTCTGGATGTGATATTCCGCAATTTAGTAAAAGAGGACAAGGTAAATTCTTTACTGTTCATTTAATACTAACTGTAAGTTGAGGTTGATGGTGCGAGTAATGTTTCCTTACAAGGGAGAATATCCAGTGATACCACACCCTAAATGCTCCCATTATACCATTTCAAAAAATTCAATTTTTAATGTTTCAAAAAATTCTGAAGAAAATCATGAATGTTCACAAGGAATGTGTCTACATCCCCTAAAAAGTTCAGCTTCAAATTCGAAATGTACATTGAGAAACATAAAAGACAAATTCAGATGTGAATATTGTCCATTTTGCTTTTGTCTTTTTGTGGCACTATTCATGCTAGATTTGTCATTTTTGTTTCTCAATGTGTATTTCGAATTTGGATCTCATCTTTTTAGGGGTTGTAGTCACATACGCTGTGAATATTCACAAAAAAATTCAGAATTTTTTGGAACATCTAAATTTGATTTTTTGAAGTTGGTATCAAGGGAGTATTTTAGGTGTGGTATCACCTGATACTCTCCCTTCCTTGCAATATGTTCTTCTCTGCATGAATAACTTAGATATCTGGAAGCTTGCATTATTGTTCTTTGGTTGAAACTAATGCTCGTTTGCTTCTTGTTGCCCATACAGGGAGGAGCCCACAAGCTTGCTGTTGACATCATTCAAAACTGTGCTGAGAAATTGGAGCACATAGTTCGAATTTTTTTGACATCATGCATTTTGAGCAAGGATGCACCGGTTAATGAACACAGGAAGCTGCATCATAAAATTATTCTGGAAATATTCCAGTGTGCACCCCAGATGCTTTTTGCTGTTATTCCATGCTTAACTCATGAGCTCCTGGTATGTTATTTTCTTTTAACTTTGTTACGCTATTATATTTGCATTGTATTCTCCCTGAACATGTACCATCTACCTCCTTAGAGTGACCAGGTTGATATCCGACTGGAGGCAGTGCACCTGATTGGGAAGCTTCTTGTCTTCTCTAATCTTCGCTTTGGTCAAGAAAACCAGATATTATTTATGGAATTCTTGAAGAGATTCTCTGACAAATCTGCAGAAGTAAGAATTGCTGCAATTGATGCAGCAAAAGCATGCTACATTGCTGCATCATCTGGAAATGTAGCACAGAATGTTCTCAGTAAGACTACTACTTTTTTCTGTGGTTACTATGTCGCATTACCATGTGTAAGTATCCTTTTCATGTGGATTTTTTTTTCCTTTTGGCAGAATCTCTTGAAGGAAGGCTATTGGATTTTGATGACAAAGTGAGGATCCGAGCTGTTTATGCAGTTTGTGATTTAGCCAAATCAAATCTAAGCTCATTTCCTTCTGAGTTGATATTACAAGCAGCAGAGAGGCTACGTGACAAAAAGGTGAGCAGGTATTATTGTTATTTTGCACCGCAGTTTCTCGATGGTGCCTCACTGAAACATTTTCCAGATATCTGTCAGAAAGAATGTAATGCATAAGTTGCTGGACCTGTATCGAGATTACTGTGAGAAATGCTCCAAAGGAACTGCGGCAATTAATACTCACTATGAACAAATCCCAGCTAAACTTATTGTTCTCTGTTTTGACAAAGATTGTGAATCTTTCAGGTTTGTTCATCCCTCTCTCTCTCTCTCTCATACTCAGTCATGCCTATTGTGTTGAGTTCTGGCTTCTATATTTTGGCAGGCCACACAATATGGGGCTTATTTTTGCTGAAGAACTCTTTCCATCACCACTTTCTCCAAAAGAAAGAGCAATGCATTGGGTTGAGTTTTTTTCTTATTTCAAATCACAACATGTTAAAGCTTTGCATGCCATCTTTTCTCAGAAAAGAAGGTAAACACTTGTAGCATAGTATATACTACGATGATGTAATAACTCTGTGAAGCATATTTGACATTTAGAAATTTTCCTTTAGGTTGCAAATGGAGATGCAATCATATTTATCACTTCGAGCAAAGAAGGTTTGTAAATCATCAATATATACTGAACATTTAGTGAACTTTTTTCTCAAGTTGAACCTTGTATGTGCTACAGGAAGATTCTTCAGATGAAATACAGAAGAAAATTTGTGCGTCATTAAGGAAGATGTCTGCTTCCTTTACAGATATCTCTAAAGTTGAAGACTGCTTTGAGAATTTGCACCAGATGAAGGATAATAACATATTTAAGGATTTGACTGAAATAAGCAAAGAGGGCACTACTTATGCAACAGTTCGATCAATCAGAGTAATACTCGTTTGGTCTTTTTAACTGACGAGACAGTAAATTGTTTGGTTTCTCCTGGTTTTCTTTGCTCAACTATAAACTTACTGAGGAAGCCGTGGTGTATACTTTCCAAACGTAGTTTAATATTCATATGTTTCTTTTTCATGGCATCCTTAATTCCTATTGCATGATCTAGTTAGAAGTCATCAGCGGTGGCATATACCATGTGGGTTATATTTTCTATGGGAACATGTACATGCCCTCCAGTTTGAGCACTGAATGATTTAAATGATTATCATGAAAACCGAACCAGCCTCTTTTTCTGCGCAATCAATACGGGGGTTGTACCAAGAATATAATAATACTGAGATTGAGGGAAAAGTAAAAGTAAAATATCCAAAGGAGAGCAAATACAAGGGGTGGTCTCAAAGTAGCTTCCTAGAGATAAGAGATAGAGTAAAGGAAAGTCTAGGTAGAACTCATTTAGTGCACATGGAAAACAAACAAAGTGTATTTGTCTTTCCAGTGGGATCTGCATTGTTTTGCTTTCCAGGTGGGTCTGCATTGTGTTGTTTCCCATCCTGAGGTCAAATTTGAACTTGAACATTTGCATGATGCTAAATCTCGCTAGCTTTCAGCAAACTACAGAATGCCTGACTCTTCCTTGTTCTGTTAAAAGTATTAGGCTGCTAACTGTGAGTTCTGTGGAGCATTAAATGGTCCCAGTTTACAAGTTAGTGCAAGTACGTTAGTGCCCTGTTAGGCTAGTCATAGTGGTGAGTAACTTATAGACTAGTAACATGCATATGTTACTAGTCTATGTTACTACCTTCATAGTGGGTAGTGTCATGTGTGTTATAACATAGAGAGCTTCATTTATTACTTTGTAGAGTCATTTTACATTGGGAACCGCTATGTGATGGTAACATATCATGTTACTCCATTTGCCTCACTCCTCATTAATTACTTGCCATATCATATTTTTTGCCTATCTGGCACGCATGTTACTACTTATGTACTCCCACTATGAGCAGCCATATGTGTATTGAACTCTTTTTTTCTCCACATGGTATTATTATGCAAAAGATTTTTTTTAAAGATTTGTATCATAGAACATACCCACCTTGTGTGGGAGCTTCTATGCACTGGGTCTGTCCTTTCTTTATTTGTATCATAGAACATACCCAAATCAAATGTCTACGTTTATACCTAAGTTTGTGCTTGAATGACTGCAGGATTCATTTCTCAAGAGAATTGGTAACAAACACCAAATTTACAGCTTCTGCAAAGAACTGTCTACAAAACTCTCGAATTCACTATTTAATTGGGAGATGATTTGTGCCATTTTGGAGGTTCTTTTCTCCTGCAGAAATGAATTAACCCATTATGCAGAGTCTGCATGTGATCTTTTACTGGTAAGTTATTAATAGCTGTCAAATTATTTGTTTTCTTTTAGGAATATGAACTGCTCTTTGCTGCAAGCATGCAATCTTTTGAAGCTTACTGCATTTTCAGTTTTCACCATTGATTAAACTTTTTTTGTGCTTAATGGCACATCTGTTTTTTAGTTCATGCACACATCTTCATCTCCTTTTAAGGGTCATCTTCTATGCTTCTGACTCAAAGGTGTAATCATGTAGCTAGTTGCAATGGCGTTTCCATCATTATTCAGAGGCTCAGAGGAGTACTTGCTAAAGCTGTTCACCGAAGACTCAGTCCTGATAAATGAGAAGAGTCTCAAAATGTTGGCATATTTGGCAAAATCACCGTGTAATTTATCTATTAATTTCAGGTAAAATAAATTGTCATTGTATTGGAAGTTGGATTGTCTTGATCTGTCTGTTTGCTGATAATTGGTAATTGCTCTATGCATGGTTCATGTTTGACGAATCAGCAATGTATTACTTAAGTCTGAAACTAAATGGCCATTTTGAAATTTTAAATTTCCTCCTGTTTGCATTTTTTTCTTCTTCTCCAGAGATTTTGTATTAGCTCAGTAAAAACTGGAGAAAAAAACTTTACTCCTATTCACCAGCTTACCAATCTACAAGTGCAAAGGGCGGTAATATAAAGAAAATGTAGGGATATGAAAATGCCAATACCTTTTTGTATTTAATGATTGCAAGTGTTGTAGGTCTCTCCATCTTTAGTTATCTTAAGATGAATATTTTACTCATAGTAAGTTGTCTTTTTTCTCCAGTAGTGATGTCTACCTCTTACTGGAGCAAAAGTGTATTGAAGGAACACGTGCTGAATCGAAATATGCCATTTCTGCAATTGCTTCACTGATCCAGTCTCCAGATGACAAGAAATTTGCCAAATTATGTAAGGTAGGTACTAATTAGTTCTGTTCTACAATTGCTTCACTGACCCAGTTCCCAGATGACAATAAATTTACCAAATTATGTGAGATAGGTACTTATTACTTCAGTGATTCAGTCATTTTAACTTGGTATTGTCTCGAAAAATACATTCTCATTTCAAGCTTGCAATACATTATAAAGAACGAAGCACCAATATATTTTAAGGATGTTGTGTTACAACTTACAAGTTACATGGATGACGCTTCATCACAACTGTGGCATTATCAACCATGTCATTACATGATTTCCATGTTAAGAGTTTCTTAAAATGAAAAAGACACCGTGTGACAAGTTTCCATGCATATCAAATCTGAATTAGTTTTCCATGCGAGTCAAATTTGAATTAGTTTTCCATGCGAGTTAAATCAAATTTGAATGTTCATTCATTACTCTAGAAAAGGTGCCATGGACCATTCCAGTCAAACTTTTAGTATGCGACATCATTTGTTTGCAATAAGGTGATAAGCAAACATGCTTACCCCGGCTGTTATTCTGGCAATATAATTAATGAGCGACCCATTTTGTTTGACACCTGTTCTTATCCAGATTCATTTGCATGATTGAATCTACAAGTATCCGCAATTTCTCTCCACTTTATTCAGTTGGGTGAATTGTAAACTGCCAGCTGCGAGCCATATATATAGTCTTTGTTATTGGATGGCACATTAGGTTATGATTTATAGCCCATGTTGGTATTAACTAAGTATGTATTATCTTTACTATGACTAGTTGTTTACATATGGAAATGCTCAAACCTTTGCAGAATGATTGTTTCTGATGCTAAAATGGTCACAATGTCTTTGGTAGCTAGCTATTTCTTCTTATTTTCTTCATGCCTTTGTTTTGAAATGAAGGCGTACTTTGGTGGACGACTTATATGATCCTCTCTTCCCTGCAGAAAGTTGTTGGTGGTCTACATGATAGTCATAATATCCCAACTCTATTACAGTCGTTGGGCTTAATATTGGAGTATTCTCCTTCCATGTATACATCATATGACGACCAATTTATCAATTTTGTTCAACGTGTTTTTGTCTCACCTGAGGTAGGTAATATATTTTTTAGCAGTGATATCTGGACTAAGACATAGCAATTTGATGTCCGTTATGGTTTATGCAGTTTGTTTCAACTCCGGAACTGTCACCCTCCAATGAAAATTCTGCATGCAGTTTCTCTTGCAAACTGAAGGTAAGTTCTGGACAAAATAAAACATTCAACTCATGGTAGATCTAGTAGGGAGTTCCACATGCGAGTAAAATTCATGATGGAATTTTCATTTTTGCTCTCTAATTATTTTGCGGCCAATGTAGATTTATTGTCTCAAAGCACTTGTCAAAAGTTGTTTACCAACAACTACTGCCCGTGATCGAATCGAGAATTTCTTGAAGATGCTGTTAGATATAATTCGCGAAGAATTCACGCCCATTACTATATGGTTCGTATTTTTCTGCTTTCTCACATTATTTTAAATTGTTTTCTCAATAAATGCTTCACTATTGTAGCCTTCTGTTTGTTTTCTACTGATTACACCAGTTCTTTAACAGATATTTTACAGTGCATCAGTTGATCAGCTTTTCTACAATTCTATTATATTTTTTCAAGCACTATTGGAACACATTCATTGTGGTGTGGTCAAGTTTCCTTTCTTGTTCTTAGAGAATGTGATAAAATAATTTGCACATCTTTGCATTAAGATAGGTAGCCATAGTTACAAGTGGTCAATTTGGTGCAAAATTGAAAAACTTGCAGACGTGCCTAATGCTTAGTGTTCTATAAGTTGTATACTGTGTAACTTCCATGAGGTTTCTGTTACCTTTGTGTTTGGGTTACTGTGATGAACTAGTGCATCTCGAGCATCACCTTTTTTCAGCCGGAGGCTTCCTGGTTAGTAGGATGCAAGGAACTTAGGAATTCAGCAATTACACATCGTTGATTTGGTGGTCAATTTAGTGGGGTTTGTAAGAAAATTTCCTGGTTAGTATAATGAGGAAGGTAGGAACTCACCAAACTTATTTTAAAGAGAGAAGCAGCTCAGCAAGTAAAGCATTGCTGATTAGGTGGTCAATTTAGTTTGAATGGTTACTGGAAGAAAAGATTCACCAATCGGGAGTGCAGAAAGAAGAAAGTAAATAGGGTAGGTATAGTGTGGGGTTTTAATGCTCGCAAACTTAAGTGAATGTTGTTATTCAAGCTAAAAGCTCTTATACAATATTACATGTGTTTTTTCTTTTCTTTATTGATACAAGTTAATCCTGAATTTATTTACTTGTGTTCTGTGTTTTCACTCTGGTTCTTATGCTGCACCAGTGAAAATGATAAGCCATATCTTAGACTGGCCGCGGGGAAATCTGTACTACGACTAGCTACAAGATGGGATTCACTCATTTCTCCAGAATTATTTCGCACTGCCCTTCTCATGGCAAGGGTATTGTCAATATGCTACACTGCTAATAAGTATCTAATTTTATTTTTCATGTAGGGGCTAACATTTCTGCCCACTAGTCTTTCTAATTATTTGATAATTTGATTTGCCATTGATTGAGAACCTTTGCTGTAAATAAACATCTGTTTGCAGCATTATTTTGCTTACCTACATTGGTTAATCTTTATTCACATTGCGTAGTTCCATATTTTATGCATGCCAGTATTCTGCCTCTCTTTATATTATTACATGTATTGTGTCTGGTTGTCAGGATTCTTCATATATTGTTCGCAAGTCATTCATTCACAAACTTTTTGGCCTTTTGAAGAGGCATGCAATACCTGTTAGATATGCATGTGCTTTTGCATTGGCATCAACAGATTGCGCTGGAGATGTTCGTACTGAAGTATGTATCTTCTTTTCTAGTTCCCTCGTATATATATACCATATAAACTTGCTCGTGAGGTGATTCTTATTCTGTTGCCTTGTATTCCTAGTCGCTTAGGTACTTAACTGAAGTGGTAAAAGAGCAAAGAGGAGTTTCTGTTCATCAGAACAAAACCAGCAATGACTCGATTGTAGAGCACCCAGCATATGCTGTCCTTTTCTTGATCCATACGCTTGCATATGATGAGGAGTTTCCTTTTAACTTTTGTGAAAACGAGACTGGCTCTGCTGAGTTTTGGAGGTATGTTCTTGTTTCAGATGTTTGAATCCCATTGGAATTTTTTCTGTTGCTCAACTAGTTCCTGTGGCTGGAAACATTCGAAGTTTCAAGCCTGTAATAGCTTCCTCCTTTTTTCCTTTGTTTGTTGACAGCCCACTTATTGTAATGTTGAGAGAGCTAGTTGAAATAGAGGATCTAAGCCAAACCAAGCATGGCTCTGCCACCAGCTCTGTATCCATTCTTTTGGGCATCTTTCGTGCTGTTCAAAAGGCTGAGGATGTGATTGATTCTGACATCACTCATGTATATGTCTCTTTTGGCTACCGCTTTGACATTTTTCATTTGCCTATAAATTTCTTCACCAGGTTCTAATTTCCTAACCGCGTTCACAGAAACTGCACATTCTCTCAAAAATTGGTTTGCTTATGGTAAAAGAACTTGATAAGCATTGCAAGACATCAGATTCTCCACGCCATATTCTCCTGCCCTCATCTTATTATAGGTTATCTCGGAGTGAGAGAAAAGCGGATGTAGGTTATTCTTACTATTTATTCTCATGTTTGTTAGAACTTGTCTTAGTTCATTTTTGCATTGACTAATTTTCTCCAGATCGGATTTTTTTATAGGAATGCTGCCAACTAGATTTAATTACTGATACTTTTGTGAAGAGAATTCTAAAAGCTCATGAACCTTATAACCAACAGGTACATTCTGTCTGCAGTGTCACCCTTGGTCTCTTATTTGTGTATATATACATATATGTAGTTTATGCCTTCTGTTATGGTCCTATAGTTTTAATTCGTCAACATTAATTTCAGGAGGATACTACATGCTCTACTATTACTGAGAGGGTATCTAAAGAATCTGCTCCTAGAAGGCAAACTCGTTCCTCATCAAACAAACCATTATTTGGACAGTTTGTAAGTGGTCATGAGCAAGGGAAAACGAAGAAAAGTTCAGTCCGTGCGAAAGATGTCCCCAAGAAAAATTACCTGGATATCTTGGAAAAAGACAACATGTCATCTTGTGGTTCCGCCGGCACAAAGCTGTCATCTCCAGGGTCTTTGGGTTTGACTAATGAAGCTGATTCTAGAGATCTGAAGACGATATCTTCAAAGGACACCATGTCAACAGAGGTACAGTATGCTAGTGTCTGATCGAACTATATGTTTGAGCATTGGATTATCCGTGGATTGGCACATGGAAACTCAATTTATATTATTTATTTATTTTTGTAGGACTTTCCGGACTTTCATCTCAGAGATTGGTAAGCAAACGAACGATTTAACATGTATTCATTCTTCGGAAATGTTCTCTGCCTGGAAGAATATGTTCTAAACAGTACTTTGTCTTGTGATTCCATGCTTTGCGTAACTGCGAGTATAGCATAATGACATGCATGCCCTGCAAACTCTGCTAAATTTTTGTCTGTCTGCTAATTCATGATTGTTGTCCATGTTACATCACTATTTAGAATGCAACGATAGGGAGCTTTTCTCATTGTTTATGTGTGTGGCTTTATGTGGTAGAATTAGTATATGGCATGGCATCTCAAGTTAACTGCAATAATTATTGGGTCTATGCCTAATAGTACAATCAATTCGTTACCAAATAAAACAAACCCCTGTATGTCAGAACTTGTATTCCTGGTAATCTGTCTAGGGCTAAGAAAAGAGTAAAGTGCAGTTTGAACCAACTATTGTAGTCGCTAGTTGCACACTCGACCAGGTATGTTCAAGTATGGTCCCAATGGTCACATAATATTTTTGCACTTTGGACTAGTTTATGACCGAATTTTACGTGGGTCACGTGGGGCATAGCTAGAACTCACAAACTTCTAAATAAAAAGAATGTGGACTTCGGTCATAGAGCAATGCGGTTTGAAGAGCTGACGGTCGTCAGATTTTTATCCGCTTTTTGAGAAATAGAAATACTATCATATTTTGTGTCAGAGAATTTGAAATCTTCTGAAAAAATTGAGATGAACTAGATATTGCAATATACATGCAATTAAGATGAAACATAAAGGAATTTTAGTGTGTTTCCAAATCAGATCCAGATATGGGCTTTAGTGCTTTACAGCTGAGTACCAGCTAGTATTAGTCTATGGGTGTCACTGGTGAAGTCAATTCGGCTGTGGCTTGGATTTCAGGATTGCACTTGCCAGTTCTTGTGCATCTTAACAAGTATATCTGGCTGCCCCCCTTGAAATAGCACCACATTCTACAATTATTGCAAGAATACCATGGGAGTTCAAAGTGTACTTCTTGCTTATCGATAAATACCTGATGCCAATAGTTGTTACGTCCAAAACCACATATATTTTGTTGAAGGTCTGCGGGTATCTACACTGTTAATTTATATGCAGCGCCTAGCATAATACAAAATAACAAACGATGGTGCTTTCAAGTTTTTTTAACTTATGATGATGATAGTCATCATAAGCACAAGATGCTGCTTCTTTGCTCCTGTTATATGGTGTCAAATGATTTATATTTTTCAGTTGGAAAACCTTTGTCAAGTATCCATCCATGATTACTTCCGTTTCGATATGTAGCAGTGAACTAGACGAAGATGTTGGTGACTGTGATGGTAATTTTGTGAAGCGTCCTTTCTCCAGCAACAAAACAGGCAAGTCATCTCCAGTAACCAAGACATGATTCACGATGATATTATCTTCATATCGGCGCTTCCTAAAGTCCATATGTTACGCGAACTGCACAGTCATAACAGGCTGGTAGTGTTGATGCACTATATATGCGATTCATTTGAACCATACACATCCTTATGCCCTAGAAGTCTCTTTCCTGACTGAACATTTGTCCAATAAAGTTGCTCACAAGTCACAACTCACACACAACTACTTCCAGCCAACAGTCATGCAGAAATGGCAATATCATGACTGTTTTATGTCACCAAGTGACTAGCCGTGCAGCTACCTTTATGCGTTTCACTGTATATTTGCAGTCCATATATTAAATATAGCTGAGCGATCAACCTTCCATTTTTTAGCAGTGGCTGCCCTCAAGAAGAAAAGCAAGAGAGCATTGGATTTGAGAAATGCAAAAAATTCTGCTGGATCAGCCGCGGACACAATAGACAATGTAAGTGCATTTGGGAAGCATATGCATGATTCATCCCTCATTTGTGAATATCATGAGCGGATATTCCTCTTTTTTTTGCCAGGTTCGACGGACCAGATCAAGGAAGGCGCAAACATAATAACCATCTAACTGAAGTTTTAGCTGACGTGTCTTAGACTTACATATGCTGAGTTCCGTAATACCTTTTGTACATCTGCTAGTGAGCACTTCAGGTGCAGCAATGATAGAAAATCTTTGGTTTACATACCATCCGTGAAACCTTGTAAATAGAGAAGTGGATGGTGGAGTGAGTGTTCACGTAACTTATCTGATGAAAGCGAAACCGTGGAAGTTGAAATGTCAGACCTGGGATCGTCTGTTGGTTTCACTGAAGACTTGAGACAACAACTGTCGTTGACCTCTTTTACAAAACTATGTAGTTGTAAATCATGATACGACAGGATAAATAAGGGATCTTTAGATGACTGTCATTCGTGTCAAGGGTGGGATATGATTCAATTATTCCTACCCAAACCAAGCATCAGCTGCTGCGGCTAAAAAAAAAGCATAAGCTACTGCATCTTCCGGACAGAACAAATCCCTTCGCGGAGGCAAAAACGTGGCCCTGGACCGCAGAACAGAGAACAAGGCAGCATCACTGCAAGTATTTGCTCTTCTTCCCTGCATAGATTGCCAGGATGTATATGGCGGCGCAGCCGGCAACGGTGGCCCAGGTGGTCTCCCAGAACTTTCTGTTTTTGATCCTCGCCATCTCGGGGGTCTCCGGATCTAACGTCAGCTCGATGTGGATGTTCATGCCGAACAGGCTCACGACCACGATGCCCGCGGTGATCACCACGGTCGCCGTCGTGAGCATCACGCCCATCTGCAGCAGCTGGTTCTGCTTCTCGTCCAGCATCATGTTGATGTAATCCTCAGTGTCGTCCACATAGTCGCGGAGCTTTGCGCATTAACAAGGTGCATGTCAGGCTGTTAGAAACATGCTTGGAATACGTTATAAGCTAACATGTAAAGACCATAGCGTTCACGTCGAACCAGAAAGGTGCATGTGGAAATGTAAGTGTGTCTGTGTGCGCGCGCGCGCTCTTATCTGGTGTTACGAATAGCAAGAGATGTGACATACGTACATGGCATAACTTGTTCAGCGTGCCATCAAACTGCACGAAGTAAGCTTCGAGAAGCATTTCCAACTCTTCTACATCAGGTTTAACAAAAGCAGAACTTGCGTGGGAGCTCTCTATATCATCGCCGCTGCCTTCTTCCTCCCTGAATTCAAGTGCATATGGAAGACTAAAATGAAAGCAACATATCTTGAGAACGACGTAATAACTACTCCATCTGTCAGTTAAGCCTAACATCATCGAATTGTGCTTGATTTATTCAAGAGAGTTCAGGTAGTTATATATAGCTCTTATCAATCAATCGGATCCCAGCAACCACAGAAAGAAGACACATTAGCTAGAGGTGACATACTTCTCATCCTCATGGTCAGAAGATGCATGCTTGTTGGAGTCCACTTTAACCGATGACTCGTTGACTCCTTGAAACGCAAGCTTCCTTGTTAGGTACATCTCGAACATATCTGTGTCATCGTCAACCAACTGCTCGATATCATCCCTCACCTGTGAATAAAGAGACCACGGCAGCACATTTTCGACAAAGAAAATATATTAATATCGCGAAGATACCAATTACACTCGGCCTCTGTACCAACAAAATGTCCAAGGACATCAAGGATACACACGGACAAAAAAGAAAATAAAAAGAACAGAAAAAGTGATTAATTAAATTAATAACATAGTACTCCCTCCATTCACAAGTATAAGATGTTCCAATTCTTTTCTGATTCGGGTGTATATAGACACATTTTAGTGTGTTTGTTTACTCATTTTAATCTGTATGTAGCTCATATTGAAATATCCAAAACATCTTATATTTGTGAACTGAGGGAGTAGCACTTAACTTAGGCCGTTCGGTCATAGTGGGGAGTAACTTAGACTAGTGCCACTCATATGACAGTAGTCTATGTTACTACTTTCATAGTGCAAAGTATCATAGATGACTTCATTTGTTAGTTTGTAGATCCATTTTTATTGGGAAGCACTGTATGATGGTAATATAACAATGAATTGTCTCATAACGCGTTATCCTAGGTAGTGAATTTTTTTATATACAATCACCCCAATGCATTGCATCTTTAGGGGTTGTATCCAAGTGATATTGCATTTAATTAGTTTAGCATTTTTTTGCATTTTACCATTATGCCCTAGTTGTGGAGAGAAGAAAAGAATAGAAAATTAAGGAGACAAAAGATAAAATCATTAATTACACTGCACAGAAAAACAAGCTAAGAGTCGTGTCTTCGCTAACATACAACTTCACTCTTTTCTTGAATTACGGTGCCACATCAGCATTTTGTCTATGATAATGTGCTAAGGCTGCCCATAATGAAAGTACCATAGCTAGTGTCATGCATGCCAACTAGGCAATTTTGGTGAGGTGGCATATAATTAAATGAAGAAAGAGAGGGTTGAGTATCGTATAATGATACCATATCATACTAAATGCTATGCTAGTACTCCTCATGATAAATAAGGTCATGTGTGAAATAAATAAGGTCATCTAAGATACTATGCATTAGAGAGGTAGTATCATACACTAGTATCATCCTCATGATACTAACCTATGATAGTATCCACTACGGGAAGCCTTAGAGCCAAGAATTAGGAATATTATGCATTCCAACCAGACAATTTTGATGAGTGGCATAGAATTAAATGAAGAAAGAAAATGTTGAGTATCATATTAGAGCATGGTTAATAATATAGCCAACAACGAAAAATACACAGGAGCTCCTTGGTGCTCCACCCCCCTATAGGGATATTAAATTCAAAAAATACCAGGAAAATTAAAAAAAAACCCTGGAGTTTGGAGACATCAAACTTGAATGCCCAATCTACTCCCGTGTGAAGTTTAAGAAAAAAAAAAATACCAGAAAATGCATCTGTGGTGAAAGAAATACGGCCCGACCTACAATTCATCCGAACAACTTTCTTTTCTATACATAGGAATTTTTTGTCTTTTTTACTGAGAATATGTTTCCTAGTATCTTTTCACAGAACTTCACGTGCGAATAGATTGGGCACCTAGATTTGATATCCCAAAATTTCAGTTTTTTTTTGAATTTTCCTTGTTTGTTTTTTGAATTTCATACTCATATGGGGGGGTGGTGGGGGGTGGAGCACCTGAGTGCTCCAAATCCTCTTCCACCAACAACGTCTTTATGGAGTTGTCATGTCAACCTATAAGCAAACCTAATAGCCAACATGTATAACCATATGTGCTTAATTTTTTGTTGCTAAACTTTTTTCATCTAATTAGTTATAGACTTAGAATTATGTTTCCACCTAGGCACATGCTTTTAGCATCGTTTCTTCCGAGGGTCCTTAAACTAGTCTCTCTTCATAACTAACTTACTGCATCAGATTTTATGCCTACTTGGTAGCCTTAATGCATGTACAAGGTGAGCAGTGGGAAGAACCTTAAACTTCAAGCATACACCAGCTCATGATTCAAGATACATCAATTTCTACAACAAGTAACTCGGGACGGAAGGGGTATATAATTAGTACTCTTACCTTCTGCACGCGCCCTGTTAGCTCTACCAGGCGGCTCTTGATCTGCCTGACGTGCTCTAGGTTGAGCGTGCTAACCTTGGAGGTCAGCTTGTCCAAGGCCGGGTACGCCTCCTTCTCGAGGGCCAACGTCTAGCACCAAGAGAAAACATGGTAAGTTCACACGCTTTTGACAGATCATGTGTTTAACAGCCGAAGCCTGCCTATATATTGTATTGCCAATAGTTTGAAAAACGATCTTATATTGTGGGACCGAGGGAGTACCGCTGTACCTCGGATTCCATGCATTTGCAGGTGTGCTCGAGGCAGACCTCGAGCACCTTGAACTCGAAGGGCTGGATCTTAGCGCTGCCAGGCATCGGCACGTTCCCCTGGTCACCATCACCCAGCTCTATGCCGCCGGTTGCCGGATTCGTGGTAGACGCATCCTTCACGCAGAAGCAGGAACCGACGACAGAATCAGGCGAACAGTGCAGATAACTCGCCGCCATATCGTACTACTAGCAAGCATGCATGGCTATTGAGTTGACTAGTGAAGTGGCGAGATGGGTGTTTGACCGTTCGTACCGGGAGCGCGAGGCGGGCGTGGAGTTCTTGGAGGAAGGGGCGGAGGCGCGGGTTGCCGGGGTCGCGGACGAGCACCTCGGCGGCGGTGACGATGGCCTTGACGTGCTCCAGGTTGACGACGACGGCGCGGTCGCGGCCGAGGATGGTGGACGGGTAGGAGAGCTGCGGGTCCAGCATGCGGAGGTCCCGCGCGGGCAGCCCCGTTATCTCCATGATCCGGTGCCTCCCGAACTCCCCCGTGCTCTCCTCCCCCGCCGCCGGCACCACCAGCCACTCCTGGCTCGCCGCCGGCGCGCCCTTCCGCCGCGGCGCCGGCGCGGTCTGCGGCTGCCTCCGCTCCATGCGCGGGCTCCCTCGGTCAAGTTCGTGGACTACCGAGGCCGCGTGGCTTGACGCGGTTATCTCGGTACGAGGTCTTCTATGCGGCGGGTCAGAGGAGCTCGAAAACAGCTTACCACATGTCCCGTGTGGCGTAGGCGCGGCGCTTATTGCGGGTGCCGGTCCGCGCGCGCGCGCGGGGATGGCGACGATGGATCTGCCCAGCGGGCCGGCCACGGCTCTTTTCTCCGTGGACGAGGATGGTCAATCGGTGCGGCGGTGCCACTTGTCTGGAAGCCAGTAGGCATTTGGACGTAGTAGTGTTCTGTTCGGCACGTATGCTTGTCCCATGGTACCAATGTCTCTCTCTTGGCATGTTTTACCTCCCCTTGTTTTAAATCTGTTTTTCCTGGAAGAGACCACTACGACGGATCCGATTACGGCATGTACAATGATTTTATACACACACACATACGACGATTGTTGAGTCTGAAAGAACAATGTTTTGTTAATATTTGCGAGCTCAAGTTAAAAACGCATAGTTTTTGAGTAATTATGTAGAATCCTATGGATTTTGTTGAGTTGGATTTCTCAATGTTTAAACCTCTTGTGGTCGGAACACGGTGATGATGTGGGTGGGTATATGCCAAAAGCCATGGGCGAGGTAGCTGGTTGGACAGAGGGAAATTACTCTTAGGGAAACGTTTAAAACCGGCGCACCGGCTGAACCATTGCGCCGGTCGCTCACTCGCGCAGCGCAACGTGCTTTGTTGGACCCACACACCGCTTGGCTACCTTATCTGTTCAGTGTTCAGTCACCCATGCGATGCACTCTCCTCCACTCCTTTTTCTTCTGCCCTGTGCTACTAGTTCTTATCTCTAACTGCATCGCCGGCCGGCGGAGCGGCACACAACTCTCATTCCCCACTGAAAACCATTGTTTCTCACCGATGCGAGAGTCGCCCCGGATTTGTGGTGAGCCAGCCACGACGGCGCCCACGTTGGCTACTGCGAGCCACCACCGCACAACTCCGCTTCCTCGTTCTGGAGTTAGTGCTGCCACCGCCGGCGATGAGGCGGACCATCTTTTCGTGCTGCAATCAGCTGCGCCCTTCGACGGCGGAGTTGCATCCATGCACGACGGAGCTGCAACCAACGTTTTCGGGAGGTACAAGGTTAGTTCTTTTCTTGCGATGCTATTTTTGCTGGAAGCGGAGCTTTTTCTTGCTGGAACCCGAGTAATTTTTGCTTCAAACATTCACCTGAGTTTCTAGTTGCTCGTGTAATTTTTGCTGGAACCGTAGTTTTCTTTTGCTGGAACTAGTTTTGGGTTTTGCTTCATCTGACCAAAAGCGTTTTGGGGAGCTTCAGGGTTGATGTTTTGATGACACAATTTTGCTGGAATCTGCGTTATTTTTTGCTGGATTCAGGGTAATTTTTTGCTTCAAACATTTACTAGATTTCCTAGTTGCTCAAATCGTTTTTGCTGGAACCTCAGTTGTGTTTTGCTGGATCCAAGTAATTTTTTGCTTCAAACTTTTTACTGGAGTTCCTAGTTACTCAAATCGTTTTGCTGGAACTAGAACTCTGTTTGCTGGAACCTGGGTTATGTTTTGCTTCAAGTGACCACCATAGGTTTTTTTGGGGGCTGAGATGTGTTCTTCGCTGGAATACAGCGGTGCAGGTCGACGACGGCGACGAACCAGAGGGCGGCGACGTGATGGGCGGCGACGTCGCGCGCACGGCTTGGTGGACCACGGCGGACCAGGACGGCAATCTTTTTTGCTGGGAGGACGCATCACCAGCGAGGATGTGACCCGTGCGGGGATAAAACGAGTGTTGACCAGATCTGACGGTTGGGGAATATTAATTTGACGGCTCTCGGGCGACCGGCCGAACTATTGGGCCGGCGCGCCGGCGCCTATCAGTCCCCTTACTCTTATACACCAGAGGCTGCCTACGAATTACACCGTTGAAGTGTAGCAGGGGGTGCATGTGCATCCCCGAGTGTAGGAAGTTGTCATTGGGGAAATACTCGCGAGTGTACACACACATATATGAGAAAAATAATAATTAATAATTAAGAAACGTTTAGAAGTTTTTTTAAATAAACTTAACTTTTTTGGCAGTAATATATTAATTTTCACGAACAAAAACCCAACGTTGACTTCAGGGTAAAAAGACAAAAATTATTTGCTATTATAGATCACTATTCATACTATTTTGGCCGATATTTTTGTTTTTTTAAAAGAAGTCAACGGGTTTTTTGTTTCTGTGGAATTTTTCTTATACAAGTAAAATGGAATGTCAACTTTATTTCAAAAAACTTTTGGAATTTTTTTGACTTTTTAACTAATTTTTCTCTCTATAGGGCGTATATACACCCATAGACCAAAATCTCTCCTCCAGTGCCAATGCTATATATGCCACTAGAGGTTTCTCCGGCGTGTAGGAATTTTGGAACCTTGGAATCAATATGGCTCAAAATAACACTTCAAAACTACGAAATTGTGCGAACCAAACTACGGTTGGATGGTTAGAAGGACATTGGTATCCCCAGCCCACCAGGGTTTAAATCCTGGTGTTCGCATTATTCAGTGGGAGGAGACGTTCGCTGACTTCGTAAATCTCAAGATGATGTGCCGGTCCAATCTCTCGAAGGTGCTCATAGGAGTAGGGCGTGCGTGTGCGTTCATAGGGATGATTGTATGCACGTAGGTATGAGCGCTTGCATATATACTGTGTTAAAAAAACTATGAAATTGTAAATCATGATACGAGAGGGCAGATCTTATAGCCACCATTCAATTATTCCTACCCAAACCAAAGCATCAACTACTGCATCTCCCAGACAAAACGAAGCTATCGTATCATATTCTCAGGGCAGGGAAACCCTTTGTGACGGCGATAACGTGGCCCTGGACTGCAGAACTTGCCGTCCGATGCTTCCTCTGTCCAGTGCGGAACCGAGAATAAAGCGCCATCACTGCAAATATTTGCTCTTCTTCCCTGCATAGATGGCCAGGAGGTATATAGCGGCGCAGCCAGCGACGGTGCCCCAGGTGGTCTCCCAGAACTTCATGTTCTTGATCCTCGCCATCTCGGGGGTCTCCGGATCCGCCATCAGCTCGATGTGGATGTTCATGCCGAACAGGCTCACGACGACGATGCCCGCGGTGACCACCACGGTCGCCGTCGTGAGCATCACGCCCATCTGCAGTAGCTGGTTCTGCTTCTTGTCCAGCATCAGGTTGATGTAGTTTTCAGTGTTGTCCACATAGTCGCGGAGCTTTGCACATTAAAGGCTGTTAGAAACACGCTTGGAATACTTTATAAGCCAAACAGCTAAAGACCATAGTATTCAAATTGAATCAGAAAGGTGCATGTGGAAATGTAGTTTATATTCATAATGCTACCAAGAAGTGTGTGTGTGTGTGTGTGTGTGTGTTTGTGCGCGCGCGCT
Organism: Aegilops speltoides; assembly: GCA_021437245.1. Lineage (NCBI taxonomy): Eukaryota > Viridiplantae > Streptophyta > Magnoliopsida > Poales > Poaceae > Aegilops > Aegilops speltoides. The sequence goes on along the minus strand of CM038143.1, from coordinate 457,274,471 downwards.
CTTATCTGGTGTAATGAATCTGGAGCAAATAGTCAGTGTGCTGAACCTGATAGTGGCAATCATTTTGATATGATCATTTTAGTAGCAATCATGTCTCAGGCTTAACACAACATTAGGCCAATAACTAGTAGTGAATAGAAGGAGATGTGACATACATGGCATAACTTGTTCAGCGTGCCATCGAACTCCACGAAGTAAGCTTCAAGAAGCATTTCCAACTCTTCAACATGAGGCTTAACACAAGCAGAACTTCCATGGGAGCTCGCCGTATCACCGCCACGGTCTTCTTCCTCCCTGAATTCAAGTAAATATGGAAGATTGATGTGAATGTGAAGAGTAATAACTGTCCATCTTTCGTTCAATTAAGCCTAGCAACATCGAATTGTGCTTGGTTTATTCAAGCGAGTTCAGGAAGTTATAGCTCTTAATCAATCTTTCATTAGCTATACGTGACATACTTCTCATGATCATGACCATGATCAGGGGGCGCATGCTTGTTGGAATCCACATTAACCGACGACTCGTTGTTGACTCCTTGAAACGCAAGCTTCCTCGTCAGATACATCTCGCACATATCCGTGTCGTCGTCTAGCAAGTGCTCGATATCATCCCTCACCTGCGGATCAAGGAGACCACGACGGCGCAAACAGACGATGAAATGAATAACTGAATTGATAACGTAGTGGCACTTGGCTTAAATTTGGATGTTAGTACCTTCTGCACGCGGCCTGATAGCTGGACCAGGCGGTTCTTGATCTGCCTGACGTCGTCCAGGTTGCTCGTGCTAACCTTGGTGGTCAGCTCGTCCAAGGCCGGATACGCCTCGCTCTCGAGGACCGACGTCTAGCACCATTAATTTTTGCACCAAGAGAAACATGGTAAGTTGGTAACACGCGCTTTTGACAGATCATGTGTTTAACGGCCTGCTTGTTGTAGCAATGTACCTCGGTTTCCATGCACTTGGATGTGTGTTCGAGGCAGACCTCGAGCACCTTGAACTCGAAGGGCGGGATCTTGGCGCTGCCGGAGATTGCCGGAGATTGGCACGTTCCGCTGCCGGTTGCCGGATTCGTGGTAGCCGCATCCTTCACGCAGAAGCAGGAGCCGACAGAATCAGGCCAAAAATGCAGATGAACCCAACACCATACTACCATCAGTTGGTTAGAAAAATGCAATCTGCCATCAATCTATCGTACAGTAGGATGCATGACTGGCGAAACGGCGATGGGTGTTAATGGTGGGTGTGGTCGTACCGGGAGAGCGAGGCGGGCGTGGAGTTCTTGGAGGAAGGGGCGGAGGCGCGGGTTGCTGGGGTCGCGGACGAGCACCTCGGCGGCGGTGACGATGGCCTTGACGTGCTCGAGGTTGACGACGATGGCGCGGTCGCGGCCGAGGATGGTGGACGGGTAGGCGAGGAGCGGGTCGAGCATGCGGAGGTCGCGGGCCGGGAGCCCCGTCATCTCCATGATCCGGTGCCTCCCGAACTCCCCCGCCCGCCGCTCCCCCGCCGCCGGCACCACCAGCCACTCCTGGCTCGCCGCCGCCGCGGCCTTCCGCCGCGACACCGGCGGCGACGGCGCGATCTGCGGGTGCCTCCGCTCCATACGACGTGGTCAGTCGATCGGGGCTCCGGCCGTTGGCGAGTTCCCTGGACTGAGAGCGCCGCGTGGCGTGACGCGGTTATCGGTACGAGGCAGTCGGTTAGGATCTTGGCCGCGGACACTTCCGGGGCTTTCGTTTCGGGGAAGCAGTTTTGGTTTTAACTCTGCGGCGGCACGTGGGCGTCTCTGCCCGCGTAGGCGCACGGACGGGCGCCGGTCTATGAACGTCCGTCTCGTGGTGGTCCGCGCGCGCGGGGGGGATGGCGACGACGGATCTGCTCAGCGGTTGTTGGCTGGAGCCTTCTTTTTCTGCGTGGACGAGGAGGGTGGTCAGTCGGTGCCATGTGTCTGGAATCCAGTAGGAATTTGGACGTAGTGTTCTGTTCTGTCTCTGTCTTGCGTGTTTTCAAGCCGTTAATCGTCATCATCTTCCCGTCTTTTAAATCCGGTTTTCCTTGGAGAGATCACTGCGATAGATCCGACTACGACATGTAAATTGATGCTACTTTAAGGCCAACTCCACCGGGTGACCCAAATTTACCCCAAATCGTCCGGTTGTGTCCGTTTGGGGTAAAAGGGACAAACCGAACGACCCAACGCATGGGAGCACACGGACGTTTCGTCCGGTCTGTGTCCGCTTTTGCCCCATTTCCAGACCAAAGTTGCTTTCGGTTTGGGGCCAAAGCGGATAGAAAGATGACGTCTTCGCGTCCTCGTCATCCGTCTGTGTCCGCCTCGCCCCCACATGTCACTCTCTCTTTTTTTACCTGGCCCACCACGTGCACCCACCACGGACAAAATATGGGGTAGCAGCGGTGGGTGCAGCGAGTTTGTCCGGCCTCTGTCCGGTGTTTGTTCTCCCTATTTCTACCCCATACGGACAAAATCCGGACAAAATGGGGTAAGATTTAGGGTCTTGCGGTGGAGTTGGCCTAATGATTCTATACATACACATGTATAGTACATAGGATGATTATTAATTGGAAGAGAGCAAAGTGGATGAATGAAAAGGTTTTGTAGGTGCCCCTACGATTTTTGGAGATCGATATCGCGCGAATGTTCGGAGCTATTGGACTCCAGTCCGAACTAGTCGTTTGGAGCGGGGAACAGCATGTACCGAACAAAAGTGTTCGGACACGCTTCCATAAAGCCCGAAAGCGTGCATGAACCCCCGTAACCAGGCTACTACCCCGCCATCCAACCAGTCGGCGGATCGAACTCGCTGTCACCTACCCTCTCAACCCATGATCCCCTCCATTGTTCCCCTTCCCCTTGCCCTCCATTGTTCCCCTTCCCCTTCCCCTCCATCAACAACATTTTTGCTCCCCAACGGAAGTTGCCATGGCAAGATTTGACGAAGCCTAGCCTAGATCTGAGCTAATTGCAAGTTAGTTTTCCTCACCCACACACCCTCCCCTCCCCCCTCCTCCCTATCTGGCCCCGTCTCCCTTCCCTACCTTGTAAATCTTGCCATGTTAGTGCTTCTATTCATGCCATGAACAAGTTAGCCTGCTTGTCAAAAGGGCATGTATGATCAAATTGAGCAATATGCTGGGTGCTACAAAAATTGTTGCCGCTTGTGGTCTGCCATTCTTGCCATCTATTTGTATGGTAGTGTCGGTGCAACGAACCCTGGGTATGTTGCCCAGACCGTGCATAGGCCTACGAGCAAGATTGCAACATCCAAGACCAGACCAAGCAAAAGAGATCGGCTCTTTGAGGAATCAGAGTGCGGATCAAGAAGACCAAGTCAAGCCAAAAGAACAAGATATCACTAAGGGAAAACCTCCCTTGCCGGGCAGGCGAGCCTGGCGAGGTCGAGGTTGGTTTGAAGACAAGTCTCAAAATTGTCCCGACGAGCTTGCCGGGGACACCAAGGGCGGACTACCCCGCCAAGGCTTCATCGTTCCACCTCACAGCAACGCAAGTCATCGATCGGTGCGGTGTCAAGCCCCAAAGTGACTAAGTGGCTGTTTCTTGCCACATGGCAGCCACTTCCTATGGAAATCACCTCCAAATGACACCCGTCCAGAGACGTGTCATGCAGGCAGGAGAGAAGGCAGCTGAACTACCCGCAAGGCTTGACGGGCATGCCATGATGTGACACTAAGCGGCGCATTTAATGCGCTCTGTCCTGTCTGCAGTGTTAGGCATGATAGCACTGTTTGCTATCTAATCGGTGCATAATGACTTATTTGCCACTGTGGTGACCCCTTGATCTATAAAAGGAGGCCAGTGGCAACCATAGAAGGGATTCAGACCCTTGTACACTCATACGCGCGTAGCCGTTCTTGCCTCGAGGCAACCCTGCTGGGCTAGAGCGATGCGTTTCCACCACAATCCACCAAAGCAGGAGTAGGGTTTTATGCCTCGCAGCGGCCCGAACCTGGGTAAAATTGCCCATGTGACCTCTACCGTGTTGTGCTACGTTTCTCCGCTCTTTGTGCAATGTGTTCATCCCCCCTGGCGAACCACAAGGGGCTCATGGCCCCATAGGTGCTCGTGGTTTCCCATGACATCTTTGTCGCGCCAGGTAGGGGGGGGGGGGTGCGCTTGCGCGAACCCGAGAAGCGTACGCAACGCATCATATTCATCATCATTTTCTTTATCGACGGCTCCATCGTCCATGGCACCCAAGAATGTGACAGCCTGGTTTTTGCCCCCTCTTCTTTTTCTGGTTTTTATTTGGCTTTTATTTGAATTTGAGTTTTTGGATCATTTCAGTTGGACTTAAACACTTGGGCATAACCTTGATTTTCACCCAAGTGGCTCACTTCCCTCCCAAGCTATCATTTCTTCTCTGGTTAACCTCAAAATGATATTAGGAATATTTTTCTTAAATGAAAAATATTCATTTTCTCCTCTAAAACCCTAATCAACAACATGTGTTCCAAAGCAACCCCTATTTTTCTTGCCCACAAAAATCTGAGAAAATTCCCAAATATTCTTTGAACCCTAGGGCACCTCCCTGAGCGAAATATTGCATCACTTTTTATAATATTTTTGCTACAGAAAATCTTTTCTGTTCTGGCCAGAAAAGGCAGTTTCTACAGCAACTACCATTTTACTTGCTCCAATGTTGCTGAATTTTCTTGAGCGTCACTACCTTCCTAAGTGATTGCTAAACTCCAAAGCTCACCCCTCAGCTCTTACTGGTTTGACCACAATTAACTCTCAAAGTTACTGCCCAGAAACTTACCGGGAAGTAAAACTCTAGCTTAACCAAAGCATTGGAACGACCCAAAACACTAAAGAATACATGCCAGACATAAATTTATGGCAAGCCGTGGCCCTATGCCGGAGTTCACACGGTGACCACACATGTGCGCGGTGCCAACATGCTAGCCGACGTGCTTTGAGTGCCGCCGAGCGCTCTGTTCCTCGCGTGCTCGCTTCCCCGGCTGGCGCACCTTGCCAAACCTCGCCTCCATCACCGTCTCGACGCCCTTAACTCCCTCCTGGCACTCGCTGCAGCGAGCACGGGCACGACCCGGCCAACCGAACAGTGCGCCACACACTGTGTTCGTCGCCACCCCACCGTTCCTGTGCTCGTCTCCACCCTCTCACAGTGTCTGCGTGAGCTGTGTCGCCTTCTCCCCCTCTCACTGACACCGTTCATCGTCGAGCGCCGTGTCCAGGTGTCCTGCGGTGGAGCCCGATCCCCTCGCCTCGCTCGCTTATAAATGCAGCCCTACCCAACCCTCTCGAGCATCACCAACTCACCTCACACACTCCACAAAGCAATAGGAAGCCGCAGCCCAGCCGGGCAGGCCTCGGGCCACCGTCCCCAAGCTTGAGCTTGCGAGTGATCCCCGCGGTTCGCCCCACCGTTCCAGCCCCTCCCAATCTCGGGCCACTCTTCCAGAGCCTCCATAGTGCTTCACTGGTGCCGTCCAACCCAGTTGGAGCCACTGGTGCAGCCTCTTGCCGCCGTCGTCCCCAACTCCGGCGACCTCTGCTCTCTGCCGCCGTTGGAGAGGCTTGTTCTGACGCCGTCCGACCACCCCTAGATATTCTACGGGTACGGTCAGGTGCGCCTCGATCTCCTCTCACGTTCTATCCCTCTGGATCTGGCCAAGGAGCCCTCCTCGCCGGCGTGTGCTCCGGCGGATCCTTGTCGTGCTTTGTTTCCCCCTCTCTCTCCCCCTCGCACCTGACCACCAGGGCCCGCTGTCAGCCACTCAGGTCGCGCCCGAAGCGGTATGAGTGGTGGCGCCCCGTAGGTTTACGTCTTCGACGTCACCCCTCCCCAAGTTTATGTTTTTATTTAAGCCACAACTCTCAAACCATAAGTCCAAATGAAGTGGTTCTTTTTGCATTGTGCTCTTAACGAAAAGATCTAGCAACTCACCAAAAATGAGATTTTTCTCTGCTGTCTAGATTTTCTGGTGAATTTCAAAGTGTTTCTTGATGTTTTCTTTCTCTGTTTTAATTGTTTTTCAGAAGGGGAAGCTTGTCTTGAGGATCACTAGGAGGAGTGTGAACCTCATCTGCACTAAGGCAAGCCACAACAACATTTTCATGGTGCCATTGCAATATTTGTGATTTTCCAACTTGAATAAATGATTTAGTCCATGCATTTAAATCACTTAAATAAATAAATATATATTCTGTTGAATGCTTGGTTAGTTTGATATGTTTAGTTTACAGTAGTTTGAAGCTAACTAAGTTAGTTTAAGTCGGTAGAAGTAATGTTTGGTTATGAAGAAATAAAATGACTATGAAAAAGATTTAGCTTGGTTAATATTTTCTTAATTGAGAAAATGATTTATATTAAGTTAATGTCATGGTTTAGTTTGCTGAATAATAATAACCAGAGAAGTGATATGAGTTGTTGATGATTATGATTAGTACTTGATGAGGTTGACCCATTTATTTTCGATGATATGTGATGCATGTGGTAAGGTTGCATTCTCATGGCATATCATGACACCGGTTATTTTTACTTTAAGTTGAACCTGATAATAACTCAACTTGAACATATTGTTGATCGGGTCATGGTGCCACTGAATCGAGTTTTTCCAAGTGCAACCACATTTGCCTTTATGGGAAGGCCTATATTCGGTCTGTTGTCATGCCTCTGGTCGGTGCCTCCAACGAGGGAAGGTTATGGGCGTGCGTTACCCTGGCCCGGTAAGCAGACATAACCTTGTGTGCCCGTTGTTGTTATGGTACCCTGTCCCCATTTGGGACCGTTTATGTTTTGCCACGACGGTGGCTGAGGGAGTCCTGGACTAGGGGGTGTCCGGACAGCCGGACTATCAATATCCACCGGACTCCAAGACTACGAAGATACAAGATTGAAGACTCCGACTCGTGTCCGGAAGGTACTTTCCTTGGCGTGGAAGGCAAGCATGGCAACACGGATATGTAGATCTCCTACCATTGTAACCGACTCTGTGTAACCCTAGCCTCCTCCGGTGTCTATATAAACCGGAGGGCTTTAGTCCGTAGGACAACATACATCTCAACAATCATACCATAGGCTAGCTTCTAGGGTTTAGCCTCCTTGATCTCGTGGTAGATCTACTCTTGTACTACCCATATAATCAATATTAATCAAGCAGGACGTAGGGTTTTACCTCCATCGAGAGGGCCCAAACCTGGGTAAAAACATCGTGTCCCTCGTCTCCTGTTACCATCCGCCTAGACGCACAGTTCGGGACCCCCTACCCGAGATCCGCCGGTTTTCACACCGACATTGGTGCTTTCATTGAGAGTTCCTCTGTGTCGTCGCCGATAGAGCGGATGCCTCCACCCGTCTTCAAAGACGGTGTTTTCGCCGGAGGGGCCTTGGCCGCCGGCCAAACTATCCGGCTTGGTGGTTTTCTTATGACCGCCTGCCCGGCCGCCGCTTCGGCAATGACTTCTCAAGTCGTCGGAAGCAATCTTCGCGTCAGCCCTAAAGCTGTCGAACAGTTAGATCCAATTGAGCTCTCGTCTGTTAATGAGCTCTTGGATCGCATTGCCGCCCTGGGAGTCGCTACGGACTACAACCAGATTGGGCTTAAAACCGATCTGAGAGAGATTAACTCTCCCCAGGCCACCCACCACGTCGCAGTGGTAGAGGAACAACACGACAACTCTTTGCCAGTGTTGAAGACAATTCATGTCCGGATTCCCGAACCCTCCATGCCGGATTCCCGCGGAGAGACGGACTTCGATCGAGCATTGAACTTAAAATCATGCATCGCCCCGGACTTGCTGGATTGCGTCCAGCAGACCAAACTTCTGAATTCGGAAACTCCTTGGCCTTTGAGCCTCAAGATGGGCAGGGATCCGGATTTTATTCCACCCACCCGCCCAGACATATGCGATCTATCTCTAATACGGCAAGAGCCTCATCAAATAAATACATTACTATGGGCGATTCCTCCTGGTTATGGACAGGATAAAGGACTGCCGAGAGGTAAACGCAATATCAATTTTCTGCAATAACTGCACGGACAAGGGAATACTAAACGCCATTGATCGTCGCAAAATTATGCGCTTCACCGATCTGGCATCAATTGTACGAAAGTACTGTGCGATGGAGAGTTTCCGAAAAACTGAAAATCAATTTTGGGACAATCCGGCCCCAAACCCAGTCCGCAGTAAAAGGGCGCCTTGCAATCAGGCCCCAGATGCAAAAACGAAAAGACAAAAACCCAATAAGGGAAACGGAACCATACTGGAAGGATGGCTCAATGGACCCTGTAAACTTCATAGTACAGAGGGAGCCGTCCCAACACATAGCCTTCGAGCATGTTGGATATTACGGCAGGTGGCCAAAAGTGGCGAAGAGCTCCTAGCTCCGGGAAACCACTCCAACAATACCAGCACGGTATCAACAGTCTTCGAGACTTTCGCATCAATTAATATGCGAAAACGTACAATCCGCGAACTCGCCGAAGTCTACCAAGTAGCAACAGCAAATCCATGGAGCGACACAGCTATTACCTTCAATGCGATTTGAGCCCACATTCCGAACAACGAGCCCCACCAGACCGGTACTTAGTCCCATAGTGGACGGATTTCGACTGACAAAAGTCCTCATGGATGGCGGCAGTGGACTAAACCTCATTTACGAGGAAACTCTGCGAAAAATGGAAATCGATTGGAGCCGTATTGAGCGAAGCAGCACAACCTTTAGAGGAATAATCCCTAGCCGGGAAGCGCGCTGCACCGGAAAAATCACACTCAATGTGGTGTTGGGATCTCCGGACAATTACAGATCCGAAGAAGTCATGTTCCAGGTGGCCCCGTTCAGCAGTGGGTATCACGCCATATTAGGACGAGAGGCATTCACAATCTTTCAAGCAATACCTCATTACGGGTACATGAAGCTCAAAATGCCTGGGCCCAGCGGAATAATCACTCTCACTAGTGATCCGGACATAGCACTCCGCGCCGAAAACAAGACAGCCGCACTAGCCCTCGAGGCACTATCCGAAGCCTTAGCGGCAGAGGAACTCACCGCGCTACGCTCTATGGTGAACATGGACGATGTGATACTCGATAAAAGATCCAAGTCCACCTCCTTCAAACCAGCAGACGAGATAATAAAATTCCAGGTCCATCCAACAGACCCAACAAAGACGGCTTCCATTGGGGCACAGTTGAACCCCGAAGTAGACGCCGCACTGCGCGAATTCCTTCGGGAAAATTGGGATATCTTCGCCTGGCATCCTTCAGACATGCCCGGAATCCCTCGCAGGTTGGCAGAACACAGCCTAAACATCCTAAAAGGATTCAAGCCAGTCAAACAGGATCTTCGACGATTTTCCGAGCCCAAAAGACAGGCAATGGGAGAAGAGCTAGCCAAACTATTGGAAGCCGGATTCATTAGAGATATCAAACATCCGGACTGGCTAGCAAATTTGGTGATGGTACCAAAGAAGGATAAATCCTGGCGCCTCTGTGTAGATTTTAAAGGCCTTAATAAAGCTTGCCCAAAGGATCCCTTCCCTCTCCCCCCATCGATCAAATTATCGATGCCACAGCAGGGCACGACTCGTTGTGCTTCCTGGACGCATACTCTGGCTATCGTCAAATCAAGATGGCGGAAGCAGACCAAGCCGCAACAACATTCATCACTCCATATGGACCATTCTGCTTCAACACGATGCCCTTTGGACTCAAAAACGCCGGCGCAACATATCAGCGCATGATTCAAACATGTCTGGCCACCCAGATCGGCAAAACAGTCAAGACATACGTAGACGATGTAGTCGTTAAAACAAAACACGTCGAAACTTTAGTAGACGATTTGAGGCTCACATTTGACAACCTCAGAGCATATGACATCAAGTTGAATCCGGAAAAATGCATTTTCGGCGTACCAGCCGGAAAGCTGCTGGGCTTCATCGTATCCGGTAGAGGAATTGAAGCAAATCCGGCCAAAATCCGAGCTCTGTCACAATTGGATATTCCAAAAGACCTCAAACAAATACAAAAATTAACAGGATGCGTGGCAGCCTTAAGCCGCTTTATCTCCCGTTTAGGAGAAAAGGCGTTGCCCTCTATCGCCTCCTCGGGTGCATCGAACACTTCGAGTGGGCGGATCTCGCCACTGCCGGACTCGAAGAAATAAAAGCCATACTGGCAACAAATCCTGTCCTGGCTGCGCCCACTCTGGGCGAACCAATGTTGTTATACATCGCAGCAACACATCAAGTTGTAAGCGCAGTCCTCGTCGTCGAACGAGCGATCAAGGGCATAAATTCCCTCTTCAAAACCAGTGTATTATGTATCCCTTTGTGTTAACCCCCGCAAATCCGCTACCCGCACTATCGAAGATAGCATATGCGGTGTTCATGGCGTCTCAGCTCGGCACTACTTTCAAGAGTGCTCGATAATGATGGCCTCTCAAGTACCAATCAATGACATTATAAATAACCGCGACATAGCGGCAGGATAGCAAAATGGGCCATTGAGCTCTTACCATTCGACATCACTTACAAACCTCGACGAGCTATAAAGTCACAAGTTTTGGCTGACTTCGTCGCCGAATGGACCGCCGAACTCCTAAAGAGTACGGCGATACTCCAATTGGACTATGCATTTCGACGGCTCCAAAATGTTGGCGGATGGGGCTGGCATCGCATCGACGTCCCCAACCGGAGATCTGATCGATATGTACTTCAAATAATGTACACGGACTCCAACAATGCAGCCGACACGAGGCCCTGTTACATGGTCTCCGGATGGCGGTCTCCATGGGCATTCAACGCCTAGAGGTGCGCGGGGACTCAACCTTGCAATATCCCAAATAAACGGAGACTTCGACGCCAAGGATCCGAAAATGGCAGCATATCGCAACGCTGTCCTAAAAATGTCATTTCGGTTAGAAGGACTCAATTCCATCACATAGCCGAGATAATAACCAAGCGGCCGACGTCCCGCACGCATCGGTGCGAAACGTGATGTTGTCCCTCCAAATATCTTCCTGAAACGGCTCTTCAAGCCATCCGTACTATGGGAAGAGGAGCCCGGTAGCAACAAACCGGAGAAAACCGCACCAACCGGTGATTCGGCAGATGACATAACACCCTCCGCCCACGTTATAATGGCGAATCGCGCGTGGGATGAACCTTTCCTAGCCTACTTACTTAGGCAGGAACTTCCGAAGACCAAAATGAGGCCCGCTGCATAGTCCGTGATCGAAGGCCTACAAGGTCCATGAGGAGAACTTTATAAGAAAAGTACTACCGAGTCCTTCAAAGGTGTATCTTCAAGAAGAAGGGCGAAACCTCTGGCTGAAATTCATGCGGACTAGGCGGACACCACGCAGCAGCCCGGCCCTTGTAGGAAAGGCATTCCGACAGATTTTATTGGCCGACGGCAGGCGGGCAGACGGGACTTGGTCCAGAGATCGTTGGTTGTCGACTCTTTGCTAATCGAGCCATATGCCACCCACCGCCTCAAAACCATACCCATTACGGCCGTTCGCGGTCAGGGGCTTGACATGGTTGGACCCCTTAAAGAGGGAACCCACAAGAAAAAGTACCTATTGGTCATGGTGGATAAGTTCACCAAATGGATAGAGGCCAAACCGGTCAAAACGGCGGAGTCCGGACCAGTGATAGACTTTATATCAGGGGTGGTACACCGTTACTGAGTCCCCACAGCATCATCACGCATAACGCACGAACTTCACGGCCGATGAGGTTAAGTCATGGTGCAAAAATATGGGTATCAAGCTCGACTATCGTCGATCTATCACCCTCAAACCAACGGTCAAGTGGAAAGAGCAAATGGTCTAATAATGGCGGCATTAAACCCGGACTAGTGAGGTCACTCACTAAATCCGACACACAATGGGTCGAGGAGCTCGACTCCGTACTGGGGCTGCGGACAACGCCTAACCGTACTACCGATTCACACCATTTTTATGGTATACGGCGCAGAGGCGTCTTGCCTGTGACATTATTCATGACTCACCTCGAGTGCGCATGTATGAGGAAAGAGAGGCCGAGCTTGATCGGCAGGACAGCTTGGACACATTGGAGGAAGAACGGGCGTTGCGAAGGCTCGTTCCGCATTCTATCAGCAGCAGGCCCGAAGATATCAAAGCAGAGAAGTACGGGCCAAGACTTACAACGTTGGCGAACTAGTTCTACGCCTGCCGGACAAGAAAAAGGACAAGCTCAAGCCCAGATGGGAGGGCCCCTTCATCATCGATCAAGTACTGACCGGCGGAGCATACCGTCTACTAAATGCGTCGGATAACCGACTCGAGCCGAACCCATGGAACGCAGCCCGCCTCCGATGATTCTATGCCTAGCGCCGGACTAAGAGTTCGTCCCCTTCCCCCGTCCAAACTTTTATACTTCGGCTGTCTTTTGTTTCTCTTTTTATCCTTTTGACTTAAAAGCCCTTACGGGCCTATTTTTGCATTCGTTGCATACGCATGATGTGCCATCCGCACTCATTATTCCTGGGGGCTTCTTTTACAGAGGCTCAATTACACGGGTTTCATACCCAACACATGTGTCAAGCTTCCACATGTACCTTTTACTCACCATTATATGCATCGATATGACTTAAGTTTTGGCCAAGCTGGGTTGCCTGGCTCCTGTGCTTACCCCTACGTTCCCGATTGTTCGGCTGGGAGGTAAAGGAGCACCTCTGCGATTATTCTCGCGGGTCAGCGGATGTGTACCTCGGTGGGTGAAGCCAAAGCTAGCGTTCTTAAGGGAATATTCGGTCGGTGATTTAAAGATGACTTTTACCTATTTTATCTATCTCGCCCCGGATGTTTTATTGCTTTCCTTGCAGTCCGGACATGCACTTTAGGGCATGCCTCCAGCGTTTAAAGGAACCCTTAACGGAACTATTCTCCTGGAAGATGTTTCTTACTAACCATGTAATATAACATAACTAGTTGGGCACTTGTCCGATAAAGCACTAATGACCCCTACCTTTGGTCTCCATGCATACCACGGTTGTTTCTTAACCAAAAAGGTATTCGGACACACTCCGGACTCTAGGGTCCCGAGGTCGAAGCGAAAAGGTCGGCAAAGACAAATGATCTACAATCCGGCTAGAAGGCATTTCACATGTCACTTTAAAGGATAACATACATTGTCAAATTTATTGATTGTATTCCTCCTCAATCCCGTCTAACAGGCTGTCCAGTTTATAGTCCCGTTGGGAATATTTAGCAGCCAACTCTACTTGGCTGTACACTAAACTCACAGGGATCTCCTTCCCATCGGGCCCCACCGGTCCAACTTCGTCCCTGTGGTTGGGGTCTGCCTTCTTGTACCGCGTCTTCACCATGGCCCAAGCCTCCCTGGCACCTTGACGGCAAGCCGAAATCTTCCACAAACGGAAGCGCTGCCGCACTCCCTGCAGCTTCTCTGCAAGCTTCCCGAGGCCCTCGGGTAGGGTGAGGGCTGGCCATAAAGCCTGAATGACGCCGCTCATCGCCTGCCAAACTTGTTCGAGTAGTTGCAACAGTTCGGGAAGTGGATCACCCATTGATATGGGCATCTCCTCTGCAGGACGGCCCGTGAGTATACCTACAAGACATATCATGTCAAAATACTTCCTCGCCGAACTCTTCTTTTCAAAAGAGTTCGCTCAAGCACTTACTATAAATGCCGCGACGAAGCCGCTGATTCTCCTTAAGCGGAGCGGACAGCTCGGCTGAACGCCTTTCAACTCTTCTCCGAGCTTGGCGTTGGCATCCTGGAGCTTGTTCCTTTCTGCTGAACCCTATTCAGCACACTCTCGCCGACCTTTAGTGGCGTAGCAATGCTTACTGTCCGGATCTTGTCCGCGGTACCTGCAATGTCATTATTAGACTTCAAGGCGCGCGCGCCGCACAGTAGCTTATATTTATCAATAAAATGTGTTACCGGGAGGGTCTTGCCGTCTCCTCCTGCGGCAGCAAGTGCGACCTCAAGTTGGGCCTTGCAATCTTGCAGCTCCGAGACAATTGGGCGTTCTTCTCGTTAAGTGCCTGCAATTTCCAATGATCCTTAAATCAGTTAGCATAAATGCTTTAAGTCTCGGGGGCTACTGGTATATACAACCATTAAAATTCCCTTACCCGTATGTCTTTCACATACTGCTCCGTGGCTCTGGTAAAACCATTTTGAGCAGCACGGAGATGCGCGTCCCCTGCGTTAAAGGCATCCAATGCCTCAGGGGAAAAGCACGCCTCTTGAAATACTATCCGGCGGCGCCTATGGTTCATGGCACTCTCCACCTCAGACTTGGTGGCGGACAGTCTGTCGGTATCCTCCGTTGGAGAAGGATCCGGCTCGCGTCTTGCGCTTGCCTCCCCCTCCAGGCCGGGCGCTGGAGCCTGGCCGGTGTTGGTCGGATTGGCAATTCCTGCGCTCGCAGTCTGGCGAGCGCTTTTTCTCCTACAAAGATCATGAGCACTTAGACGTTTCCTCGGAATGTTGCTCTAAAAATTCAAACACGAGCTATACCTTTGCGGCGACGTTTCCGTCCGCACGACGCTCCTTTTCCTCCTGCTAGTTCGGACTGACCTCTGTAGGTCGGCCGCCGCAGGCTCGGCTTCCTGCCGTAAAGGCGCTTCCTGCAAAATACCGTCGTTCGTGAAGGTCAGAAATAGGCAGGGATGAGGTAACGGTGTTCGGACTTCGGTCGTGGTCACCTGGGAAGCCGGACTTAGCCCGGGGTAGTCCGCCGTAATGGCGACCAAAGCATTGTCTATGCTGAGCTGGTGATACACCCCGTCGATCAGCTCCACCTCGATGTCCGGATCCTCTTGGAGGCGGACCGAGGATCCTTACGGATCCTCGGGTTGTGGAGCAGGACTCACCATGTCCTCCATAGTCCGGCGTAGGCCCTGCGCCGAAGACATAATGTAAGAAGCTTAAACTTTGAAAGCACGGGTAGAGCCCTTCGAGGTGTTCGCTTACCCATCCTCTAGGGTTGACCATGGAAAACCCATCCAAAGGGTTCGTGCGAAGGAAGTCCTCCTTCTCCCCCTTGTACAGGCCGGACAGGATCTTCACCAGATCCTCGGTCGAATCCGGCCCTTTGCGGCCGTGCCGGGTAGCATCGTCTTCCCCGTTGAAATCCCACATGGGGTGGCCTCTGTATTGCAGTGGCTGCACCCTCGCTGATGCTGCGTCGCCATGACTCGATCATGGTCAAGCGGAATGAGCCATTAATCTTATCCAGCCCATCAAGTAATGGGCGCTCTTGTCTTCCTCCAAACGGGGCTCATGGGCGCCGGTGGCGTTTCTTCAAGGAGCAGCATCAAACTCCGGAGGCCGATCCGGACTGGGTCGGAGCAAAGGCGTCTCCTATATAAAACCACTCCGAGGGCGATCTTGGACGCCTTCTTGGGAGTGCGGATAGGTATCCGGTCCCGGCGATCGCCATATTTGGCGCCGCCCACTTGGTATATGGACCCTGGCGAGAACGGGTACAAGGCAAAACAACCTCTTCCACAATGCAAAATGGGGCTCGATGCCCGAGAATAGCTCGCAGAAGAGCTATGTAGCCCGCGATATGCAGCACAGAGGCGGGCGTGAGGTGGTGGAGCTGGAGTCCGTAGAACTTCAGGAGCCCGCGGAGGAACGGATGTATTGGAAATCCGAGCCCCCTTATCAGATAGGGGACAAAGCACACTCGCTCCCCCTTATTGGGGCTTGGAGTGTCCTCCGCCTGCCTCCCACCTTGATAAGTAACCAGTCCGGCCCGGACTGGGACCATGAAGGCCGGAGGGAGAAACCCCTCCGTTTGGAGCTTAACTAGCTCGTTGTGCGAGACAGAGCATCTCCTCCAATTCCCCGGCGGTGGGCTGGGAGCGCGTGAATAAGAGCCGCGTTGACGATCCATGGTGGAATGGATTTCTAGGTGAGAGGCACTTCGATGGAGTATACGCGGGAGGAAGACGGTGCGGTTTGGATCTGGATTCTTGCCTCTTTTATAGGCGGACGACTTGCACAATTAGGGGGTGAAATGTAAAAGACATCCTGGCTTTTCGCATTCGTGCGACGCGTGGAAGAGGGCCATTATTTGGCGTAGAAGCCGAGGAACACAGTATTCAAGATGAAGCCGGACACTATTCGGCAGGTACACGGAATTTGAAGGGAGAACCCGCCTTGCAACACCGAAGACTATAAACACGCTGGACTTATCGTCATTGAAGCCTGGTTCGGGGGCTACTGAGGGAGTCCTGGACTAGAGGGTGTCCGGACAGCCGGACTATCAATATCCGCCGGACTCCAAGACTACGAAGATACAAGATTGAAGACTCCGGCTCGTGTCCGGAAGGTACTTTCCTTGGCGTGGAAGGCAAGCTTGGTAACACGGATATGTAGATCTCCTACCATTGTAACCGACTCTGTCTAACCCTAGCCTCCTCCGGTGTCTATATAAACCGGAGGGCTTTAGTCCGTAGGACAACATACATCTCAACAATCATACCATAGGCTAGCTTCTAGGGTTTAGCCTCCTTCATCTCGTGGTAGATCTACTCTTGTACAACCCATATCATCAATATTAATCAAGCAGGACGTAGGGTTTTACCTCTATCGAGAGGGCCCGAACCTGGGTAAAAACATCGTGTCCCTCGTCTCCTGTTACCATCCGCCTAGACGCACAGTTCGGGACCCCCTACCCGAGATCCGCCGGTTTTGACACCGACAGTGGCCATTGGTGTCTGAAAGCACATTTGCTCCCTGGGTGGTTTTGGTAATTAATGACAACATACTTTGTGGTTGGACTGATGCTTTTATCAAGTATGTTTCAGGAAGTTCAATCACATTGGCATGGCAAAAGGACTGAAGAGGTGGACCCCTTAAAATGCTAAGGCAAGCATTGGCAAAAGCTCAAGACTCCATTTTTGGTTTAGTGATGAGTCCATAGGAAAGCCAATACTATTAAAAGGGGATGAGGTTATGATAATGATCTGGTTGCTCAAAGTGCTTAGTGATACATCTCCTAAACTATCAGCAACTCTCACTTCCATAATCCACTCATAAGTAATCTCGGTCCCACCGATTTCCTAAACTCAGTCACACCGAGATGAACCACCTCAGCCATATAGCCAAACCCTAGAAATTTCGGATTTTCCGATTCTGAACTCGGTCTCACCGAAACTGGAGTTGCCAAGCTTCTGTAACCTTCTGTCATCAAATTGGTGTCACCGAGATGATGAAGTCGGTCCCACCGAGATTGGCAAACCCTAGTCTTTACACGAATCGGACTCACCGAGATTGTATTTTCGGTCCCACCGAAAATCCCAACGTTCACATGTTTTGAACTTCCGGTCTCACCGAGTTGTCAACTTCGTTCTGACCGAGATTGGTCAAATGTGTGTAACGGTTGGATTTTGTGTGGAGGCTATAAATACCCCTCCACCCCCTCTTCATTCGCGGAGAGAGCCATCAGAAAGAACTACCACTCCTACCTTACATTTCTGAGAAGAAAACTACCTACCCTTGTGTTGAGATCAAGTAGCTCCACTCCCACCATATGAAGCTTGATCTCTAGCCTTCCCAAGTTGCTTTCCACTCAATCCTTTCTTCCACCACAGCCAAATCAGTGAGGAGAGTTGAGTGTTGGGGAGATTATCATTTGAAGCACAAGAGCAAGGAGTTCATCATCACCAACACCATCTATTACCTTTTGGAGGGTGGTGCCTCCTAGATTGGTTAGGTGTCGCTTGGGACCTCCGTCAAGATGTGGAGTTGAACCAAGAAGTTTGTAAGGGCAAGGAGATCGCCTACTTCGTGAAGATCTACCCCGAGTAAGGCTAGTCCTCCGTGGGCGTATGCCATGATGGCATAGACAAGGTTGCTTCTTCGTGGACCCTTCGTGGGTGGAGCCCTCCGTGGACTCTCGCAGCCGTTACCCTCCGTGGGTTGAAGTCTCCATCAACGTGGATTGACGATAGCACCACCTATCGGAACCACGAGAAAAATCTCCGTGTCTCCAAATTGCGTTTGATCTTCTCCACCTCTCTTTACTACTTGTGCAATTTACTTTCCGCTGCTCATACTCTAGAATTGCATGTGTAGTATGCTACTTGACTTGTGTGATATGCAAAATCAGCCAAAAACTTGTCTTTGTCAAAAGGCATAATTTTTATCTTGTCGAGTAGTCTAATCACCCCCCTCTAGACACTCTCACCTTCTTTCGATCCTACAATTGGTATCAGAGCATTGGTTTCCATTGCTTTGGTTTACACACCATTGGAGGAAGATGGACGTGTCTACGTTTGGGAGTGTTAGCCATAGAGTGCCTATTCTTGATGGAGTGTCCTATAACTCGTGGAGGATTGAAATGCTTATTATCTTTAAGATGTATAACTTGCGCAAATATGTTGAAACCCCATATGTACCTCCATTTGACCCCTTGCACCCTACCATGGATGAAGAGCTTGATTTGCTTCGTAATCTTAGAACTGTAAATCTTATCATTAGAGGTTTGCCCGATAACTTGCTTAAGCTTGTCACAAACTTTGAGTGCGCCTATGCTATGTGGAAGTTCTTGGAAGAACTTTATCCGGACTACTCTTTGAGAGGTCTTGATGAAATTCTATACAAGACTATTGGATTTGATATGATGCGCCCCAATGATCCCAACTTTGATAAATGCTTCTTTGAGCTTCGTGATCTCATGAAAAAGAAGGGTGATCCTTGTCTTATCAATGATCTAATTAGAAATGCTCTTGTATTGCATTCCGATGATTATTGTCACATTGACAAAACTAATGCAAGTAGTTGTCAAATTGACCTAGGAGTTGATGATGAACTATCTATGGGTCAATATGATGATGATTACTCCGATTCGGACACCGAGCTAGACAAGATCATGAAGAGTCTCAATCTTATGGCAAATTTGAGAGACTACATATCCGGTGGAAAAGAGTGGATTCTTGATAGTGGATGCACCGATCACATGACCGGAGACGAAGACATGTTTCGAGAGCTTGCAAAGAACGATGGTCCACGCAAGTATGTGACTTTTGGAGACAACTCCAAGGGTAAGGTACTTGGCCTTGGTAAGGTGGCCATATCCCATGATAGCTCTATTCAAAATGTCGTGCTTGTTGAATCACTTGGATACAATTTACTTTCCGTGTCTAGATTAGCTGACTTTGGATTCAATGTGCTATTCACCGAAGTAGATTGCCAAGTCTTTCGTCGTGACAATCATAACATGGTTTTTACCGGTATCCGTAGAGGTGATCTATATATAGTTGATTTCACTAAGAAAGCTCAACCTAGAACTTGCTTCATTGCTAAATCCGCTAAAGGTTGGTTATGGCATAGAAGGCTTGGACATGTTGGTATGCGTAATATAGACAAGCTAATCAAAGGTGATCATATTCTTGGTGTTAAAGATGTTTTCTTTGACAAAGATAGACTTTGTAGTGCTTGTCAGGCAGGAAAACAAGTAGGTGGAAGTCATCCCGTGAAGAACATCATGACCACAAGGAGACCGCTTGAGCTTCTCCATATGGATCTCTTCGGTCCCAATGCTTACAAAAGCCTTGGTGGTAACTCCTTTGGTCTAGTTATAGTTGATGATTATTCCAGATTTATGTGGGTATTTTTCCTTGATGACAAATCACAGGTTCAGAGAATCTTCAAAACCTTTGCCAGAAAGGCCCAAAATCAATTTGAGGTGAAGATCAAGAAAGTTCGGAGTGACAATGGAATGGAGTTCAAGAACGCCCATGTGGACTCTTTTCTCGATGAGGAAGGGATTCTACATGAGTTCTCGACTCGTACACTCCTCAACAAAATGGAGTTGTTGAGAGGAAGAACCGAGCGCTCATAGAGATGGCGAGAACGATGCTTGATGAATACAAGACATCAAGCACTTTTGGGGTGAAGCGGTCGAGACAGCTTGTCATGCTATCAACAGGCTTTATCTTCACAAGCTCCTCGGCAAGACTTCATACGAGCTCCTCACGGTAACAAACCCCAAGTGGGATACTTTCGTGTCTTTGGTTGAAATGTTATATCCTTGATAAGCATCGTCGGTCTAAATTTGCTCCTAAAACTCATGAAGGCTTTTTCCTCGGTTATGGATCAAACTCCCACACCTACCGTGTCACAATAATTTCACCCGAAAGGTTGAAGAGACGGTAGATGTAAAGTTTGATGAATCTAATGGCTCATAAGTAGAGCAAATGCCTATTGATGTAGGAGACAAGGACCCATCGGAAGCCATTCAAGATTTATCTATTGGAAAGATTCGTCCCATGGAAGTGAAGGAGAGTACCTCATCTACATATGTGGAGCCCCCTACCTCACGGCAAGATGAACCTCAAGGCAACATGGAGGCCTCCACAAGTGGAACTCACCAAGATGAGGAAGTGCGACAAGAAGATCCACCACAACCTCCTTCTCCACCGCCTCAAGACAACACCAACAACCATGAAGAAGAAGAGGAAGATGAGGATGATGAGGAAGCTCAGCCGTGACCACAACAAAAGCTATCTCGAGTTCGAGCAAGAGTCAAGAAAAATCATCCCGTGGAACAAATGATGAATGACATCGACTCCGGGAGAATTACTCGCTCTAAAACTCGCTTAGCAAATTTTTGTGAGCATTACTCATTTATCTCTAGTCTTGAACCTATGAAGGTAGAAGAAGCACTTGAAGACCCGGATTGGGTGAACGCTATGCACAAAGAGCTACACAACTTCGAGAGGAACAACGTATGGACTTTGGTAGAGAAGCCCAAGGATGATCAAAACGTCATTGGAACCAAATGGGTGTTTCGGAACAAGCAAGATGAAGATGGACAAGTCATCCGCAACAAGGCTCGTCTCGTAGCTCAAGGTTACACACAAGTCGAAGGTATGGACTATGGTGAGACCTATGCCCCCGTTGCTAGACTTGAGTCTATTCACATTCTTCTTGCTTATGCCAACCACCATGATATTACTCTCTATCAAATGGACATTAAAAATGCTTTCCTAAATGGTGAAATTGAGGAGGAAGTATTTGTGAAACAACCTCCCGGATTTGTGAATCCTAAAAAGCCTAATCATGTTTACAAGTTGCACAAAGCTCTTTATGGTCTTAAACAAGCTCCTAGAGCTTGGTACAAATGCTTGACTAGCTTTCTTCTTGAGAAAGGGTTTGAGATTGGAAAAATAGACTCAACGCTATTCACGAAAAGGGTTGATGGTGAACTATTTGTGTGCCAAATATATGTTGATGATATTATCTTTGGTTCAACTAACCCTCATTTTAGCGAGAAGTTTGGAAAGCTCATGTCGGAGAAGTATGAGATGTCCATGATGAGTGAACTCAAATTCTTCCTTGGGTTGCAAATCAAGCAATCTAAGGAGGGTACTTTTGTCTCACAAACAAAGTACACTAAGGATCTCTTCAAGAAGTTCAATATGCAAGAAAGCAAAGGTATGAAAACCCCCATGCCTACTAGTGGACATAATGACTTGACAAAAGATGGAGAACCCGTTGATCAAAAGGTTTACCGATCTATGATTGGTTCTTTACTATATCTCTGTGCTTCTCGTCCTGACATAATGTTGAGTGTATGTATGTGTGCTCGATATCAAGCAGCCCCTAAAGAATGTCATCTTAAAGCTGTTAAAAGAATTGTGAGATATTTGATACACACACCTAACTTCGGCATTTGGTATCCTAAGAGGGCCTCTTTCGATCTTGTTGGCTATTCCGACTCGGACTATGCGGTGAGGGGTTGATAGAAAGTCAACTTGGTGCGTGTCAATTTCTTGGTCGATCCCTTGTATCTTGGTCCTCCAAGAAACAAAATTCGTATCATTATCTCTTGCCAAGCAGAATATATTGCTGCTGGTTCATGTTGTGCTTTCGGTTGCTATGGATGACACAAACGCTTAAGGATTATGGGATACATGTGAGACATGTTCCTTGCTTTGTGACAATGAGAGTGCGATTAAGATTGGACACAATCCGTGCAACACTCTCGCACGAAACATATTGAAGTTCGTCACCATTTTATTCGTGATCACATTGCCAAGGGTGACATCAATCTTAAGCATGTTCGTCTTGACAAACAACTTGCGATATCTTTACAAAACCACTTGATGAGAAAGTGTTTTGTCGCTTAAGGAGTGAGTTGAACATCATTGATGCTTCAAACTTGGAGCGAAAACTCCATTGATGCATGCAAGGCATGAGCCTACTTGACTAATCCTTGATATTTCTCTTATGATGATGATCATATGTCTTGGACACATTTGCCCCCTTGTATTGCATCTAACTCCTTGCAGGTACTTGGATGATCTACATTCCACAAGATTACCACACACTCAAATCTTGAGTAATCTTGTCATTGACCAAGTATCTAGCCCTTTGGGATGTTGAGTTCAAGGAACAAATTTCCACATATCCTTTTTGACACCTTATACATCTAGTATTTCAATCTTGTCATCTTGGATATCCTAGAGTATTTCCTTGCTTGCCTAACCCATGTAGGAATATGAACTACACAAGTGGAAATGGTGCTCCAACTTCACATTCTATGAGCACCTACATCAAGTTCACCTACATGAGTAAAGCAACAACAAGCCCAAGGTATGTTTTTCACATCTTTAAGGAGCTTTGCTCAAAGACATGAGTACAAGCAGCCTCATAAGATGTGATCACATCAAATGCTTAATCGAAAAATGGCAACCCCATTTTGAGCTTAAACGATGAGTATGACCTATGATCAAATGTTCTCATTTGACTCCTAAGTCAAAATACTCAAACATAGGTGACCTTGTCGCCGACCCTTATCTAGATGAAGTACATATGTTTTGGAGTATTTCTATTGTCTCTTTTGTTCTCTCATTGAGTTTTCATTTAAAAAAAAACTTCATCTAGCAATCTTTTTCATTTCTACTCTGATGTTTCTGTGAATATCCTTTTGGCTCTGATCAATTCCTTGCAAATCTTTTACAAATTCATTGAAAATCCTTTGAAACATTCCTTACAAAGTGAGCTGAATTATTTCTGTATTTCCTTGGAATTAAACTCGGCGTCACCGATTTAAATACTTCGGTCTGACCGAAAAGGATCTGCCCTAAGTCCCTGACTTTCGGACCCACCGATCCATCTAATTTGGTGTCACCGATTTTCTTTCAGGATATCATCTTCAGCAGCTCCACTCAATGATTTTCTGTGCATATTTCTTATTGCCCAGTTGTGATTCTTAAGGATCCCACTTCTTTCCTTCCATCTTTCCTGACCTTCCTAGTTTGCTGTCCTTTTCGGCACTTGATGTCAAAGGGGGAGAAGATTTAGGGGGAGATAAGGGGAGAAGAGAAGATTTAGGGGGAGAAGAAGAGCAATCTTATCTTAAGGGGGATAGAATCACATCAAAGCTTTGCCGTGTTCCACATTGGATATTACTTTTGGCATCATTCTTTTGATTTTGCTCCTTCCATCACCTTCACAATTGATATCTTATGGAAAGCAAAATCTCTCAGAGTTCATTGAAAATCTTTTGGTTTCAGGAGACGTGTTTGCTGATTCAAGCTAGTGCTCAATATGAGACACTCTTTATACATGTCATCCCTGGCTTGGTACTCTTGATGTTCTTGCTGTTGGATGAAGAAATACCCTTGTGTTATCTAACCCTGTTTTCCCAAGTCTATTTCTTCAGGTACAATGCCAAGGAACCTCAAGGTAAGTATATGCATCTTGCAGAATGTGCATGATGGTGGCTTGCTTGTGAATATCTGTAGAAGAAATCACCATGCACATATGCATTATCACTCACTTCTTTTCATCTGCTCGATGCATATGGCCAAGCTGCATGTAGCACATCTTGCCTTTCTCTCTTGTGTGCATGTGGTAGTCCAAAACCATAATCTATGAAAATCTTGCACACTTGTAGGGGAGCACATGTACTACATGTTTGTCAAAGCTTTCGTGATAATTCATCTTTCTTTCGAGAAGCTTTGATGTCTTCTTTTGTGTTGCCATCAATTACCAAAAGGGGAGATTGAAAGCACATTTGCTCCCCGGTGGTTTTGGTAATTAATGACAACATACTTTGTGGTTGGACTGATGCTTTTATCAAGTATGTTTCAGGAAGTTCAATCACATTGGCATGGCAAAAGGATCAAGAGGTGGACCCTTAAAATGCTAAGGCAAGCATTGGCAAAAGCTCAAGACTCCATTTTGGTTTAGTGATCCAAGATCACATTGAGTCCATAGGAAAGCCAATACTATTAAAAGGGATGAGGTTATGATAATGATCTGGTTGCTCAAAGTGCTTAGTGATACATCTCCTAAACTATCGGCAACTCTCACTTCCATAATCCACTCATAAGTAATCTCGGTCCCACCGATTTCCTAAACTCACCACACCGAGATGAACCACCTCACCATATAGCCAAACCCTAGAAATTTCGGATTTTCCGATTTTGAACTCGGTCTCACGAACTGGAGTTGCCAAGCTTCAGAACCTTCGTCATCAAATCATTGTCACCGAGATGATGAAGTCGGTCCCACCGAGATTGGCAAACCCTAGTCTTTACACGAATCGGACTCACCGAGATTGTATTTTCGGTCCCACCGAAAATCCCAACGTTCACATGTTTTGAACTTTCGGTCTCACCGAGTTGTCAACTTCGGTCCGACCGAGATTGGTCAAATGTGTGTAGCGGTTGGATTTTGTGTGGAGGCTATAAATACCCTCCACCCCCTCTTCATTCATGGAGAGAGCCATCGAAAGAACTACCACTCCTACCTTACATTTTCGAGAAGAAAACTACCTACCCTTGTGTTGAGATCAAGTAGCTCCACTCCCACCATATGAAGCTTGATCTCTAGCCTTCCCAAGTTGCTTTCCACTCAATCCTTTCTTCCACCACAGCCAAATCAGTGAGGAGAGTTGAGTGTTGGGGAGATTATCATTTGAAGCACAAGAGCAAGGAGTTCATCATCACCAACACCATCTATTACCTTTTGGAGGTGGTGCCTCCTAGATTGGTTAGGTGTCGCTTGGGAGCCTCCGTCAAGATGTGGAGTTGAACCAAGAAGTTTGTAAGGGCAAGGAGATCGCCTACTTGTGAAGATCTACCCCAGTAAGGCTAGTCCTCCGTGGGCGTATGCCATGATGGCATAGACAAGGTTGCTTCCTCGTGGACCCTTCGTGGGTGGAGCCCTCCGTGGACTCTCGCAGCCGTTACCCTCCGTGGGTTGAAGTCTCCATCAACGTGGATTGACGATAGCACCACCTATCGGAACCACGAGAAAAATCTCCGTGTCTCCAAATTGCGTTTGATCTTCTCCACCTCTCTTTACTACTTGTGCAATTTACTTTCCGCTGCTCATACTCTAGAATTGCATGTGTAGTATGCTACTTGACTTGTGTGATATGCAAAATCAGCCAAAAACTTGTCTTTGTCAAAAGGCATAATTTTTATCTTGTCGAGTAGTCTAATCACCCCCCCCTCTAGACACTCTCACCTTCTTTCGATCCTACAGTGTCTTTGGTATACATGGGGCCATCCAGGACTTAGCCCAGTGGGGAGTGAGTCGGAGTGGCCGGGAGAGTGTCATGGCAATGGAGGGGTTTCGTTGGAATGCCGTTGGTCCACCCGAATGGGAGTGCGAGGCCATGGATTCCATGGTGTGGGTACAGTGCGCTACCTCTGCGGAGTGTATTTGATCTATCGATAGCCAAGTCCACGGTTACAGACGCAACTCGGAAGTAGGTCACACCATGGGTCATCATTTAAATAATCATGCACACTAAAGTTAGTAACCTGGAACTGTTGGAAAGAGAATGGTTGAGAAACCATATTGATGATGGAGACCAAGTTGTTGGTCTGTTTGTGATCCGAGAAAGATCACCATTTGGTTACGAGGTAACCCATTTGATGACCAAGTTGTTGGTCCGTTTGTGATCCGAGAAAGATCACCGTTTGGTTACGAGGTAACCCGTTTGGTAAGCAAGTCCGAGAGACTTGAGGCACAGATCTTATTCACTGCATACCTAGTGTGATTATGCATTGATGACAATTTTCTTAATATCATGATATTGTTTGTCATTATGTTTATGCTTGTTATGAGCTTGCAAGTACATTCAATGTACTGACCTAGCGTGTCATGCTAGATTTCAGGAAAGTCTCGTGGGAACGGAGTGCTGTCCGAGTCTAGATCGTGTCCACATCGGTGTCCCTGTGCTATGGGGTCCCGCTTCGTCGTCGTTCCGCTGCCGCGTAGTTGTTGTGATCGAGGCCCCTTTATGTTCACTAAATAATGTACATATTGTTCAGCCGCACCGTGTGTGCCGCTTGGCCTCGCAACTTGTTGTAATGTGAACTATGTTCCGCTAGTATCAATAAAGTGGTTGCTTTCTATACCAAGATGTTGTGTGTTGCCAGAAGACATGGTCTCTGGGCTGGCAATGCAAGGTAAATCGGTTGCTCTGAGCCGGGGTGCCATAGAGAAGCAGCCCGATGTCGTAGCCCACCCGTCCACCTCGAAGGCCCTGCCGCATGTGACCACCGACGCCATGGGGGCTACGGGGACGCATGGGGATGTGGACGCTGCGGGGGACGTGGTCGGCGCAGGCGGCATCATCACCACCTCCCCTATGGCCTAAACGGGTGCGGGAGGCACCGGAGAAGGACAACACCAACAACATCCTAGCGACCACGCTCCATGAGGTATGGGTGGAGAGATCATTCCTTCTGCACCTCTCCGCCCGGCCGAAGGGCACAACCGCATCAGCGGCACTCGCTCTGGGGCGAATCGCAACTCTCCAGCCGCTCCCGCTGCGGGCGCGACCGCATGTGCCATCCCCGGAACAAGTTAACCCAGCCAATGCGCTAAACGGAGCCGCTGATCCTCGAGCGCCTCTGATACGTCCATTTTGCATCATGCTTTTATATCAATATTTAGTGCATTATGGGCTGTTATTACACATTATGTCTCAATACTTATGGCTATTCTCTCTTATTTTACAAGGTTTACCATGAAGAGGGGGAATGCCGGCAGCTGGAATTCTGGCTGGAAAAGGAGCAAATATTGGAAACCTATTCTGCACAGCTCCAAAAATCCTGAAACTCCATAGAAGTTATTTTTGGAATTAATAAGAATTATTGAGCGAAGAAAACACCAGAAGGGGCCCACACCCTGGCCAGGAGAGTGGGGGTGCGCCCACCTCTACTGGGTGTGCCCCCTATCTCCTGGGCCCCCTGGTGGCCCGCCGATGCCCATCTTCTACTATATGAAGGCTTTTACCCTGGAAAAATTCATAAGCAAGCTTACGGGATGAAACTCCGCCGCCATGAGGCAGAACCTTGGCGGAACCAATCTAGGGCTCCAGCGGAGCTGTTCTACCGGGGAAACTTCCCTCCGGGAGGGGGAAATCATCACCATCGTCATCACCAACGATCCTCTCATCGGGAGGGGGTCAATCTCCATCAACATCTTCACCAGCACCATCTCCTCTCAAAACCCTAGTTCATCTCTTGTATCCAATCTTATATCAAAACCATAAATTGGTACCTGTGGGTTGCTAGTAGTGTTGATTACTCCTTGTAGTTGATGCTAATTGGTTTACTTGGTGGAAGATCATATGTTCGGATCCTTAATGCATATTAATACTCCTCTGATTATGAACATGAATATGCTTTGTGAGTAGTTATGTTTGTTCCTGGGGACATGGGTGAAGTCTTGCTATTAGTAGTCATGTGAATTTGGTATTCGTTCGATATTTTGATGAGATGTATGTTGTCTTTCCTCTAGTGGTGTTATGTGAACGTCGACTACATGATAGTTCACCATTATTTGGGCCTAGAGGAAGGCATTGGGAAATAATAAGTAGATGATGGGTTGCTAGAGTGACAGAAGCTTAAACCCTAGTTTATGCGTTGCTTCGTAAGGGGCTGATTTGGATCCATATGTCTAATGTTGTGGTTAGGTTTACCTTAATACTTCTTTTGTAGTTGCAGATACTTGCAATAGGGGTTAATCATAAGTGGGATGCTTGTCCAAGTAAGGGCAGTACCCAAGCACCGGTCCACCCACATGTCAAATTATCAAAGTACCGAACGCGAATCATATGAGCGTGATGAAAACTAGCTTGACGTAATTCCCATGTGTCCTCGGGAGCGCTTTTCTCATTATAAGAAATTGTCCAGGCTTGTCCTTTGCTACAAAAAGGATTGGGCCACCTTGCTGCACTTTATTTACTTTCATTGCTTGTTACCCGTTACAATTTATCTTATCACAAAACTATCTGTTACCTACAATTTCAGTGCTTGCAGAGAAAACCTTGCTGAAAACCGCTTGTCATTTCCTTCTGCTCCTCGTTGGGTTCGACACTCTTACTTATCGAAAGTACTACAATAGATCCCCTATACTTGTGGGTCATCAAGACTCTTTTCTGGCGCCGTTGTCAGGGAGTGAAGCGCCTTTGGTGAGTGGAACTTGGTAAGGAAACATTTATATAGTGTGCTAAAATTTTCTGTCACTTGTTACTATGGAAACTAATACTTTGAGGGGCTTGTTCGGGGTATCTTCACCCTGACTAGAAGAGCAAAGAGTTGCTCCTCAACCTACTGAACTTACTGAAAATATTTACTTTGAGATTCCTTCGGGTATGATAGAGAAACTGCTAGCTAATCCCTTTGCAGGAGATGGAACATTGCATCCCAATTTACCCCTTATCTTTGTGGATGAAGTTTGTGGATTATTTAACCTTGCAGGTATTCCCATTGATGTTGTCAAAAGGAAGGTCTTCCCTTTATCTTTGAAGGGGGATGCATTGACATGGTATAGGCTATGTGATGATATGGGATCTTGGAATTATAAACGATTGAAGTTGGAATTTCACCAGAAGTTCTATCCTATGCATCTTGTTCATCGTGATCGTAATTACATATATAATTTCTGGCCTCGCGAAGGAGAGAGCATCGCTCAAGCTTGGGGGAGGCTTAAGTCAATGTTATATTCATGCCCCAATCATGAGCTCTCCAGAGAAATGATTATTCAAAATTTTTATGCTCGGCTTTCTCCTAACGATCGCAACATGATCGATACTTCCTGTGCTGGTTCTTATATGCTGAAGACTATTGAATTCAAATGGGATTTATTGCAAAGAATTAAACGCAACTCTGAAGATTGGGGTTCCGACGATGGTAAGGAGTCGGGTATGACACCTGAGTTTGATTGTGTTAAATCTTTTATGGATACCGATGCCTTTCATGGATTTAGCGCTAAGTATGGACTTGACTCTGAGATAGTAGCTGCTTTTTGTGAATCTTTTGCTACTCACGTTGATCTCCCTAAGGAGAAGTGGTTTAAATATAATCCTCCCGTTGAAGTAAAAGTAGTTGCACCTATTACAGTTGAAGAAAAGACTGTCACTTATAGTGATCCTATTGTTCCTACTACTTATGTTGAGAAACCTCCTTTTCCTGTTAGGATAAAGGATCATGCTAAAACTTCGACTGTTGTTCGTAAGAGTAATACTAGGACTTATACACCTCCTGAGCAAATCAAAGTTGAACCTAGTATTGCTATGGTTAAAGATCTCTTGGATGATGATTTAGATGGGCACGTTATTTATTTACGTGGTGAGACTGCTAATATTGTTAGACCGGATGCTAAGATACATAGACCTGTTGTAGGCATGCCTGTTATTTCTGTTAAAATAGGAGATCATTGTTATCATGGCTTATGTGATATGGGTGCTAGTGCTAGTGCAATACCCTATGACTTATATAAAGAAATTATGCATGATATTGCACCCGTTGAATTGGAAGGTATTGATGTTACTATCAAGCTTGCCAATAGAGATACTATTTCACCAGTTGGGATTGTTAGAGATGTTGAAGTCTTGTGTGGGAAGGTTAAATATCCTGCTGATTTTCTTGTTCTTAGTTCCCGACAAGAAGATTTTTGTCCCATTATTTTTGGTAGACCCTTCTTGAATACTGTTAATGCTAGGATTGATTGCGAAAAGGATACTGTTACAATTGGCTTAGGGGATGTGTCTCATGAGTTTAATTTTGCTAAGTTTCGTAGATAACCCCGTGATAAAGAATCACCTAGTAAGGATGAGATTATTGGTCTTGCTTCTATTGTCATGCCTCCTACTGATCCATTAGAACAATATTTGCTAGATCATGAAAATGATATGTTTATGAATGAAAGAAGGGAAATAGATAAAGTGTTCCTTCAACAGGAACCTATTCTGAAACACAACTTACCTGTTGAAATCCTAGGGGATCCCCCTCCACCCAAGGGTGATCCCGTGTTTGAGCTCAAACCATTACCTGATAATCTTAAGTATGCTTATCTTGATGAAAATAAAATATATCCTGTTATTATTAGTGCTAACCTTTCAGAACAAGAAGAAAAAAGATTATTGAAAACTCTGAAGAAGCACCGCACTGCTATTGGATATACTCTTGATGATCTCAAGGGCATTAGTCCCACGCTATGCCAACACAAAATTAAATTGGAGGAAGGTGCCAAACCAGTTAGAGATCCTCAATGACGATTAAATCCTAAGATGAAAGAAGTGGTAAGAAAGGAGATACTAAAGCTCCTTGAGGCAGGTATAATTTATCCCGTTGCTGATAGTGATTGGGTAAGCCCTGTCCATTGTGTTCCTAAAAAGGGAGGTATTACTGTCGTTCCTAATGATAAAGATAAATTGATCCCGCAAAGAATTATTACAGGTTATAGGACGGTAATTGATTTCCGTAAATTAAATAAAGCTACTAAGAAAGATCATTACCCTTTACCTTTTACTGATCAAATGCTAGAAAGACTCTCCAAACACACACATTTCTGCTTTCTAGATGGTTATTCTGGTTTCTCTCAAATACCTGTGTTAACGGGGGATCAATCAAAAACCAGTTTTACTTGTCCTTTCGGTACTTCTGCTTATAGACGTATGCCTTTTGGTTTATGTAATACACCTGCTACCTTTCAAAGATGTATGATGGCTATATTCTCTGACTTTTGTGAAAAGATTTTTGAGGTATTCATGGATGATTTCTCCGTTTATGGATCCTCTTTTGATGATTGCTTGAGCAACCTTAATCGAGTTTTGCAGAGATGTGAAGACACTAGTCTCGTCTTGAATTGGAAAAAGTGCCACTTTATGGTTAATGAAGGCATTGTCTTGGGGCATAAGATTTCCGAGAGAGGTATTGAAGTTGATAAAGCTAAAGTTGATGCTTTTGAAAAGATGCCATGTCCCAAGGACACAAAAGGTATAAGAAGTTTCCTTGGTCATGCCGGTTTTTATAGGAGGTTCATTAAGGACTTTTCTAAAATCTCTAGGCCTCTGACTAATTTATTGCAAAAAGATATTCCTTTTGTCTTTGATGATGATTGTGTAGAAGCATTTCAAATACTTAAGAAAGCTTTGATCACTGCACCTATTGTTCAGCCACCTGATTGGAATTTACCCTTTGAAATTATGTGGGATGCTAGCGATTATGCTATTGGTGCAGTTCTAGGGCAAAGAGTTGATAAGAAGTTGAATGTTATCCAGTATGCTAGTAAGACTCTTGATACTGCCCAGAGAAATTATGCTACCACTGAAAAAGAGTTCTTAGCAGTTGTGTTTGCATGTGATAAGTTTAGACCTTATATTGTTGATTCCAAAGTTACTATTCACACTGATCATGCTGCTATTAAATATCTTATGGAAAAGAAATATGCTAAGCCTAGACTCATTAGATGGGTTTTCTTGCTCCAAGAATTTGATTTTCATATTGTTGATAGAAAGGGAGCTGAGAATCCCGTTGCAGACAACTTGTCTAGGTTAGAGAATGTTCTTGATGACCCACTGCCTATTGATGATAGCTTTCCTGATGAACAATTAGCGGTCATTAATGCTTCTCGTACTGCTCCTTGGTATGCTGATTATGCTTATTACATTGTTGCTAAATTTATACCACCTAGTTTCACATACCAGCAAAAGAAAAAGTTCTTTTATGATTTAAGACATTACTTCTGGGATGACCCACACCTTTATAAAGGAGTAGATGGTGTTATTAGACATTGTGTACCGAGCATGAACAGAGCAGATCCTGCATAAGTGTCACTCTGAATCATATGGAGGACACCACTGTTGGAGATAGAAGCGCACATAAGGTATTGCAATCTGGTTTTTATTGGCCCACTCTCTTCAAAGATTCTCGTAAGTTTGTCTTATCTTGTGATGAATGTCAAAGAATTGGTAATATTAGTAGACGTTAAGAAATGCCTATGAATTATTCTCTTGTTATTGAACCATTTCATGTTTGGGGCTTTGATTATATGGGACCTTTTCCTGCCTCTAATGGTTACACACATATTTTAGTTGTTGTTGATTACGTTACTAAGTGGGTAGAAGCTATTCCAACTAGTAGTGTTGATCATAATACCTCTATTAAGATGCTTAAAGAAGTTATTTTTCCGAGGTTTAGAGTCCCTAGATATCTTATGACTGATGGTGGTTCACATTTTATTCATGGTGCTTTCCGTAAGATGCTTGCTAAGTATGATGTTAATCATAGAATCGCATCTCCTTATCACCCGCAGTCTAGTGGTCAAGTAGAGTTGAGCAATAGAGAGCTCAAATTAATTTGCAAAAGACTGTGAATAGATCTAGAAAGAATTGGTCCAAGAAACTTGATGATGCATTATGGGCCTATAAAGC
Source organism: Aegilops speltoides (assembly GCA_021437245.1). Taxonomy (NCBI): domain Eukaryota; kingdom Viridiplantae; phylum Streptophyta; class Magnoliopsida; order Poales; family Poaceae; genus Aegilops; species Aegilops speltoides. The sequence goes on along the minus strand of CM038143.1, from coordinate 457,241,757 downwards.
TGCATACAAAAATACTATGGGTATGTCTCCGTATAAGATGGTTTATGGAAAAGCTTGTCACTTACCTCTTGAACAACATAAAGCATATTGGGCTATTAAAGAGATCAACTATGACTTCAAACTTGCCGGTGAGAAGAGGTTATTTGATATTATCTCACTTGATGAATAGAGAACCCAAGCCTATGAGAATGCCAAGCTGTTCAAAGAAAAAGTCAAACGCTGGCATGACAAAAGGATACAAAAGCGATAATTTAACGTAGGTGATTATGTGTTATTATTCAACTCTCGTTTAAGATTTTTTGTAGGAAAACTTCTCTCTAAATGGGAAGATCCATACGTTATCAAGGAGGTCTATCATTCCGGTGCCATAAAAATCAACAACTTCGAAGGCACAAGTCCGAGGGTGGTGAACGGTCAAAGAATTAAACATTATATCTCAGGTAATCCTATCAATGTTGAAACTAATATTTTTGAAACCGTAACCCCGGAGGAATACATAAGGGACACTTTCCAGAACGTTTCAGACTCCGAAAAGGAATAGGTATGTGGTACGGTAAGTAAACGACTCCAAAACAATTCTAATGGCAATTTTTATCCGTTTTGGAATATTTAAGAATTTTGGAAAGAAAGAAGTAATCCGGGAAGGACACGAGGGCTCCACGAGGCTGGAGGGTGCGCCCCCTATCTCGTGGCCACCTCGTGTGCCTCATGGACTCCATTTTCTTGCACGTTACGTATTTTGGTCGGTAATAATTCATTATATAATCTCCCGAAGGCTTTGACCATCGTATCACGCAAATATCCTCTGTTTTCGTTTCTAGCTGTTTTTCTGACAGATCTAGAGCACCATGACGTCTCCAAGCGCTCCCAAGGACAAGTTTTTCGAGAGGGTTATCAACCCCTATCTTGCGGAGCTGCTGCAACACCCTCAAACCATTGAGATGCGTGAGGGGGTGCTGCACATCCGCGATGTGGAGGGACCAAGGTGTACCGGAAGCGTGGAGACAAGGCTCGAAGACATGGAGCAACAAGTTTTCAAGTGCCAAGGAATGGTGGAGCATGGACTCAATGCCAACCAGATGATGATCACGGAGTTCACCAACAACCACAAGCTAGATGCCAAGGTCATTGGGGAGACCATCTTCAAGCTTCAAGAGAAAATCGAGAACCTCCAAGCCCAGATCTATGACCTGCAAAACCAAAACTGTGAGTATGAATATAGATTCAAGAGGATGAGTTTGGCTGCAGATTTGAGGATCCCGGAGACTCGATCATCCTTCTATGATGGTGAGCCTATGCCTTGGAAGAAGGACGACAAGCCTACATCATCAACAACTCCTACTTCACCACCTCCGAGGACATAATCACATGGGTATGGGCACTCCCCTTGGCAGCTTGCCAAGCTTGGGGGAGGTGCCCCGGTATCGTATCACCATCACACTCCTATCTTTACCGTTTTACTTAGTTCGATCCTTTTAGTAGTAGCTTGATCTAGTAGATTGAAGTTTTAGTATCAAGTAGTTTTTGAGTTTTGCTTTGTGATCTCTTTATGTAATCGAGTCCGTGATCTATCTATAATAAAGATTAGTGTTGAGTCAAGGGCTTTGCTATCTTGCTATGATCTTGAGAAAGTAGAAAGAATAAAAAGAATAAAAGAGTTCATATTGATCTTATGGATAGTAATGACTTCACACATAAAAAGCATGAGGCATAAAAGTTGTTGAGAGTTGACAAACGTAGTTTTGGTCATCGTTGCAATTAATAGGAAGTAATAAGGAAAGAGAGGTTTTCACATACAAATATACTATCTTGGACATCTTTTATGATTGTGAGCACTCATTAAGTATGACATGCTAAAAGAGTTGATGTTGGACAAGGAAGACAACGTAATGGTTTATGTTTTCTCACATCTCAGTTAAAGTATATGTCATTGATCTTCCCAACATGTTGAGCTTGCCTTCCCCTCTCATGCTAGCCAAATTCCTTGCACCAAGTACAGATACTACTTGTGCTTCCAAATATCCTTAAATCAGTTTTGCCATGAGAGTCCACCATACCTACCTATGGATTGAGTAAGATCCTTCAAGTAAGTTGTCATGTTGCAAGCAATAAAAAATGCTCTCTAAATATGTATGACTTATTAGTGCATAGAAAATAAGCTTTATACGATCTTGTTGTGGAAGCAATAAAAGTGACAGACTGCATAATAAAGTGACGTTCTTTTGCATTAAGACTTTGTCCATTCAACCCTAAAAGCACATGACAGCCTCTGCTTCCCTCTGCGAAGGGCCTATCTTTTACTTTATGTTTTTACTTTATGCTTGAGTCAAGGTGATCTTCACCTTTCCCTTTTTAATTTTATCCTTTGGCAAGCTCCTCATTTGAAAGATCTTGATATATATATATCCAATTGGATGTAAGTTAGCGTGAATTATTATTGTTGACATCACCCAAAGGTGAATACGTTGGGAGGCAACACAATAAGCCCCTATCTTTCTCAGTGTCCGGTTGAAACTCCATAACCACAAGTATTGCATGAGTGTTAGCAATTGTAGAAGACTATATGATAGTTGAGTATGTGGACTTGCTGAAAGGCTCTATTCTTGACTCTTTCTGATGTTATGATAAATTGCAATTGCTTCAATGACTGAGGTTACAGTTTGCTAGTTCCCAATGAAGTTTCTGAACCATACTTGACATTCTGAATTGATTGTTACTCGAGCATAAGAAATCATATGACAAAATCTATATATGTTGCTGTTATAGGAATGATCATGATGACCTCATGTCCGTATTTTATTTTTATCGACACCTCTATCTCTAAACATGTGGACATATTTTTAGATATCGGCTTCCGCTTGAGGACAAGCGAGGTCTAAGCTTGGGGGAGTTGATACGTCCATTTTGCATCATGCTTTTATATCGATATTTAGTGCATTATGGGTTGTTATTACACATTATGTCTCAATACTTATGGCTATTCTCTCTTATTTTACAAGGTTTACCATGAAGAGGGGGAATGCCGACAACTGGAATTCTGGCTGGAAAAGGAGCAAATATTGGAAACCTATTCTGCACAGCTCCAAAAATCCTGAAACTCCACGGAAGTTATTTTTGGAATTAATAAGAATTAGTGAGTGAAGAAAACACCAGAGGGGGCCCACACCTTGGCCAGGAGGGTGGGAGCGTGCCCACCCCTACTGGGCGCGCCCCCTGTCTCCTGGGCCCCCTGTGTAGGAGATATGCCCTAGAGGCAATAATAAATGATATTGTTTATCTCCGAGTTCATAATTATGTTTATGTTCCATGCTATAACTGCAATGATTCTCGAGTCTGCAATATCCACGAGGCTCGGAGGAAGACTCATATGCACGTGTGGAACAATAAATGGTAAGAAGTATTCCTAGTTTGGCCTCTAAGACTAGCTCAAGTGTTGCATGATGGTTCCGTTTTCCTGATCATGGGCATGTCTATGCCAGCAACTTTGAGGGCACAATGTTAACAAAACATTTGTGTTGTATCGACCCGGTTTGATGTTATGCTATGAGATTCATTCGTCACAAGTTAATGGTAAATAACACAGAGATGGTGAACGTTTGCATGATTCCTTAGACCATGAGAGTATCGAGTTTCTTCATGCTTGCTTCATGAACTTTGGGGTTTGTTAAACGTCATCCGTAAATGGGTGGCTATTACGGCGGCTTACGGGTTCATGGAAAAGTGTGTCAAGTAACTTGATAGCTCAAGATTGGGATTTGCTCTTCCAACGATGGAGAGATATTCTCGGGCCCTCTCGGTGTTACGGTATCCATCATCGTCTGGCCAGACACAGTGTGATTTGATCACAGGGATGCCGGAACACGGAAACGAGAAAAGAGAACAAAACCAGTAATGAGGTAACTAGCATAGTGGACAAGTTGTTGAATCCACGGGGATGCAAGTAAATCTCACCTCGGGTCTTTGTAACATATCGTGAAGCAACAGGACTAGCACACGGCAACTGGAGGTTCACTCGAATATTCATTCGTGTGGGTATAGGGGTCAATATGGGTGTCCACGGCTCCGATGTTGATCATTGATAGGAAGGGGTTCCACGTCATGTCTATACTTCACCGAACCTATAGGGTCACACGCTTAAGGGTCATCTATCTGCTGAATACTAGACAGGGAGTCTGAGAGGAAATCACCGAAAAAAGTTTCAGACACCGGAATGGTTTCGGACAGCGGAATCGTACCGCAGAGAGAGGTCATCGGATAAGTTTAGATGATACCGAAAAGTTGTTTCGGGATATACCATTAAGTCAAATTGGTTTACGCACATGCCTGATAATTCTTGGAGGGTGCCAGAATCATTCTGGAAGCTTTTTGGAATTTTCTGAGATAAAAACCGGAAATGTTCCGGAGCTGCCGGAACCGCTTCAAATGCTTTTCGCAGATGAAAATCACTAAACTAGAATTGTTCCAGAACGCGTTGAAAATAAATATGGTGGGGTAATGGAAATGTTCTAAGCCCACATAAATATTTTCAGTTCGAACGGACGATGAAAAATGTCGTCATTAATAGTGAAAGTGCTTTTTGGGTTACTTTTTGGAAAGCCATTATTTTGGGCTTTGTCCCAAGATATTTTTGGGGCTGACATGGATGGATGAGGCTCCCTTTGGGGGCCCCTCATAGGTGTGGCCGGCCACATGGAACTCCTCCTTGGAGCCCCCTCTTGTCCCTTGGTTTCACACTTGGGTCCTTGTGGAAGGACTTCCTTCATGTGCACTTTGGGTTTTCTTGTGAAACCACCCTACCCCTTGGGTTTCCTATAAAAGGTGGAGGAGAGGAGCTCTCCACACTGACTCTTTCTCACATACAAGTGCCATGCATGATCTGGCTTCTTCTCTCCCTCCCACGCAAAGAGTTTCGTAGAGCCGTAAGGCTGTCTGGGTTCCGCAGAACTAGTTACGACGGCGAAGCCTCTTTGGATAGATGACACCGTATGTGTGCAACTCTCAGAGAGAGATCGTATTTTGGTCTTAGTTCGTGAGTGCCTCCCGAAGGGCTGTCCGTGTGACCGTCCGAGTTTCGAAGGTCCTCCCGAAGGGCTGTCCGAGTGACCGTTCGAGTTTCGAAGGTCCTCCCGAAGGGCTGTCCGCGACACCGTCCGGGGGGCTATTCGACCGTCTCCCGGAGGGCTGTCTGAGGAGCAGATGAGGGTATACATCCTCACGGTTGGGAGGTTGTAAATCCTAGCTGCGGGGATCTGCACCGCCGTTAGTCATCGACTCTACTTCCCGCTGCACTACGAGTCGGTAACAAAAAAGATCAAACCATGTATGCAGTCTCCATAGTGGTCCTGGGCTGGTGCGTAGGTTGGAAATTTTTTGTTTTCTGCTGCGTTCCCCTACAGTGGTATCAGAGTCGTGCTATGCGTAGATGCAGGTTGCGATCTAGAATTCATGGAGATGTATGGGTATTGCATAATATAATTTTGGAGTAGATGAGATCTATTGCTGAAAATTATTTATGCGGGTGACAGATGAAATCTGTTACCCAACGTTCTTGTTGCTTCCCTAGAATTTGCGTTTGCTCAATCTCGAGACATCATGGTGGAATTTGACAAAGTTCTGGCAATCCGTGATCCTGATTGATCATGGAAGTGCTATCAGTTCTTTGGGTTCTGCCATAGTCAAAATAAAGATGAAATTCGTAGATGAAAGGGCATTGCAGATATGATCTGCACGGGGGTCATGCGTATGACGAAGTTTAGTATGGGGTTCGAGATTTTATTATCTCGTGCTTCATACATCCCTAGATGTTAATCTAGTGACTTGAATAATCATACTTGATGATAAAACGTTGGTAGCTGCAGTTTAAGTCAAAACCTTAGAAGCCACGAAAAACCAGTTTTTGCATGAACCGATTAGAGGCGTCTAACTTGGTTTTGCAGGATGGTTTGAATGAGATGTGGTATAGCAGTGCTCATAATAATCTGATTATGTATGAGATGTCTATATGATGTAAATTGATTAAACATGACCTGCGTGTCATGATTTGGCATGATGGCTAGAGCCATATGATTGCACTTTAATGACTTGCGTGTCAACCTTAAGTAATGCATTTATTTTATCCGCTATGGAGATAGCGATATTATCTGGTGCACCGACAAGGTTGTGGCAATCTTCATGAAGGTGAACGCCAAGGCGAATGCCGAAGACGAAGAAATGAAAGACTTCTCCGTCAAAAAGGGCTATACCATATCGTGCTAATTATGAATTGCCTGAGATGTTTATCCCTTTGATGCACCCTTCTTGATTGCACCGTAGTCGCTTTTTATTAGGGTGATCTCTCACAAAAATATCAAGTAGTTAGTGTTCCCCCAAGTGTAGCACCGTCACGGCACCTATCTTTTCGGGGTGCGCCATGGATGCATGGGTACGAACGATTAGAGAAGTGTGAGGCGGGTGAGGTCAGACCTCGCAGCAAGATCACTTGGTTGTCTTGACGTTCATGGTAGGATCGTCTGAGCTCGAACACACGCATCGAAAGATGAGCAAGAGTCACATAGAGATGTGATCGGCAAGTTGGCCTACCGATTAAAATTCCCGTTATGAGATGATGATTCTACGGCGATGAATTGAAGTCTGGATCTTGTATCACCCAAAATTAATTATGAGAGATATTGATTTGAGTGGGAGCGCACTGTTGAATTAACATGTTTAATTCTAAGTGCAATTAATTATGAACATTGTCTAAGTGTTTCTTGCAAAATAGTTGTAGAATAATGGCTCGCGTTTCCACCTTCCCTGTTAAAATGAATATCCATTAAATATCTGGTTAAAACTTTACAATTGGTAAGGTAATGTGAGGATTGTCCTCAAAAGTGCCGAGAAGGACTTTGTCCTATCGCATGCTTTCTGTATCGTACCGCTAATGCTATGGATCATGTGACTCTCGTCCTTTGATCAAAAGCTAGAATTATGTTACGGTCAAGTGGAATATGTTTGCTTCCATGAAACCCAAACTTCGAAAGTTGGGATAGTTATATGATATTCATGTATCTGGAAATTATTTTCAGATACAAACAAAGTAATGTTTGTTTGCAATTATTAGTAAAAGTGTTTACTATGCATTTGACTGTTGGGAAAGGGATCCATAAGAACGCCTGTCATATAATGAAAGGTGAATAAAACAACAACTTAAAGAGAAAGGAAGTGTCCAAAGGGTGTTAGTATGACTTACACGCCTAGGAAGTCCGGGGCTAATGCCACTCTTAAGTTGGGTGCTTCTTTTGCGAGTAGGAGAAATACTAAAAGTTAAACTGTTAGAAGTATAAAGGCAGAAAGAAAGATGACTGGAATATCCAGCTCATGTATGAATGTCGTACAAGTTTTTGATGTATAGTAGGCTGGTCAAAGATATAGTTCTTGGGAATTATGGTTAAACATGTTAATCACTAATTCTTGGGTATTGTGAGTTAATCACAAAGATACCCGCTCGATTGCATTCTATTACGAATCAATGTAAGAGCTACTATGGCCTAAAAGGCTAGCCAGAAATGAGGTTAAGGTATACACAGGGAACATAGTAAATGTTACTATACCTTCCATCGGTGTATTGCCGTCTGTATTTATTTTCATAATTCATTTAGAGTTTTTCAAACTCTAGCCCATTGCATAAGGTATCTTGCAAGAAGGTTGTTCATAAGAGAACTTTTTATGCTCGATGTTATGAATAACACAAGGGCCATACTTTCATTATGAATGAGATGTATGTTATGAATATTGATAATAATACAATACCTCTGGGTTTACTTTCATAATTCATTTTAGAGTTTCATACGCTCTAGCCCATTGCACAATGTTTGTTACAAAAGAATTGTTCATAAAAACAACAATTGTTGTTAAGTATTATGAATAACATGAAGGGCCATGCTTCCATCCAAGATGGGATGTATGTTATGAATATTGATGGTAATATGATACAACCATAACACTGACGCTAAATGTCGCAAGACTAAAAGAATACCACACAAGTGTGGCGCTACATTTGGTCACATTGGAGAAACCCGCATGGAAAATTCCATTATGATTGATTTTGAAGTCTTTTTGATTTTGAATCATCTGACACTTGCAACTTTCCACCGAAAAGTGAAGTGACTAAAATACCGTTCACAGACCATAAGGAACGAACAACAAACTTATTAGTGATCATACATTTGATGTGTGTAGTCCGATAAGTGTTGTTAGTGGTGGATTTATTTATCTTCAAAAATGACTCAAGTAGATATATGGATATTTACTTGATGAGACGTAGGTCTGGATCTTTTGAAATCATTCGAAAGGTTTCCAAAAATGAAGTAGAAGTTATTGTAACAAGAAAATTATGTTTCTGCAATTTGATTGCACAAAGGAATATTTGAGTTACATGTTTAGCGAATGTCTGATGAGTTGTGAAAGAGGTTTCATAACTTGCACCTCCCGGAACACCACTGCAAGTGAGAAGTCCGTGGAGATGTAATCTAACCATTTATGACATGGTAAGGTCAAAAATGACATAAATAAATTTGCCATTATCCCTTTTAAAGTGATGCTTTAGAGACTGCGGCTTTTACACTGAAAAGAGCTACATCGGGTCTGTTGAAATGAAGCCATGGTATGGTAAGCCCAACCATGTTATATCTTTTCTTAACATTTGGAATATGGGGCTTGTGTAAAAGGTTACAAACCAATTCCAAATCAGACAAGTGCTACTTTGTAGGTTATACCAAAATGTTGGGTATTCCTCCCTCACTATACCGAGGCAAATAGTTTTGCCGCAAAATGGTGTGCTTTTAAAGAGAATGGTTCTTTCAAAAAGGTGAGTGGGAGAATAGTGCAACTCGACAAGATAAACAGTATCTTCGTCATCAGATCAAAGGAAAGAGACCTTGGAAGTAATTCGAGTTTCCCTCTGCGATCGATACTGAAGTCTCTACAATAATATGTATGAACTTGATCGAACTTGCGGTTTGAACCACGTAGGCAAGGCTCGTGCAAACCTCTCAGGTGTGCAAATGAGATATTGTTGTTAGACAACATTATACCTACGATACACAAGGAAGCGTTGATGGGCCCTGACTCCGGAATTGGCTAAATGCCAATACAACCCGAGTTAGTTTCTATATAAGTGATTCAAGATTAAAACCTTGATACACCTTTCAGAAGACTTAGAGTCTAACGGATATTTATGGAACTTAAAACTGATACGGATAAAAATGTTTTATCCATAAATCTCGACTTGTTGAAATAACAAGTTCAAGAGTTGACTACGATGAGGTTGTTTTCATCGTAGCGATGCTTAAAGTCGGTTCGGGTTGAACTAGCAATTAATACATATTTCAATCATGAGATATGAAACATGGATGACAATAGGATTTCCATCTGATGGAAATGAAACCAAGGACATGTCTATTCAGAGGATGCTAGTAAAGGTTGCAAAGTTCAGAGTTTCAGCGATGGACAGAAGACAGCAAAATGGAGTTGGAATCTTCGTGCTTTGATGAAATGGTCAAAGGGGTTTGACTTCATCAATGGGTAACGAAGATGCTTGTAATTCAAGAAAGTAAGTGGGAGCGTAATAATATTTCTAAAAACCTTGTGTGCTTGACACATTGTTAATTGGAAATAAATTTCTTGACACGAATTAGGACTTCATTTGAAAATAGTTTTTTTGATGAAGTGCTTAGGCTAAATAGCCTCAATATTAGGCATAATGATCTATGGAGATAGATTTACCTAATAGGGCTAAGCAATAAATACATATTGACAAGATGCTAAAACCGTTTAGCACTAAGAATGACAAGGAGTGATTCTTGCCAAAGTCACATGGAAAGAGATTTTGCAAGAATCAGCGTCCCAAAACACTGATGAGCAAAATACATGACGGAGATTCCACACACTCATGTGTTTGGATTAATCATGTATTCCATGGTATGTAAAACAACCAGATATGTCCTATACTCCCAAGATGTTGCGAGTATGGATACTAAAGTGATCAAAGTACTGATCATGGGACAACAGTGAAAGATGTCATTGAGTACTAGAGTAAGTACTGATGATATGTTTACTCACAAGTGGAGATCATGAAGAGTTCGTTGTAAAATGTTACATCAATACAGTCTTCATCTTTTCTCCATGCGATTTTCGATTTAAGTTAAGGGTTTTGTGTAATACACAATATGATGGCATGGTAGTTGGAAATTGTTCCCAACAGGATACTGTGGCGAATTCTATAACAAATGACTAAGTATGTTGACGCTTTAGAAGCGACAAACAAGATGTTGAATCATATAGTTCATTCATGAACTTAGTATGGTTCCAAGATGGCTTTTGTCAATGGGACACTACTTTATGTTCTTTTGCATTAAGACTTTGTGCATTCAACCCTAAAAGCACATGACAACCTTTGCTTCCCTCTGCGAAGGGCCTATCTTTTACTTTATGTTTTTACTTTATGCTTGAGTCAAGGTGATCTTCACCTTTCCCTTTTTCATTTTATCCTTTGGCAAGCTCCTCATTTGAAAGATCTTGATATATATATCCAATTGGATGTAAGTTAGCGTGAATTATTATTGTTGACATCACCCAAAGGTGAATACGTTGGGAGGCAACACAATAAGCCCCTATCTTTCTCAGTGTCCGGTTGAAACTCCATAACCACAAGTATTGCATGAGTGTTAGCAATTGTAGAAGACTATATGATAGTTGAGTATGTGGACTTGCTGAAAGGCTCTATTCTTGACTCTTTCTGATGTTATGATAAATTGCAATTGCTTCAATGACTGAGGTTACAGTTTGCTAGTTCCCAATGAAGTTTCTAAACCATACTTGACATTCTGAATTGATTGTTACTCGAGCATAAGAAATCATATGACAAAATCTATATATGTTGCTGTTATAAAAATGATCATGATGCCCTCATGTCCGTATTTTATTTTTATCGACACCTCTATCTCTAAACATGCGGACATATTTTTAGATATCGGCTTCCACTTGAGGACAAGCGAGGTCTAAGCTTGGGGGAGTTGATACATCCATTTTGCATCATGCTTTTATATCAATATTTAGTGCATTATGGGCTGTTATTACACATTATGTCTCAATACTTATGGCTATTCTCTCTTATTTTACAAGGTTTACCATGAAGAGGGGGAATGCCAACAGCTGGAATTCTGGCTGGAAAAGGAGCAAATATTGGAAACCTATTCTGCACAGCTCCAAAAATCCTGAAACTCCACGAAAGTTATTTTTGGAATTAATAAGAATTATTGAGCGAAGAAAACACCAGAGGGGGCCCACACCTTGGCCAGGAGGGTGGGGGCGTGCCCACCCCTACTGGGCGCGTCCCCTGTCTCCTGGGCCCCTTGTGTAGGAGATATGCCCTAGAGGCAATAATAAATGATATTATTTATCTCTGAGTTCATAATTATGTTTATGTTCCATGCTATAACTGAAATGATTCTCGAGTCTGCGATATCCACGAGGCTCAGAGGAAGACTCATATGCACGTGTGGAATAATAAATGGTAAGAAGTATTCCTAGTTTGGCCTCTAAGACTAGCTCAAGTGTTGCATGATGGTTCCATTTTCCTGATCATGGGCATGTCTATGCCAGCAACTTTGAGGGCACAATGTTAAGAAAACATTTGTGTTGTATCGACCCGGTTTGATGTTATGCTATGAGATTCATTCGTCACAAGTTAATGGTAAATAACACAAAGATGGTTAACGTTTGCATGATTCCTTAGACCATGAGAGTATCGAGTTTCTTCATGCTTGCTTCATGAACTTTGGGGTTTGTTAAACGTCATCTGTAAATGGGTGGCTATTACGGCGGCTTATGGGTTCATGGAAAAGTGTGTCAAGTAACTTGATAGCTCAAGATTGGGATTTGCTCCTCCAACGATGGAGAGATATTCTCGGGCCCTCTCGGTGTTACGGTATTAATCATCGTCTGGCCAGACACAGTGTGATTTGATCATAGGGATGCCGGAACACGGAAACGAGAAAAGAGAACAAAACCAGTAACGAGGTAACTAGCATAGTGGACAAGTTGTTGAATCCACGGGTGAGGGAGTCCTAGACTAGGGGGTGTCCGGATAGCCGGACTATCGATATCCGCCGGACTCCCAGACTACGAAGATAGAATATTGAAGACTCCGGCTCGTGTCCGGAAGGTACTCTACTTGGCGTGGAAGGCAAGCTTGGCAATACGGATATGTAGATCTCCTACCATTGTAACCGACTCTGTGTAACCCTAGCCTCTCCGGTGTCTATATAAACCGGAGGGCCGTAGTCCGTAGGACACAACATTACATCTCAACAATCATACCATAGGCTAGCTTCTAGGGTTTAGCCTCATTGATCTCGTGGTAGATCTACTCTTGTACTAACCATATCATCAATATTAATCAAGCAGGACGAGGGTATTACCTCCATCGAGAGGGCCCGAACACAGGTAAAAGCGTTGTGTCCCTCGTCTCTGTTACCATCCGCCTAGACGCACAGTTCGGGACCCCCTACCGAGATCCGCGGTTTTGACACCGACATTGGTGCTTTCATTGAGAGTTCCTCGTGTCGTCGCCGATAGAGCGGATGCCTTCACCCGTCTTCAAAGGCGGTGTTCTCACCGGAGGGCCACGCCGCCCGGTCGGACAATCCGGCTCGGCGGTTTCCTTATGACCGCCTGTCCGCCGTCGCTTCGGCAATGACTTCTCAAGTCGTCGAAAGCAATCTTCGAGTTAGCCCTAAAGCTACCGAACAGTTAGATCCAATCGAGCTCTCGTCTGTTAACGAGCTCTTGGATCGCTTCGCCGCCCTGGGAGTCGCAACAGACTACAATCGGATTGGGCTTAAAACCGATCTGAGAGAGATTAACCCTCCCCAGGTCACCCACCACGTTGAAGTGGTAGAAGAACAATTCGGCAACTCGTTGCCATCGTTGAAAACAATCTGTGTCCGGATTCCCGAACCCTCCACGCCGGATTCCCGCGGAGGGACGGACTCTAATCGAGCATTGAACTTAAAGTCAAGCGTCGTTCCGGACCCGCTGGGTTGTTCCCAGCAAATCAAGCTTCCAAAATCGGAAGTCCCTCGGCCGTTGAGCCCAAAGACGGGCAGGGATCCGGGTTACGTTAAACCCTCCCGCCCCGACATATGCGACTTATCTCTAGTTCGGCAAGAGCCCTCGGAAGCGATACATCATTCTTGGGCGGGTTCCTACGGTTATGGGCGGGATAAAGGACTGCCGAGAGGAGAACGCAATCTCAATATTCTGCAATAACTGCACGGACAAGGGAATCCTGAACGCCATCGATCGTCGCAAGATTACGCGTTTTACTGATCTGGCGTCCATAGTACGAAAGTAATGTGCGACGGAAAGTTTCCGAAAAACTGAAAATCAATTCTGGGATAATCCGGCCCCAAACCCAGTCCGTGGTAAAAACGTGCCTTACAATCAGGCCCCAGTTGCCAAAATCAAAAACAAAAACCCGATAAGGAAGCGGAACGTCTTTGGAGGGATGGCTCAATGGACCTGTAAAATTCTGTCTGGGAGCCATCCCAGCGATAGCCTTCGAGCATGTTGGATATTACGGCGGTGGCCAAAAGTGGCGAAGAGCTTACGGCTCGGAAACCACTCCAACAATACCGGCCACGGTGTCAATAGTCTTGAGACTTTCGCATCAAATAATATGCAACGAACAATCCGCGAACTCGCGAAGTCTACCAAGTAGCAACAGCAAATCCATGGAGCGACACGGCTATCACCTTGGCGCCCGGACGAGCCCACCTCTCGAACTACGAGCCCGGCAAGACCGGTACTTAGTCCCATAGTGGGCGGCTTTCCGACAAAGGTCCTCATGGACGGCGGCAGCGGACTAAACCTCATTTACGAGGAAACCTGCGGAAAATGGAAATCGATTGGAGCCGTATTGAGCGAAGCAGCACAACCTTGGAGGAATAATCCCTAGCGGAAGCGCGCTGCACCGGAAAAATCACACTCGATGTGGTGTTCGCTCTCCGGACAATTATAGATCCGAAGAAGTCACGTTCGGTGGCCCGTTCAGCAGCGGCTATCACGCCATATTAGGGCGGGAGGCTTTCACAATTTTCAAGCAATACCTCATTACGGGTACATGAAGCTCAAAATGCCTGGGCCCAGCGGAATAATCACTCTCGTCAGTGATCCGGACACAGCACTCCGGGCTAAAAATAAGACGGCCGCACTAGCCCTCAAGGCACTATCCGAAGCCTTAGCGGCAGAGGAACTTACCGCGCTACGCTCTACGGTAAACAGGGACGACGTGATACTTGATAAAAGATCCAAGTCCACATCCTTCAAACCAGCAGATGAGATAGTCAAATTTCAGGTCCACCAACGGACCCAACAAAGACGGCCTCCATCGAGCACAGTTGAACCCGAAGTCGGCGCCGCCTTGCGCGAATTCGCCGGAAAATTGGGAGATCTTCGCTTTGGCACCCTTCGGACATGCAGGAATCCCTCGCAGTTGGCGAACACAGCCTAAACATCCTAAAAGATTCAAACCAATCAAACAGGCTCTTGACGATTTTCCGAGCCCAAAAGACAAGCAATGGGAGAAGAGCTAGCCAAGTTATTGGAAGCGGATTCATCGAGATATCAAACATCCGGATGGCTAGCAAATTTGGTAATGGTACCAAGAAGGACAAATCTGGCGCCTCTGCGTCGACTTCAAAGACCTCAATAAGGCTTGCCCAAAGGACCCTTTCCCCCTCCCCCGCATCGATCAAATTATCGATGCCACGGCAGGACACGATTCGTTGTGCTTCTTGGATGCATACTCTGGCTATCATTAAATCAAGATGGCGGAAGCGGACCAAGCCGCAACGGCATTCATCACTCCATACGGACCATTCTGCTTCAACACGATGCCCTTCGGACTCAAAAATGCCGGCGCAACATATCAGCACATGATTCAAACATGTCGGCTACCCAGATAGGCAAAAGCGATCGAGGCATACGTAGGCGGCGTAGTCGTCAAAACAAAACACGTCGAAACTTTAGTAGGCGATTTGAGGCTCACATTCAACAACCTCGAGCATATGACATTGTGAATCCGAGAAATGTGTTTTGGCGTACCAGCCGGAAAGCTGCTTGGGCTTCATTGTATCCGTAGAGGAATCGAAGCAAATCCGGCCAAGATCCGAGCTCATCACGTTGGATATCCCAAAGGACCTCAAGCAAATACAAAATTAACGGGATGCGTGGCAGCCTTAAGCCGTTTATCTCCCGTTTAGGAGAGAAGGCGTTGCCTCTTCTCGCCTCTAAGGCGCACGAACACCGCCAGTGGGCGGATGCGCCTTCGCCGGACTCAAAGAAATAAAGGCCACATTGGCAACAAATCCGGTCTGGCTGCGCCCACTCAAAGGCGAACCGATGTTGTTATACATCATTGCAACACATCAAGTTGTGGCGCTGTCCTCGTCGTCGAGCGAGCAGCGAAGGGCATAAATTCCCTCTTCAAAAACCGGTGTATTACGTATCCACCGTGCTAACCCCTGCAAATCCGTTACCGCACTATCAAAAGATAGCATATCACGGTGTTCATGGCGTCCCGGAAGCTCCGACACTACTTTCAAGAGTGTTCGATAACAGTGGCTTCTGAAGTACCACTCAATGACATTATAAATAACCGTGACGCAACAAGCAGGATCGCGAAATGGGCCATTGAGCTCTTGCCATTCGACATAACTTACAAACCTCGACAAGCCATAAAGTCGCAAGTCTTGGCCGACTTCGTCGCTGAATGGACTGAAGCCGAACTACCTAAAGAGTACGGCGCATACTCCAATTGGACTATGCACTTGACGGCTCCAAAATGTTGGCGGATCGGGTCTGGCGTTATCTCGACGTCCCCACCGGGATCGATCGAGATGTACTTCAAATAATGTACACGGACTCCAACAACGCAGCCGAATCTGAGGCCCTACTACATGGTCTCCGGATGGCGGTCTCCATGGGCATTCAACGCCTAGAGGTGCGCGATTCAAACCTCGCAATATCTCAAATAAATGGAGACTTTGGCGCCAAGGATCCGAAAATGGCAGCATATCGTAACAACATCGAAAACGTCGGCTCGGTTTGAGGACTCGAATTCCATCACATAGCCGAGATAACAACCAAGCGGCCGATATTACAGCGCGATCGGTGCGCAACGTGATGTTGTCCCTCAAATATCTTCTGGAAAGGCTCTTCAAGCCATCCGTACTATGGGAAGAGGAGTCCGTAGCGACAAACCGGAGAAAGCCGCACCAATTGGTGACTCGACAAACAGCCTAGCACAATCCGCCACGACATAATGGCGTAATAGCCGCGTGGGCGGAACCTTTCCGCCTACTTACTTAGGCAGGAGCTCCCGAAGACCAAAATGAGGCCATTGCATAGTCCGGCGATCGAAGGCCTACAAGGTTCATGAGGAGAACTTTATAAGAAAAGTACTACGAGTCCTTCAAAGGTGTATCTCCGAAGAAGAAGGGCGAAACCTCTGGATGAAATCCATGCGGACTAGGTGGACACCACGCAGCAGCCCGGCCCTGGTAGGAAAGGCGTTCGTGCGGATTTTATTGGCCAACAACTCGGGCGGATGCAGGACTTGGTCGGCGATCGTCGGTTGCCGACTCTTCGCTAATCGAGCCATATGCCACCCACGCCCTCAAAACCATACCCATTACGGCCGTTTGCGGTCTGGGGGCTTGACATGGTGGGGCCCTTAAAGGGGGAACCCACAAGAAAAATACACATTGGTCATGGTGGATAAATTCACCAAATGGATAGAGGCCAAGCCGGTCAAAGCGGCAGAGTCCGACCAGTGATAGACTTTATATCGGAAGTGGTACACCGTTCACGAGTCCCCATAGCATCATCACCGATAACGGCACGAACTTCACAGCCGATGAGGTCAAGGCATGGTGCAAAAATATGGGCATCAAGCTCGACTATGCGTCGATCTATCACCCTCAAACCAGCGGTCAAGTGGAAAGAGCAAGCGGTCTAATAATGGCGGCATTAAACCCGGACTAGTGAGGTCACTCACTAAATCAGACACTCAATGGGTCGAGGAGCTCGACTCCGTACTCTGGGGCTGCGGACAACGCCTAACCGTACTACGGATTCACACCATTTTTATGGTATCTGGCGCAGAGGCGATCTTGCCTGCGACATTATTCATGACTCACCTTGAGTGCGCATGTACGAGGAAAGAGAAGCCGAGCTTGATCGGCGGGACAGCTGGACACATTGGAGGAAGAACGTGATGTCGCGAAGGCTCGTTCCGCATTTTACCAGCAGCAGCTCGAAGATATCAAAGCAGAGATGCGGGCCAAGACCTATAACGTTGGTGAACTAGTTCTCGCTCACGGACAAGAAAAGGACAAGCTCAAACCGGATGGGAAGGCCCTTCATCATTGATCAAAATCTTGACCGGCGGGCGCACTGTCTCTTAAATCGTCGGACAACCAACTCGAGCGAACCCATGGAGCGCAGCCCGCCTCCGGCGATTCTATGCTTAGCGCCGGACTAAGAGTTCGTCCCTTACCCGCCCAATCTTTTATACTTGCTGTCTTGTATCTCTGTTTTATCCTTTTAAATTTTTTATTTTTTATTTTAACAAATCCTTCGGGACTATTTCCGCATTTTTGCATGCATCTGACGTGCCACCCTTTTCGTTATTTCGGGGCTTCTTCTACGAAGCTCAACTATCTGAGTTTATACCCAACACATGTGTCATGCTTCCACATGTACCTTTTACTCACCATTATATGCATCGATATGACTTAAGTTTTGGCCAAGATGGGTTGCACGGCTCTGTGCTTACCCCTCGTTCCCGATTGTTCGGCTAGGTGGTAAAGGAGCACCTCTGCGATTATTCTTGCGGGTCACCGGATGTGTACCTCGGTAGGTGAAGCGAAAGCTAAGCGTTCTTAAGGGAATATTCGGTCGGTGATTTAAAAGATGACTTTTACCTATTTCTTCCATCTGCCCCGGATGTTTCTTTGCTCCATTGGCAGTTCGGACATGCACTTTAGGGCATGCCACCCCAAATAAAGGAACCCTTAACGGAACTATTCTCCTGGAAGATGTTTCTTACTAACCATGTAATATAACATAACTAGTTAGGCACTTGCACGATAAAGCACTAATGACCCCTCGCCTAGTCTCCATGCATACCAAGGTTATTTATTAACCACAAAGGTATTCGGACACACTCCGGACTCTAGGGTCCCGAGGTCGGCTTAAAAGGTCGGCAACGGCAAGCGATCTACAATCCAGCTAGAAGGCATTTCACATGTCATTTTAAGGATAACATACATTGTCAAGTTTATTGATTGTATTCCTCCTCAATCCCGTCTAACAGGCTGTCTAGTTCTGATCCGTTGGGAGAATTTCGCAGCCGATTCTACTGGCTGTACACTAAACTCACAGGATCTCCTTCCGTCGGGCCCCACCGTCCAACTGGCCATATGGTTGGGATCCGCCTTCTTGTACCGCGTCTTGACCATGGCCCAAGCCTCCACGGCACCTTGACGGCAGGCGAAACCTTCCACAAATGGAAGCGCCGCACTCCTGTAGCTTCTCTGCAAGCTCCCGAGGCTCTCGGGCGGGACGAGGATGGCCATAAAGCCCGTCTGACGCCACTCATTGCCTGTCGAACTCGTTCGCACAGCCGCAACAGTTCGGGAAGTTGATCACCCTTTGATACGGGCATCTCCTCTGCAGGACGGCCCGTGAGTATACCTACAAGACATATCACGTCAAATCGCTTCCTCGCCGAACTCTTCTTCCTACGAAAGTTCGTTCAAGCACTTACTATAGACGTTGCGACGAAGCCGTTGATTCTCCTTAATGGAGTCGGACAGCTCGGCCTGTGCGCCCTTCAGCTCTTCTCCGAGCTTGGCATTGGCATCTTGAAGCTTGTTCCTTTCCTGCTGAACTCTGTTCAGCACATTTTCGCCGGCTTTTAGCTGGCGTAAGTGATACTGTCCGGATCTTGTTGGCGGCACCTCTGATGTCATTATTAGACTCACGCGCACGCCAGACAGCGCTTATATTCATTTATACAAATGTGTTACCGGGAGGGTCTTTTCGTCTCCTCCTGCGGCGCAAAATCTTGACCTCAAGTTGGGCCTTGCAATCTTGCAGCTCCGGGACAGTGGGCGTTCTTCTCGTTAAGAGCACGAAAGTTTACATGATCCTTAAATCAGTTAACATAACTAATTTAAGTCTCGGGACTCTTGGTGTATACAACCGTTAAATTTCCCTTACCGTATGTCTTTAACATCTTGCTTTGTGGCTCTGGTAAAACCATTTTGGGCAGCCGGAGATCGCGTCCCCGCTTTAAAGGCATTCAATGCCTCGGGGAAAATCGCCTCTTGAAGAACTGTCCGGCGGCGTCTATGATTCATAGCGCTCTCCACCTCTGACGTTGTGGCGGACAGTCTGTCGGTATCTTCCGTCGGAGTATGACCCGGTTCGCGTCTTGCGCTCGCCTCCCCCTCCAGTCCGGGCGTTGGAGCCTGGCGGGAGTTGATTGGGGGGGGGGATTCCTGTGCTCATAGTCCACCAAGCACTTTTTCTCCTATGAAGATCATGAGCACTTAGAAATTTCCTCGGGACATTGCTCGTAAGGGTCAAAAGCGAGCTATACCTCTGCTGGCGACGCTTCCGCCCAAGACGGTGCTCCTTTTCCTCCTGTTTGGATCGGCCCGACCCACAGTAAGTCGGCCGCGCAGCTCGACTTCTGCCGTAATGGCGCTTCTGTAAAATACCATCGTTTGCAAAGGTCGAATAGGCAAGGATAAAATAACGGTGTCCGGACTTGGTCTTGGTCACTGGGATGCGAACTCAGCCGGGGTAGTCCGCCGTAATGGCGACTAAGCGCATCATCAATGCTTAGTGGTGATACACCCGTCGATTAGCTCCACCCCAAGGTCCGGATCCTCTTGGAGGCGGACCGAGGACCTTCCGGTCCTCGGGCTGTGAGCGGGACTCGCCATGTCCTCTGATCCGGCGTAAACTCTGCGCCAAGACATAACATGAGAAGCTTAAACTTGAAAATACGGGTAAAAGCCCTCTTGAGGCATTCACTTACCCATCCTCGTGGATTGACCATAGAAAACCCGTTCATGGGGTTGGACGAAGAAGTCCTCCTTCTCCCCTTGGACAGGCGGATAGGATCTTCACGGATCCTCGGTCGAATCCGACCCTTACGGCCGTGTCGGTAGCGTCGTCTTCCCGTTGAAATCCCACATGGGGTGGCCTCTATATTGCAGCGGCTGCACCCCGCTTGATGCGTCGCCATGACTCGAACATGGTCAAACCGGAATGAGCCATTAATCTTATCCGGCCCATCAAGTAATGGGCGCTTTTGTCTTCCTCAAGCGGGGCTCATGGGCGCCGGAGGCGTTTCTTCAAGGGCGGCATCAAACTCCGGAGGCCGATCCGGACTGGGTCGGGCAGCGGGCGTCTACTATATAAAACCACTCCGAGGGCCGTCTTTGGGCGCCCTCTTGGGGTGTCGGATAGGTATCCGTTCGGCGATCGCCATATTTGGCGCCGCCCACTTGATATATGGACCCCTGGTGAGAACGAAGTGCGAGGCGAATAGCCTCTTCCACAATGCGAAATGGGGCTCGATGCCCGTGAATAGCTCGCAAAGAGCTACGTAGCCCATGATGTGCAAACAAGTGGGCGTGAGGTGATGGAGCTGAAGTCCATAGAACTTGAAGCCAGCGGAGGAGCAGGTGTATTGGAAACCCGAGCCCCTTATTAGATAAGGGACAAAGCACACATGCTCCCCTTGTTGGGGTTTGGCTTGTCCTCCGCCTGGCTCCCTCCCGATAAGTAACCAGTCCGGCTCGGTTTGGAACCATGAATTTGGAGGGAGCCATCCCTCTTTTGGAGCTTTACTAGCTCGTTGTGCGAGATAGAGCACCTCCTCAATCACCCGGCGATGGGCTGGGAGCACGTGAGGAAGAGCGCGTTGACGATCCATGGTGGAATGGATTTGGTCGAGGCGCCGATG
This sequence comes from Aegilops speltoides, assembly GCA_021437245.1. Classification (NCBI taxonomy): domain Eukaryota; kingdom Viridiplantae; phylum Streptophyta; class Magnoliopsida; order Poales; family Poaceae; genus Aegilops; species Aegilops speltoides. The sequence continues at coordinate 457,220,672 of CM038143.1, read as the reverse complement.
GGTATCTGCAGCAGGAGGATGGTGCGGTTTGGATCTGGATCCCTGTCCCTTTAATAGGCTGGTGACCCGCACGACCCGGGGGTGAAATGTAAAAGGCTCCCTGGCTTTTCGCATTCGTGCGACGCGTGGAAGAGGGCCATAATTTGGCGTAGAAGCCAAGAAGCACTGAGATTCGAGGTAAAGCGGACATTGTTGGCAGAACATGGAATTGAAGGAGAACCCGCCTTGCAACGCCGAAGACTACAAGCACGCTGGACTTATCGTCATTGAAGCCTGGTTCGGGGGCTACTGAGGGAGTCCTGGACTAGGGGGTGTCCGGATAGCCGGACTATCGATATCCGCCGGACTCCCAGACTACGAAGATAGAAGATTGAAGACTCGGCTCGTGTAGGAAGGTACTCTACTTGGCGTGGAAGGCAAGCTTGGCAATACGGATATGTAGATCTCCTACCATTGTAACCGACTCTGTGTAACCCTAGCCTCTCCGGTGTCTATATAAACCGGAGGGCCGTAGTCCATAGGACACAACATTATATCTCAACAATCATACCATAGGCTAGCTTCTAGGGTTTAGCCTCATTGATCTCGTGGTAGATCTACTCTTGTACTACCCATATCATCAATATTAATCAAGCAGGACGTAGGGTATTACCTCCATCGAGAGGGCCTGAACCTGGGTAAAAACGTTGTGTCCCTCGTCTCCTGTTACCATCCGCCTAGACGCACAGTTCGGGACCCCCTACCCGAGATCCGCCGGTTTTGACACCGACAACGGGGATGCAAGTAAATCTCACCTCAGGTCTTTGTAACATATCGTGAAGCAACAGGAATAGCACACGACAACTGGAGGTTCACTCGAATATTCATTCGTGTGGGTATAGGGGTCAATATGGGTGTCCACGGCTCCGATGTTGATCATTGATCGGAAGGGGTTCTGGGTCATGTCTATACTTCACCGAACCTATAGGGTCACATGCTTAAGGGTCATCTATCTGCTGAATACTAGACAGGGAGTCTGAGAGGAAATCACCGGAAAAAGTTTCGGACACCGGAATGGTTTCGGACAGCGGAATCGTACTGCAGAGAGAGGTCATCGGATAAGTTTAGATGATACCGAAAAGTTGTTTCGGGATATACCATTAAGTCAAATTGGTTTCGCACATGCCCGATAATTCTTGGAGGTGCCGAATCATTCGGAAGCTTTTGGAATTTTACGAGATAAAACCGGAAATGTTCAGGAGCTGCCGAAACCGCTTCAGATGCTTTTCGCGTATGAAAATCACTAAACTGGAATTGTTCCAGAACGCGTTGAAAATAAATATGGTGGGGTACTGGAAATGTTCTAAGCCCACATAAATATTTTCAGTTCGAACGGACGCTGAAAAATGTCGTCATGAATAGTGAAAGTGCTTTTTGGGTTACTTTTTGGAAAGCCATTATTTTGGGCTTTGTCCCAAGATATTTTTGGGGGTGACATGGATGGATGAGGCTCCCTTTGGGGGCCCCTCCTAGGTGTGGCCGGCCACATGGGGACTCCTCCTTGGAGCCCCCTCTTGTCCCTTGGTTTCACACTTGGGTCCTTGTGGAAGGACTTCCTTCATGTGCACTTTGGGTTTTCTTGTGAAACCACCCTACCCCTTGGGTTTCCTATAAAAGGTGGAGGAGAGGAGCTCTCCACACTCACTCTTTCTCACATACAAGTGCCATGCATGATCTGGCTTCTTCTCTCCCTCCCACGAAAAGAGTTTCATAGAGCCGTAAGGCTGTCTGGGTTCCGGCAGGAATTAGTTCTGGACGGCGAAGCCCTGCTGGATAGATGACATCGTATGTGTGCAACTCTGTAGAAAGATCGTAGTTTCGGTCTTAGTTCGTGAGTGCCTCCCGAAGGGCTGTCCGTGTGACCGTCCGAGTTTCGAAGGTCCTCCCGAAGGGCTGTCTGAGTGACCGTTTGAGTTTCGAAGGTCCTCCCGAAGGGCTGTCCGCGACACCGTCCGGGGGGCTGTTCGACCGTCTCCCGGAGGGCTGTCTGAGGAGCAGATGAGGGTATACATCCTCGCGGTTGGGAGGTTGTAAATCCTAGCTGCAGGGATCTGCATCGCTGTTCGTCATCGACTCTACTTCCCGCTGCGCTATGAGTCGGTAACGAAAAAGATCAAGCCATGTATGCAGTCTCCATAGTGGTCCTGGACTGGTGCGTAGGTTGGAAAATTTTTGTTTTCTGCTGCATTCCCCTACACCCTGGTGGCCCTCTGGTGCCCATCTTCTGCTCTATGAAGGCTTTTACCCTGGAAAAATTCATAAGCAAGCTTACGGTACGAAACTCCTCCGCCACGAGGCGGAACCTTGGCGGAACCAATCTAGGGCTCCAGCGGAGCTGTTCTACCGGGGAAACTTCCCTCCGGGAGGGGGAAATCATCACCATCGTCATCACCAACGATCCTGTCATCGGGAGGGGGTCAATCTCCATCAACATCTTCACCAGCACCTTCTCCTCTCAAAACCCTAGTTCATCTCTTGTATCCAATCTTGTATCAAAACCACATATTGGTACCTGTGGGTTGCTAGTAGTGCTGATTACTCCTTGTAGTTGATGCTAATTTGTTTACTTGGTGGAAGATCATATGTTCAGATCCTTAATGCATATTAATACACCTCTGATATGACATGAATATGCTTTGTGAGTAGTTACGTTTGTTCCTGAGGACATGGGTGAAGTCTTGCTATTAGTAGTCATGTGAATTTGGTATTCGTTCAATATTTTGATGAGATGTATGTTGTCTTTTGATGTAGGGCAGAACCCTATGTGGATGATCTTTCACGTTTGGAGTGGATCCTACGGGGGAACACGAGGAAGGCGCGGAAAACACAAAGGGGAAACACGGGGGAAAATGAGAGAATCACTAAACCGACAAGTAATCGATCACACAAGGGGTAGATCATCGAAAGCATGAGGTAATACATGATCCAAAATCAACAAAGGAAAGATACACGAGTAGCCGTTCTTCTCCGTGAGGAGGTCTTGAGGGTCTTCCCTTGAAGGGGTCTTGAATCCGCTTGGGGGATATTCTCCGAAGAGGTCGTGAGCTCCGAGGAGAAGTAACTGAAAGCACAAGTGCTCCCTAGGTGGTTTTGGTAATTAATGTCAACATATCTCTTGTTGGACTAACACTTTTATCTAGTATGTTTCAGATAAGTTCAAAAATGGAGTGGCATGGACTAAAGGATGTGGGAACCCCTTCAAGATGCTAAGGACAAAGGATTGGCTCAAGCTTCAAGCTCAAGACTCTTCATTTCACATTTTAGTGGTCCAAGATCACATTGAGTCTATAGGAAAAGCCAATACTATCAAGGAGGGATGAGGTGTTGCTTAATGAGTTTCTTGCTCCACAGTGCTTAGTGATATGCTCCAAAACCCTCAGCTACTTTCTCACTTCCACAAATGACCTAAACCTAAAGCCAAAATCGGTCACACCGATTCTTCCTATCCGGCGCCACCGATTCCAAAAGTCATAGCCACTGCCACAAACCCTAAGCAAATCGGTCTTACCGATAGGGATCTCGGTCTCACCGAGATGGGATTGTAATCTCTCTGTGTATGTCCATTGCCAAGATCGGTCTCACTGAGTTTGAGCAAACGGTACTACCGATATTACAATGCAAACTCTCTGGATAACTTATTACCAAAATCGGTCCCACCGAGTTTGAGTAATCGGTCCCACCGAGTTTGCCTGACCAACTCTCTGGAAAGCTTATTACCAAAATCGGTCTCACCGAGTTTGTGTAATCGGTCTTACCGAGATTACGTTATGCCCTAACCCTAACTGAATCGGTCTCACCGAGTTGCATTTCGGTCCCACCGAAAATCCTAACAGTCACATTATTTGTTAAATCGGTCTGACCGAGTTTAACGATTCGGTGCCACCGAGTTTGGTAAATTGTGTGTAACAGTTAGATTTTGTGTGGAGGCTATAAATACCCCTCCACCTCCTCTTCATTCGTGGAGAGAGCCATCAGACTGAACCTTCACTTCCAGCATACATTTTCTGAGAAAGAACTACCTACTCATGTGTTGAGGCCAAGATATTCCATTCCTACCATATGAATCTTGATCTCTAGCCTTCCCCAAGTTGCTTTCCACTCAAATCTTCTTTCCACCAGATCCAAAACCTATGAGAAAGAGTTGAGTGTTGGGGAGACTATCATTTGAAGCACAAGAGCAAGGAGTTCATCATCAACGCACCATTTGTTACTTCTTGGAGAGTGGTGTCTCCTAGATTGGCTAGGTGTCACTTGGGAGCCTCCGACAAGATTGTGGAGTTGAACCAAGGAGTTTGTAAGGGCAAGGAGATCGCCTACTTCGTGAAGATCTACCACTAGTGAGGCAAGTCCTTCGTGGGGGACGGCCATGGTGGGATAGACAAGGTTGCTTCTTCATGGACCCTACGTGGGTGGAGCCCTCCGTGGACTCGCGCAACCGTTACCCGTCGTGGGTTGAAGTATCCATCAACGTGGATGTACGATAGCACCACCTATCGGAACCACGCCAAAAACATCTGTGTCTCCAATTGCGTTTGAATCCTCCAAACCCTTCCCTTTACTTTCTTGCAAGTTGCATGCTTTACTTTCCGCTGCCCATATACTCTTGCATGCTTGCTTGATATGTATTGTGAATGTGAAACTTGTCCCTAAACTCCACTTAAACTTAAAGAAACTCAAAAATGCAACTTTGGTACTTAGTGTCTAATCACCCCCCCCCCCCCTCTAGACACCTCTTCTCAAGGTCCTACAGTAACCAAGTGGATGAGCAAGGATCTCACACAAAATATGAGCTAAACCAATGCTACCCTAGCTAGGAGGTGGAAGAGACCTATTTATAGTCGTAGTGCAAATGGGAGTCAAAGTGAAGGGGTACAAGGGCTCTTGCCCGAGGCTGCGGTCACTCAGTTGTCGGACGTCCGGAAGGCGTCGGACGTCCGGGGCTTCGGGACGGTCCGGACGTCCGGGGTTGTCGGACTTCCCAGAATTGCTCTCGTCTGGTCGCCGGTCGTCCGGTGGCTTCTGTCTTCCATTAATTTCCTCTCGGGTGCCCAACTGCCAGACGTCCGGAGGGCGTCGGCCGTCCGTGGCCCTGGGAGTCGTCGGACGTCCGCGCAGGGCCAGTCGTCCGTGGCCTGTAGCTCTGTCCTGTCTTCCTTTCCTCGCTGTAGCATCTCCCAGGGCTCGGACGTCCGGGACCGGCCGGTCGTCCGGTGCCTGTAGCTTCACAAACGACCTTTCTACGTGATGTCCGTGCTCGGCATCCTTGCCACCTTGTCCATTGGGTGTAGCTGTCCCGTGGCTCTCCATCAGGTACCTGGTCACACACAGAGTGTCCATATGAGGTAGTAGCCAAGTCTCGTGAGTAGAGAGAGGAAGTTCGGAGAGGAGCGAGTTCACCTTATCTTCGATAGCCTTTGCTATAGCTCTTGTCATGGGTCCAAGTGGTGTTGAGGGAGATGTAGGTACGTCCATGGGGATGAGCGAGGGATGCTCCGCATCATCTCCCCCCCCCCCCCTTGGGAAAGATCCGGCCACGGATCCAAAGCTTCATCTCCATGGTATGGCGCAAGGTCCTTAACATTGAAGATGTCGCTCACATTGTACTTGCCTCGTGGTAGGTCTATCTTGTAGGCGTTGTCGTTGTAGTGTGCTAGCACCTTGAAGGGTCCATCGGCTCGAGGGAGAAGTTTGGACTTGCATTCGTTGGGGAAGCGGTCCTTTCGAAGGTGTATCCACACGAGATCGCCAATGTTCAAGATCATGGGTTGCTTGTTGGCGTTGAGTTTGGTTGCTAGTCGTTGTACTTGGCACTCGATGGTGTGCCTTGTATCCTCATGCATCTTCTTGATGTAGCTTGCACGGGCACTTGCGTCGAGGTTGGTGCGCTCTTGTAGAGGAAGAGGTAGAATGTCCAATGGGGACAACGGGTTGAAGCCGTAGACGACCTCGAAGGGGGACTTGCCGGTCGTCGAATGTCTTGCATGGTTGTAGGTGTACTCGGCAATGGGTAGACATGCTTCCCACTCCTTGATGTTCTTCTTGATCAACACGTGAAGTAGAGTGGAGAGAGTCCGGTTCATCACCTCCGTTTGGCCGCCGGTTTGAGGATGGTATGCGGATGAGAACAAGAGCTTGATTCCGAGCTTGGCGCATAGGGTCTTCCAAAAGTAACTCAAGAACTTGACGTCGCGGTCGGAGACGATTGTCTTTGATACTCCATGGAGACGCAAGATTTCCCTACAAAAGAGATTTGCAACATGTGAAGCATCGTCTATCTTGTTGCAAGGGATGAAATGTTCCATCTTAGAAAATCGGTCCACAACAACATACACGGAATCCTTTCCATTTTGAGTTCTAGGCAAACCAAGTACAAAATCCATGCTAATGTCTTCCCAAGGTCGATAAGGAATAGGAAGAGGCATGTAAAGAGCATGAGATTGAGCTTTAGACATAGCTTTGCGACATGTAGAGCATCGGGTGGTGAAGCGTGAGACGTCTCGAAACATCTTGGGCCAAAAGTAGTTCTTGGAGAGCGTGGCGAATGTCTTATCTCTCCAAAATGTCCCATGAGTCTGCCTCCATGAGCCTCTTGCAAAAGTAGCAAATGAAGAGAAGACTCGGGAATGCATAGTTTGTTAGCTTTCATAAGATAAGCATCCTTGATATAATATTGTTCCCAAGAAGTATGCGTCAAACACTTAGCATAAGGAATAGCAAAAGATGGATCATTAGCATACAAGTCTTTGATGTGCTCAAAACCAATAACATTCAACTCAAGTTTAGTGACAAGCGTGCATATGCGTGAAAGCGCATCCACAACTACATTTTCCTTACCCTTAATGTACTTGATCACATAGGGGAAAGATTCAATAAATTCACTCTATTTGGCATGACGCTTGTTCAACTTAGTTTGACCTTTTAAGTACTTAAGAGTTTCATGATCGGTATGTATGACAAACTCATGAGGTCTAAGATAATGTTCCCAAACATGTAGCACACACACTAAAGCATACATTCTTTGTCATATATGGGATAGTTAAGTTGAGCACCGGAGAGTTTTTCACTAAAATATGCAAAGGCTCGTTTTTCTTGCATCAAAACTCCGCCAATTCTGGTACCACTTGCATCATAATGAACCTCAAAAGTTTTTTCAAAATTGGGCAAAGCAAGAATCGGAGCATGAGTAAGCAAAGACTTGAGCTCATCAAAAGCGGTGGATTGCAAAGATCCCCAAACAAAAGGAGCATTCTTCTTACTCAAGGCATGCAAAGGAGCGGCGATAGTGCTAAAATCTTTCACAAAGCGACGATAAAAACCCGCAAGACCAAGAAAACTACGCACTTGTTGCAAATTGGTGGGTTGGGGCCAAGTATTAATTGCTTCAATTTTAGATTCATCAACATGGACACCCTTTGAAGAGACAACAAAACCCAAGAAAACCACTTTGTCAACACCAAATGTGCACTTTTTCATGTTGGCATAAAGACTTTCCTTGCGAAGGGTTTGCAAAACAGCCCTAACATGATGAAGATGCTCTTTCATGGTTTTGCTAAACCCAAGAAAATCATCGAAGTAAACCACAACAAAGACTCCAATATAAGGGCGAAGCACATAATGCATGAGACGCACGAAAGTACCGGGAGCCTCCGATAAACCCATAGGCATAACTAACCACTCATATAAGCCAAATTTGGGTTTGAAAGCAGTTTTCCATTCATCACCCTCTTGAATGCGGATTTGATAATAGCCACTTTTAAGATCAATTTTTGAGAAAAAGTTGGCTCCACTAAGTTCATCAAGCATATCATCTAAGCGAGAAATGGGATGCTTGTAGCAAACGGTAATAGCATTTATAGGTCTACAATCGGAACACAAGCGGAAACTTCCGTCCGGCTTAGGCACAAGTATAACGGGAACGGCACAAGGGCTTAAGTTTTCATGTATATGACCGTTGTCGGTGAGTTGTTGTACTTGCCGTTGAATCTCCTTGGTTTCTTCGGGATTGACACAATATGGAGCTTTGTTTGAAAGTGGCGCTCCGGGGACGAGGTCGATTCGATGCTCAATGCCTCATAGAGGAGGTAGACCCGGAGGTAGCTCATCGGGGAAAACATCTTGGAATTCCTGCAAAAGAGATTGAAACACTAAAGGTAGCTCGTGAGAGGTGTTAGTTTTAGGTTCCCCATCCTTGCACACAAGGACAAAGTGCATCACACTCGATGGGTTCTCACACACTTCTCTCGTCTCACTTTTTGTGGCAAATAGTATGAGGTTTTTCTCTCTAGGCGAAGAGGCGCTCAAATTTGGCTTGTGGCTCTCACTCACTTTTTGGTGGATCACTTTCTCACTCTTCTCTCCACGATGGGTGGCTTGCTTGTCGGCTATCACTTGACTAGGAGACATAGGTCGTAGCACATATTCCTTCCCTTTCATATTGAAGCTATAGTGATTGGTGCGCTCATTGTGGATGACACCACAGTCGAAATGCCATGGTCGACCAAGAAGGAGGTGGCAAACGGTCATTCGAACCACATCACACTCCAAAGTGTCCTCATATGCACCAATTTGAAGGAGACTTGGACCGTATGAAGTTACCGGCGCAGGGCTTCGCCTAAGCACTACGACGATATGACCGAGGTGGATTATGGTGGAGGGGGCACCGCACATGGATAATAACAATGTCTGTTGTCTTCTAGGGTGCCCCCTGCCCCCGTATATAAAGGAGCAAGGGGGGAGGCCGGCCGGCCCTTGGTGCGCCCAAGGAGAGCAGGAATCCTCCTCCTAGTAGGAGCAGGAATCATCCTTTCGTAGTCCTACTAGGAAGGATGAAGGGAGAAGGAAGGAGAGGGAGAGGGAGAGGGAAAGAGGGGCCGCGCCCCCTCCCCTAGTCCAATCCGAACTCCCCTTGGGAGGGGGGCGCCACCTCCTGGGCTGCCGCCCTCTCTCTCCCCTAAGGCCCACTAAGGCCCAATATTTCCCTGGGAGGGGGTCCGGTAACCCCTCCGGCACTCCGGTTTTCTTTGAAATCACCCGGAACACTTCCGGTGTCCGAATATAGCCGTCCAACATATCAATCTTTATGTCTCGACCATTTCGAGACTCCTCATCATGTCCGTGATCACATCCGGGACTCCGAACTATCTTCGGTACATCAAAACACATAAACTCATAATACCGATCGTCACCGAATGTTAAGCGTGCGGACCCTACGGGTTCGAGAACTATGTAGACATGACCGAGACTCATCTCTGGTCAATAACCTATAGCGGGACCTGGATGCTCATATTGGCTCCTACATATTCTATGAAGATCTTTATCGGTCAAACCGCATAACAACATACGTTGTTCCCTTCGTCATCGGTATGTTACTAGCCCGAGATTCGATCGTCGGTATCTCAATACCTAGTTCAATCTAGTTACCGGTAAGTATCTTTACTCGTTCCGTAATGCATCTTCCCGCAACTAACTCATTAGCCACATTGCTTGCAAGGCTTATAGTGATGTGCATTACCGAGAGGGCCCAGAGATACCTCTCCGACAATCGGAGTGACAAATCCTAATCTCGATCTATGCCAACTCAACAAGTACCATTGGAGACACCTGTAGAGCACCTTTATAATCACACAGTTACGTTGTGACATTTGGTAGCACACAAAGTGTTCCTCCGGTATTCGGGAGTTGCATAATCTCATAGTCATAGGAACATGTATAAGTCATGAAGAAAGCAATAGCAATATACTAAACGATCAAATGCTAAGCTAACAGAATGGGCAAGTCAATCACATCATTCTCTAATGATATGATCACGTTACTCAAATGACAACTCATGTCTATGGCTAGGAAACTTAACCATCTTTGATTCAACGAGCTAGTCAAGTACATACATACTAGTGACACTCTGTTTGTCTATGTATTCACACATGTACTAAGTTTCCGGTTAATACAATTCTAGCATGAATAATAAACATTTATCATGATATAAGGAAATATAAATAACAACTTTATTATTGCCTCTAGGGCATATTTCCTTCAGCCTCCCACTTGCACTAGAGTCAATAATCTAGATTACACAGTAATGATTCTAGCACCCATGGAGTCTTGGTGCTAATCATGTTTTGCTCGTGAGAGAGGCTTAGTCAATGGGTCTGCAACATTCAGATCCGTATGTATCTTGCAAATCTCTATGTCTCCCTCCTTGACTTGATCGCGGATGGAATTGAAGCATCTCTTAATGTGCTTGGTTCTCTTGTGAAATCTAGATTCCTTTGCCAAGGCAATTGCACCAGTATTGTCACAAAAGATTTTCATTGGACCCGATGCACTAGGTATGACACCTAGATCGGATATGAACTCCTTCATCCAGACTCCTTCATTTGCTGCTTCCGAAGCAGCTATGTACTCCACTTCACACACAGATCCCGCCACGATGCTTTGCTTAGAACTGCACCAACTAACAGCTCCACTGTTCAATATGAACACGTATCCGGTTTGTGACTTAGAGTCATCCGATCATTGTCAAAGCTTGCATCGATGTAACCATTTACGACGAGCTCTTTGTCACCTCCATAAACGAGAAACATATCCTTAGTCCTTTTCAGGTATTTCAGGATGTTCTTGACCGTTGTCCAGTGATCCATTCCTGGATTACTTTGGTACCTCCCTGCTAAACTAATAGCAAGGCACACATCAGGTCTGGTACACAGCATTGCATACATGATAGAACCTATGGCTGAGGCATAGGGAATGACTTTCATTTTCTCTATATCTTCTACAGTGGTCAGGCATTGAGTCTGACTCAACTTCACATCTTGTAACACAGGCAATAACCCTTTCTTTGACTGATCCATTTTGAACTTCTTCAAAATTTTATCAAGGTATGTGCTTTGTGAAAGTCCAGTTAAGCGTCTTGATCTATCTCTATAGATCTTGATGCCTAATATATAAGCAGCTTCACCAAGGTCTTTCACTGAAAAACTATTATTCAAGTATCCTTTTATGCTATCTAGAAATTCTATATCATTTCCAATCAACAATATGTCATCCACATATAATAGTAGAAATGCTATAGAGCTCCCATTTACTTTCTTGTAAATACAGGCTTCTCGAAAAGTCTGTATAAAACCATATGCTTTGATCACACTATCAAAGCGTATATTCCAACTCCGAGAGGCTTGCACCAGTCCATAAATGGATTGCTGGAACTTGCACAATTTGTTAGCACCTTTAGAATCGACAAAACCTTCTGGTTGCATCATATACAACTCTTCTTTAAGAAATCCATTAAGGAATGTAGTTTTGTCATCCATTTGCCAAATTTCATAATCATAAAATGCGGCAATTGCTAACATGATTCTGACAGACTTAAGCATCGCTATGGGTGAGAAGGTCTCATCGTAGTCAACTCCTTGAACTTGTCAAAAACCTTTCGCAACAAGTCGAGCTTTGTAGACAGTGACATTACCATCAGTGTCAGTCTTCTTCTTGAAGATCCATTTACTTTCTATGGCTTGCCGATCATTGGGCAAGTCAATCAAAGTCCATACTTTGTTCTCATACATGGATCCCATCTCAGATTTCATGGCCTCAAGCCATTTTGCGGAATCTGGGCTCATCATCGCTTCCTCATACTTCTTAGGTTCGTCATGGTCTAGTAACATGACTTCCAGAACATGATTACCGTACCACTCTGGTGCAGAACATACTCTGGTTGACCTACGAGGTTTGGTAGTAACTTGATCTGAAGTTTCATGATCATCATCATTAGCTTCGTACTAATTGGTGTAGGCATCATTGGAACTGATTTCTGTGATGAACCACTTTCCAATTAGAGAGAAGGTACAACTACCTCATCAAGTTCTACTTTCCTCCCACTCACTTCTTTCGAGAGAAACTCCTTCTCTAGAAAGGATCCCATCTTAGCAACAAATATCTTGCCTTCGGACCTGTGATAGAAGGTGTACCCAACAGTTTCTTTTGGGTATCCTATGAAGACGCACTTCTACGATTTGGGTTCGAGCTTATCAGGTTGAAGCTTTTTCACATAAGCATCGCAACCCCAAACTTTAAGAAACGACAACTTTGGGTTGTTGCCAAACTACAGTTCATATGGTGTCGTCTCAACGGATTTAGATGGTGCCCTATTTAACGTGAATGCAGCCGTCTCTAAAGCATAACCCCAAAACGATAGTGGTAAATCGGTAAGAGACATCATATATCGCACCATATCTAATAAAGTACGGTTAGGATGTTCGAACACACCATTACGCTGTGGTGTTCCAGGTGGCGTGAGTTGCGAAACTATTCAACATTGTTTCAAATGAAGACCAAACTCATAACTCAAATATTCACCTCCACGATCAGATCATAGAAACTTTATTTTCTTGTTACGATGATTTTCTACTTTACTCTGAAATTCTTTGAACTTTTCAAATGTTTCAGACTTATGTTTCATTAAGTAGATATATCCATATCTGCTTAAATCATCTGTGAAGGTCAGAAAATAATGATACCCGCCGCGAGCCTCAACACTCATCGGACCGCATACATCAGTATGTATTATTTCCAATAAGTCAGTGGCTCGCTCCATTGTTCCAGAGAACGGAGTCTTAGTCATCTTGCTCATGAGGCATGGTTCGCAAGCATCAAGTGATTCATAATCAAGTGATAAAAGCCCATCAGCATGGAGTTTCTTCATGAGCTTTACACCAATATGACCTAAACGATAATGCCACAAATAAGTTGCACTATCATTATTTACTTTGCATTTTTGGCATCAATATTGTGAATATGTGTATCACTACGCTCGAGATTCAATAAAAATAGACCACTCATCAAGGGTGCATGGCCATAAAAGATATTACTCATATAAATAGAACAACCATTATTCTCTGATTTAAATGAATAACCGTCTCGCATCAAAGAAGATCCAGATATAATGTTCATGCTTAACGCTGGCACCAAATAACAATTATTTAGGTCTAAAACTAATCCCAAAGACAGATGTAGAGGTAGCGTGCCGACGGCGATCACATCGACCTTGGAACGATTTCCGACGCGCATCGTCACCTCGTACTTAGCCAATATTCGTTTAATCTGTAGCCCCTATTTCGAGTTGCAAATATGAGCAACAGAACCAGTATCAAATACCCAGGCGCTACTACGAGCATTAGTAAGGTACACATCAATAACATGTATATCAAATATACCTTTCACTTTGCCATCCTTCTTATCCACCAAATACTTGGGGCAGTTCCGTTTCTAGTGACCAGTCCCTTTGTAGTAGAAGCACTCAGTTTCAAGCTTAGGTCCATACTTGGGCTTCTTCCCGGGAGCAGCAACTTGCTTGTTATTCTTCTTGAAGTTCCCATTCTGTCCTTTGTCCTTTTATTTGAAACTAGTGGTCTTGTTAACCATCAACACTTGATGCTCCTTCTTGATTTCTACCTCCGTAACCTTAAGCATCACGAAGAGCTCGGGAATTGTCTTTTCCATCCCTTGCATATTATAGTTCATCACGAAGGCTTTATATCTTGGTGGCAGTGATTGAAGAACTCTGTCAATGACACTATCATCCGGGAGATTTACTCCGAGCTGAGTCAAGTGGTTATGGTACCCGGACATTCTGAGTATGTGTTCACTGACAGAATTGTTCTCCTCCATTTTGCAGCTATAGAACTTGTTGGAGACTTCATATCGCTCAACTCGGGCATTTGCTTGAAATATTAACTTCAACTCCTGGAACATCTCATATGCTCCATGACGTTCAAAACGTCTTCGAAGTCTCGATTCTAAGCCGTAAAGCATGGCACACTGAACTATCGAGTAGTCATCAGATTTAGCTTGCTGGACGTCCATAACGTCTGGAGTTGCTCCTGCAGCAGGACTTGCACCTAGTGGTGCTTCCAGGATGTAATTCTTCTATGCAGCAATGAGGATAATCCTCAAGTTACGGACCCATTCCGTGTAGTTGCTACCATCATCTTTCAACTTAGCTTTCTCTAGGAACGCATTAAAATTCAAGGGAACAGTAGCACGGGCCATTGATCTACAACAATAGAGATATGCAAAAACTATCAGGACTAAGTTCATGATAAATTAAAGTTTAATTAATCATATTACTTAAGAACACCCACTTAGATAGACATCCCTCGAGTCATCTAAATGATCACTTGATCCATATCAACTAAACCATGTCCGATCATCATGTGATATGGAGTAGTTTTCAATGGTGAACATCTCTATGTTGATCATATCTACTATATGATTCAAGTTCGACCTTTCAGTCTCAGTGTTCCGAGGCCATGTCTGTACATGCTAGGCTCGTCAAGTTTAACCCGAGTATTCCGCACGTGCAAAACTGTCTTGCACCCGTTGTATGTGAATGTAGAGCTTATTACACCCGATCATCACGTGGTGTCTCGGCATGACAAACTGTCGCAACGATGCATACTCAGGGAGAACACTTATACCTTGAAATTTTAGTAAGGGGTCATCTTATAATGGTACCGCCATACTAAGCAAAATAAGATGCATAAAAGATAAACATCACATGCAATCAAAATATGTGACATGATATGGCCTTCCTCATCTTGTGCCTTTGATCTCCATCTCCAAAGCACCGTCATGATCTCCATCATCACCAGCTTGACACCTTGATCTCCATCGTAGCGTCGTTGTCGTCTCGCCAACTATTGCTTCTACAACTATCGCTACCGCTTAGTCATAAAGTAAAGCAATTACATGGCGAATGCATTTCATACAATAAAGCGACAACCATAAGGCTCCTGCCAGTTGCCGATAATTTTTACAAAACATGATCATCTCATACAATAACTTATATCACATCATGTCTTGACCATATCACATCACAACATGCCTTCAAAAACAAGTTAGACGTCCTCTACATTGTTGTTACAAGTTTTACGTGGCTGCTACGGGCTTCTAGTAAGAACCGATCTTACCCACGCATCAAAACCACAACAATTTTTTGTCAAGTGTGTTGTTTTAACCTTCAACAAGGACCGGTCGTAGTCAAACTCAATTCAACTAAAGTTGGAGAAAAAGACACCCGCCAACCACCTTTATGCAAAACAAGTTGCATGTCTGTCGGTGGAACCGGTCTCATGAGCATGGTCATGTAAGGCTGGTCCAGGCCGCTTCATCCAACAATACCGCCGAATCAAAATAAGACATTGGTGGTAAGCAGTATGAGTATTATCGCCCACAACTCTTTGTGTTGTACTTGTGCAAATCATCTACACATAGACCTGGCTCGGATGCCACTGTTGGGGAACGTAGCATGAAATTTCAAAAAAAAATCCTAAGATCGCGCAAGATCTATCTAGGAGATGCATAGCAACGAGAGGGGGAGAGTGTGTCCACGTACCCTCATAGACCGAAAGCGGTAGCGTTAGGTTAACGCGGTTGATGTAGTTGAACGTCTTCACGATCCAACTGATCTAGTACCGAACGTACGGCACCTCCAAGTTCAGCACACGTTCAGCTCGATGACGTCCCTCGACCTCTTGATCCAGCAGAGGGTCGAGGGAGAGTTTCGTCAGCACGATGGTGTGGTGACGGTGATGGTGATGTGATCTGCGCATGGCTTCGCCTAAGCACTACGACGCTATGACCAGAGGAGTAAACTGTGGAGGGGGGAGAATAACTGTTGTGTCTTGGGGTACCCCTTTGCCCCTATATATAAAGGAGGGGAGGAGGAGACCGGCCACCAAGGGGTGCGCCAAGGGGGGGAGTCCTACTAGGACTCCACTCCTAGTAGGATTCGCCCCCCTTTTTTCCTTCTGATGGAGGGGAAAGAGGGAAGGACGAGGGAAGAGGAGAAGGAAAGGGGGGCACGCCCCCTGCCCTAGTCCAATTCCGACTCCCTATGGAGGGGGCGCGACCACCCCTTGTGGGCTGCCTCCCCTCTCACCTATGGCCCATGTAGGCCCATTACTTTCCCCGGGGGGTTCCGGTAACCCCTCGATACTCCGATAAATATCCGAAACGTCTCGAAACCATTCCGGTGTCCAAATACTATCGTACAATATATCGATCTTTACCTCTCGACTATTTCGAGACTCCTTGTCATGTCCGTGATCTCATCCGGGACTCCGAACAATCTTCAGTCACCAAAACACAGAACTCATAATATAAATTGTCATCGAACGTTAAGCGTGCGGACCCTACGGGTTTGAGAACTATGTAGACATGACCGAGACACATCTTCGGTCAATAACCAATAGCGGAACCTGGATGCTCATATTGGTTCCTACATATTATACGAAGATTTTTATCGGTCAAACCGCAATAACAACATATGTTTTGCCCGAGATTCGATCGCCGGTATCATCATACCTAGTTCAATTTCGTTACCAGCAAGTCTCTTTACTCATTCCGTAATGCATCATCCCGTAACTAACTCATTAGTCACATTGGTTGCAAGGCTTATAGTGATGTGCATTACCGAGAGGGCCCAGAGATACCTCTCCGATACATGGGGTGACAAATCCTAATCTTGATCTATGCCAACTTAACAAACACCTTTGGAGACACCTGTAGAGCATCTTTATAATCACCCAGTTACGTTGTGACATTTGATAGCACACAAGGTGTTCCTCCAGTATTTAGGACTTGCATAATCTCATAGTCAAAGGAATATGTATAAGTCATGAAGAAAGCAATAGAAATAAAAATTAACGATCATTATGCTAAGCTAACGGATGGGTCTTGTCCATCACATCATTCTGATGATGTGATCCCGTTCATCAAATGACAACACATGTCTATGGTCAGGAAACTTAACCATCTTTGATTAACGAGCTAGTCAAGTAGAGGCATACTAGGGACACTTTGTTTTGTCTATGTATTCACACATGTATCAAGTTTCCAGTTTAATACAATTCTAGCATGAATAATAAACATTTATCATGATATAAGGAAATATAAATAACAACTTTATTATTGCCTCTAGGGCATATTTCCTTGAGGGCTGACCTGTGCCATGAGTTTGTTGGCGCCTTCACGGGCGGCCATCAAGAACCAGGACAGCCCAGCGACTTGCAGCTCCTCCCGCAGAAGGAAGGAGAGACTCTGCGGAAGTACATGCAGAGGTTCAGCCGAGTACATAGGAACATTCCAGAAATCCACCCGGCAGCTGTGATAGCTGCGTTCCAGTCCAACGTGCGCAATCGTCGAATACGTTCCAAGATGAACGTTCGATTGCCTAATACTGTGAAGGAGCTTTCCACTCTAGTGGATAAGTGTGCTCGAGTAGAGGAGGGGAGACGGCTCCCCGGAGAAGAGGGTGTCGTCGACATCGACTCAGAGGATGATGGCGAGGCCACTAGTCAGAAGAAGAAGAACAAGAAGCGCAATAAAAGGCATATGGATAAGTCAATGATGAACGTTGAAGGATCGGGCACGCCTAGTACTGGCAAGAAGGCCAAGACCGAGGTTCCCGACAAGTTGTTGTGTGCACTGATTGCCGAGAAG
Source organism: Aegilops speltoides (assembly GCA_021437245.1). Classification (NCBI taxonomy): domain Eukaryota; kingdom Viridiplantae; phylum Streptophyta; class Magnoliopsida; order Poales; family Poaceae; genus Aegilops; species Aegilops speltoides. Next base: position 457,203,140 of record CM038143.1, on the reverse strand, counting down.
CCGCGACTGCCGAGAAGGCTGCAAAAGGTGATGTGCCGTACTGCAAGATCCATCTGACCAAGGGCCACGATCTCCAGGAGTGTCATCAGGTTGAACAGCTTGTCAAGAAGCAGAGGGCTAAATATGAGAAGAAAAACCCCGAGGGTAACCCTAGATCAGAAGTTCCGCCGCCGCAAGCCTCTGTAGCCATGAAAAACCAATCTAGACCCCGTTCCTGGACTCCGCCGGAGGGGGAGATCATCACCGGTGGCGATCTTCATCATCCCGGTGGGCCCCATGATGAGGAGGGAGTAGTCCACCATCGGGGCTGGGGATTTGTACCAGTAGCTATGTGTTTAATCTCTCTCTCTCTCTCTCTCTCTCTCATGTTCTTGAGATGTCACGACCTTGATGTGCCACAGGCTTTGTTAATATAGTTGGATCATATGGTGTTTTCCCTTCTCTATCTTATTGTGATGAATTGAGTTTTTCCTTTGAGATTTCCTTTTACCGGATTGAATACTTTTATGGATTTGAGAGCACTTGATATATGTCTTGCATATGAATACCCGTGGTGACAATGGGGTATTATATTGATTCACTTGAGATATGTTTTGGCACTCAACTCGCGGATTCCAGAGGTGACATTGGGGGTAATCTATGCATAGGGGTTGATGCACATTCTCATCTTTTGTTTCTCTGGTAGAAATCTTCAGGCACTCTTTGAGGTTCTTTGTGTTGGATTGAGTATTATGAACCTAAATTTGCTTTGGTATTATTTTAGTACGAACTCTTGATAGATCGATCAGAAAGAATAACTTGGTGTTATTTTAGTACGAACTCTTGGATAGATCGATCGGAAAGAATAGCTACAAACAATTTCTTCTTATGTTCTCTGCTAGATAAGAACTTTGGGGTGATTCTTCATCGCACGTTGAGGGATGATTATGTGATCTGATTATATTAGCATTGTTGAGAGATTGCACTAGCGAAAGTACGGACCCTAGGCCTCATTTTCAAGCATTGCAATATCGTTTGTGCTATGTTTAATCAATTGCTACATTGCTGTTTTTTATTGTTCCTATTACAAAAATCAATATCTACTATCCATATTACACTTTTATCACCATCTCTTCGCCGAACTAGTGCACCTATACAATTTATCATTGTATTTGGTGTGTTGGGGACACAAGCGACTCTCTGTTATTTGGTTGCAGGGTTGTTTGAGAGAGACCATCTTCATCCTACGTCTCCCGCGGATTGATAAACCTTATGTCATCCACTTGAGGAAAAATTGCTACTGTCCTATAAAACTCTGCGCTTGGAGGCCCAACACGAGTCTATAAGAATAAAGTTGTGTAGTAGACATCATGGACTCACTCATGCGTGCGTACTCATCAACAAGATCATTGGGAACTCCGTTTGCAAGCATCCGAACAATCGCAATACATTTCTGGTAAGAGGAGAAGCCAATCTTTCCAAGGGCATCATACTTCACCTCATCAGTCCCTCATGAATACGGTTGAATAATGATCTCGTCATCCGGAAGCGTCGCCAGGAAAGCCTGGTAGAGAATGGTGGTTCTGTGAGATCGAAATAATAGTTGTAGAGTAGGACATGACCGTTTTCTCTGTTATGAGTCAACCCAGAAGCATGGCTCGGGATCAATCCCCTAAACAATGGTCCATGCCATGAATGTGCCCATTGACGATAAAAGTAGCAACAAATAACATCATCATCATCAGAAGATGATGAACATATGATGTTATTGTAAAAAAACTCATCCGAGCTATCTGTTATGATCCTTCGGAGTGATGACTCCGTATCCCCGTAGACAGTAGCGGACGGCTCGTCCGGGCAAACAACCGAACACCTTGTGGGCGGGGACAGAGGCGAGCGTGGACGAGTCGTGGCCGATGAAGGGTCCCGTCCTTGGCATGTTCAGGCAGCAGGGCTGTCGAACCCCGCGTCCTCTGGCGGTGACGGTAAAGGTAGCGGTAGTATGCCTAGGGCTGCTGGTAACCCTCGGTAGGCGGGCCTTGTACTGCACCGTTGGCGGCAAGAAGCCGCCACAATGCTGACAGAGTGGACGCCTATGGCTGCGGTGGCGGCGATGCAGTCGGTGGGTGCGGCGGTGGCAAAGATGTCAAAAGCTGGGCAGCGACGATGAGAGCAAAGAGGCCGGGGTGATTGTGACGGGCGGGGGAAAATGACCCATGTGCCACCGATAGGCGGGCCAGGTGCCAGCGAGGACGCAAATCCAGTCTAAATTTGGGCTGAAATAGGTCAAGCAAACAGCAATACTGACATCAGTTTTTTTTTTATGCCGACGCGTCCAAACCGGAAGAAATGGGTCAAGCTTTGGAGTTGCGAGCGGGTGGAGCGGCACGCCACAGCATCGGAGTCAGCACTGCGGATAACCCATTGTCGCCAGAACCAAACCCCACCCGGCAGGCGGCCGGCCGCGTCTGCCCAGTTCCCACCTCGTGGGTGGGGTCCACGCACCACACAGCCGGCCATCTCTTCTCGGTCTCTCCTGCTAGAAGCGTCGTCTTCGTCGCGCTCCGCTCCACTACTGCTGCCGCCTGCATCGAAGAGAAAACGTAAACAACCCAGACACGGCCCTCTCCAATGGAATCCACTGAGGGTCCACGACGCCCCGCTCCCGCCCACTAGCCCACTGACCCCACCACCACCGCCGCCATGCTCCAGCTCCAGCTCCAGCCCCCTCGCTTCCTGCCGCTCCCTCGCTCCCGCCTCCCCGGCCGCCGCCGCCGCCGCGCGCCCCCGCCCGTCCTCGCCGTCCGCTCCCAGTGGAAGCTCCCCGATGTCGACACCGGTGGGCGCCCTCCCTGAAGCCCCCGATAGGTCGTGCCCCGTGCTCTCTCTGATCGCTGCGGGCTTGCTGTTTCGCAGATGCGGTGCAGGAGCGGGTGCGTTCGTGGTTCTCCCGGGCGCGGGGCGCGGTGGTGGACGTCACGCAGGCGGCGCGGGAGCGGGGGAAGCGCAAGGAGGAGGCCGATGGGAGGAAGAAGCAGCGGAAGGAGGAGGTGGAGGAGGAGCCGCTCGTCGCGGTGCCGGAGATCACCCTGGAGCGCCGGGTCGGCCGCGGCTGGCTCTCCCTGGACGCCATTGTCGCCATCGAGCAGTTTGCTAGGTGTGTCAAGCGACCTTGCACTTGCTCTGCCCTTCGGGTTAATCTGTCGTAGATGTAGAATAAATGCCCAGATTCATTCTGTTAATAAAATGACTACCAGTTCGTTTCCTGACTATCATAATGTTAAACGATTAATAAAGCCACAAACTGCGTTTCTCTTGGACTCAGTTGACAGGACGCTCGTTGGTGATATCATATCAGGACTACTCTGAACCATGTGCTGTAATAGATAGGATCATCTTAGGTAGAACCATCCGGAATTGTAGTGTAGATGTTGCAAGAATATTAAGCCTTCTCTTGGACCTGGGGATTTTTTCCTTCTAATTGCTGTGAAGTTGCGGTGTTCCAAGCAGGCTTTCAGTGGATAAATTCAATACTACAAAATAGAAACCCTTCAACCAAGTTTGGTCTTGCATTGTTGCGGCAAATAAGGAACAAGAATTTTCTGGAATACAATGGGATGAAACACGCATAGCATAGGAAGCAGAAATTTCTCTGACCGAATTGATGTAAACTAACCAAACCAGTACAAAGAATAACTGGAAGACGTTTGCTTCCCTTGTTTAATTTTGCATGAGATGTCTTGGGAATCTCAGTTTCCCATCAAAATTCCTCTCCCAGGTCTGTGAGCAAGTAACAATAAAATGGGGATCCTTAATGGATTGATTTCAATGCAAATCAACCAAATTATACAAGAAAGGAAGGATCGGTAAATTGATCAAACTAATGGTCAGTGATGACTATGATGACAAATTGAGGATGTGGATCAAAACATGGCGTCGCTCAGCCCACTAAGGAAGTGGTTGTGGGCGATCTTGTCTCTGGCCTTGCTGGCGCTCTCAGAATGCACAAGGTTCTTTGGCACTGTCTCGTCATTGATGACATCACACTGTAGCTCTGGGCCCATCTACTCCCCATTCATCTCACATATATTGTGCAGCACACAACATACGCCAATCATGGTAGGGAGATCCGAGATCTTCATACGTGCGCACTTTTGCAGGCACGTCCATCGTCCCTTGAGTCGTGCAAATGCATCCATGGACATGTGCCGGAGCTTCGTGACCTTCTCGTTGAATGTATGTTGTTCCCGTGTCAGGTTTTGGTGTGTGTATGGGATGAGAAGCCAGTCCATCAGTAGCTAGAGCCGCCGACCACCCATGACCCAATCATTATTCCGTTGCCGCCATGCTGCTGCAGAAGCGAATTGCTGAGGACCTCATCATCATTCATGCTTCCAGGCTAACCGATGTATACATAACTGAAAATGCCGTTAGGGTCGACGGCCCCCTGGAGGGTGGTGGAGTAGGAGGGCTTCTTGTTGCGCTTTGCGTGATTAGGGTTGTAGTACTTTCTGGCCCACATTTGCAGTTCGATGATTGGGATGTGGGTTGTATAGATGACATCAACGACATCTGGCATGCTGGAGATGGCCTTAAGGGCCAGTTCTTTTGCTAGTTTTTTTGGCTTCCAGAATAAGCTGCCCCCTACCTAGCTTATTCTAGAAGCCCAACCAAATTTTCTTTTTAGAAGCCTACTAGTCAAGTCTTAACTACTAAGCTTCTAAAAAAATAAATTTGGTTGGGCTTCTAGAATAAGCTAGGTACGGGGCAACTTATTGCAGCTTATTCTAGAAGCCACCAAAAGAACTGGCCCTAAAGCTGCTCTTGAAGATGGCGGCCTGGTCAGGCCACCGAAGAAAGCAGGGCATGAGCCTTTGGCGGATGGCGGTGCAGACCTCAAGGACGATCTTGTGGCATATAGAAAGGCCAATACCAAAGCGGTCAAAGATGATGCAGAGGGGCTCACCGGTGGCGAGGCGCCAGATGCAGACGGCAACGCGTTGGCGCACAGGGATGGAGGGGCGGAGCGAGGTATCCTCCTTGGCGATGGCGGAGCCCAGTGCAATATCATTGCAAAAGTGTCCCAACCCATCCAATGACCCATCCAGAAATGGTTGCGGAATTTGGCCTCTGGGTAGCCAGGGCTGCTGCACTGCTTCCACCACATGCCCGACCGGTACTTTGGCCACAGCTTCTGTTGTTGATGAGGTGAGATGTCAATGCCCCCAGCTCCAGCACACTGGCGGACAGTCTGCTTGGACGACCCACTAGTCCTGCTCCCATCCACTTGAGTTAGTTGAGACTCAGCCTCATCCTCATCACCATTCACGAGATATAGATCATGGGTTGCAGCGTCGAGGAACGTGAGTTTGTTGGCGATGGAGCTCTTCTTGTTCGTGTCATTGCAGCCACCACCATCTCCATCACCTACCATGGGTTCGTTGCCTGTACCGTATCTCTTTCCGTGCTTGGGCATCGTAAACGTGTCTTGGAGAGGGAGGAGGAATGTTTTGGATGGATAAGAAAGGTGTTGTCTTGTATTTCATTGACTAGTGGAGAAGGTGGCTGTGAGCTCGCCAAGTCGCTAGAGTATAAAAAGGAAGTAAAACATTGGTGTGAAAAGTTATTTGGTTCTAGGTGTTGCACTTCCTTTCTTGTTTCGGATGAGAAAACGTGACAAAGAAGAGAATGTATGGGTGTAAATGCTAGTGCTGGAATCCGGGGAGAGTAGCAATGAAGTCAATGAGACCGTTTTGTCCCCATCGTGGTGGGTTTTTTTGGGGGTGGGGGGCAAATGATTGCCAAATTCTGATGGCCACATGCATGTGTATCTCTGGCAATGAGATTCTTTTTAATCTTTTGGTAATACTTTACAATGTTTCCTGTGTTGACATGCTAATTCATACTGTGCTAATTATTTGCCAACTAGACTCCTACTTCCTTACAGATGTAAAATGCTATATTGTGTTTGCCTGCGTGGAGTGTTTCTTGTGAACGCTAGGATCCTGACACATGGAAGGGGACCTATCCGCTTAATATTGTAGCTCCAACATGTGGAGCTGTTCGCTTGGTGTAGCTTCGAAGCAATATTCTAGTGTCACACAACTGAACTGACAAGCATAGCCCACATGGCAGCCACACAACTGTGAACAGGGACCAGTGCAACTTCATAACAGGGAGTCGGTGACATTCATCGTTATACCTGGACAGGTGGGCTATGCCTGTTAGGTCTTTAGTATCCTTAAAAGTTTCTAGCAGTTTGAGAGTTACTGGATCCCTTGAAATCGGTGTGGTCTAACTCGGTAGGTACTCTCTAGTGTTATGCTGGGCTAGAATCAGTTGGTAGATTGCGATAGACACCTGCAATATTTTCTTATTGAACCTTTACTGGGAGCATGGAGTATCTTCTCCTTGGCTACTGATTGACTGGGAGCATGGAGTATTTTCTTATTTTCTTATTGAACCTTTACTGGGAGCATGGAGTATTTTCTTATTGAACCTTTATGCTAGCGCAACTTCCATCATAGAGATGCAATTTACAGATAAATATTGGGTTCAGGTGTTGTTTCTGGATAGTGGTCTTGTGTTTCATGTAGGATACTGATTGACTAATGAGAAATGGACATAAATTGTAAGATAAGAGGTTGAAAGTTCAGTTGAGCCATTTTAAATAGTGTACGACAAAAGGGAGGAGTTTACAGGAGTTCCTGAATGTCCTGGTAATTTGCTATCTCAGTTTGCATTCACGCATTCTCATGAGGCTTTTTGTTAGGTTGAATGGGTTGACTGGGAGGCAGGTGCAGAGGATCTTCAAAGCACTTGCTCATGAACATGTCCACAATGATGCTCGAAGTCTAGTTGAATATTGCTGCTTCCGGTACTTGTCAAGAGATAACTCCGATTTTCATCCAAGTTTGAGGGTAAATTAGTTGCTAATTCAGCATCAATGTGTATTGAAGTGTAAAATAATGCTCCACTTGTTTGGCAGGAGCACAAAACATTACTGCAGGCTTGCTGCACATGTTTTGTTTAGCTGGTTCTGCTTTGGCTAATACTTCTACTTTAAATGTCTGCAGGAGCTTGCATTTCAAAGGCTTATCTTTGTGACTATGCTTGCGTGGAATGATCCATACGATGAAGACAGTGATCCACACTCTTCACTAGATAACTACTCTATACTGGTGAGTTTTTGATTCAACTGTATTCTCAAAATTGTTTCGTTGTGAACGGGACCCCAATTTAATCGGATACGATTTTATTTCATGCACTACCGTGGCAGGTTTTCTGAGTTTGATATTTTTGATATGGTAGGGAAGACTTGTTGAAGAAGATGCCTTTGTCCGAATTGCTCCTGCTGTGGCAGGTGTTGCTGATGCTTCAACAGCTCATCATCTCTTTAGGGCCCTTGTTGGCGCTGAAAAGGGACTGTCATTGGATCTTTGGACAACATACCTTGGTGAACTTTGGAAGTAAGACTGCCTCTGTGGACAACAAACATGTAGCAGATTTGAACTGAGTATATATCTCTGCTTAAGTCTCAAGTTGCAGGAAGTGTATTTTTTAACTTTACTTTAGGCTTCTAGCGTGCTATACCTCCTTTATTTGATCTATACTACAGATATTTGTTCAACCGCATGATTGGTAGGTGTTGATGACTAGTATTCTAGAAATATCAGTCTTGCTTAAATTTTGTAAGACATGGGCCCATATCGCGAGCTTTTTGTTCGCCAATTTGAACTGTTAATATAGTTCATGATTTCATCTCTCTGTCATATGCTCATGCTGAGTATGCATTAAATATTTGGATGTTCTGTGTTAATTAATAAGTGTTACAATGTGCATTGTACAAGGGTTCATCATGGGAGGCAAACACATAAGATTGGAGATAATTTTCTGTCTGATGAGCAAGTTCTGTGCATAGGCTCTAGTAGAAAGAGGCCTGTTCTAAAATGGGAGCAGAATACTGCATGGCCCGGGCACTTAACCTTGACCAACAAGGCACTCTATTTTGAGGTCTGGATTCCTACTCAAAATGTTCGGTACTTGTTAGAAAGATTACTATTATTTGAAGACATACATATTTATTGTTGCTATCCTAATACATGGCAAGCATTTTCATGATTTAATTCACTCTAAAGTTTTCTAGGTGATAATATAAAAAATAGTAGGACATGCTATTTGTTAGTATTTCTGCAGTAACGTTTGAACTTTGAGCTTTTTTCTAAAGCGAAACCATGCAGGATAGCTGCATGTACATATATTAGAGAAAAGGTTTAGAAGACAGCAGTATGACAGATCAAGCGATCATAAACAAAATGATCTCACCTGCTGAAAGGCTCCTGCATTGTTCATATCCATGAACATAAATTGTTCATAAGTAGAATTTCAACCCCCCCCACACACACACACATAATATAATAATTCATATATAAGAGAAGAAGAAGAAAGGAGAAGTTTTTTCGATCATGTCATTTATGTTTCTTTGTCCTGCGTAACAAATATACTGGATGCCATTTTGAAACTTCACAAACTATGATTGACCTTTGGACTGACGACTTCACTTTTGCATTGACATTGGCAGGCCATTGGACTGGCAGGCATGAAGAAACCATTGAGGCTTGACCTTACAGATCATAATTCAAGGATTGAAAAAGCAAAGGTTGGACCATTTGGGTCCAGGTTATTTGACTCTGCTGTATCTGTTTCATCTGGTTCAGTGTAAGTATGACCGATAACTCCCTAGGATGTCCATTTCCTGTGTGGACATGTCTTTTCACTGCTATCTGCAATTTGATAGGAGAACACCCAGGTCGTTGATTACTGCCAGGTTGTTTGGGTGCAAGCATAACAACAGTACATAATATTAGCTATTTAACCTGCCTGACCATTCCTAGTGTTCATCAGTTGTAACAATGTGTATGTATGGCAAACATGTTACATGCAATTCATTAATCCAGTGAGGAAGCACCACAGTACTCGGGAGGTCCTATTACTAGTTTCCTTGATTCAATTCATTATTTGTTAGCATTTCCCTAAGAGAGCAATCATCTTAAGCACTTGCACTTGCACTTATCATCTATATCTTTATGGCTGCACACTTGTACTGTAGACATAGAAGCATATTGTCCGTGCTATTTGATCTTAGTCATAAAACACAGCTACAGTGATCTTGTGCTAACTCATTAATTGTTTACAGGTCAAATGAGTGGACATTAGAGTTTGTTGATTTTGGTGGAGAGATGAGACGAGATGTATGGCTTGCGTTCATCAATGAAATTATTTCTGTTTATAAGTTCATTCGTGAATATGGACCAAGCGATGATGATCCAACCATTCATCATGTATATGGTGCCCACAGAGGCAAGAAAAGAGCTGTTAGTAGTGCAACAAACAGTATTGCAAGGCTTCAGTCTCTGCAATTCATACGTAGATTACACGAGGACCCAGCTAAGTTAGTACAGTTCTCCTACCTATCAGGTGCACCTTTTGGTGATGTTGTTCTTCAGACCCTAGCAGTGAGGTTCTGGGGTGGGTCACTGATTACAAACTCGAAAGTGGCAAATGAAAGATCACTTCAAAGGCATAAACATTCAGAAGGCTCATCTAGTGGTCGCTCACAGGTTTTCGACATAGACGGTAGTGTGTACTTAGGCAAGTGGATGACGTCTCCAAGCTGGGCATCAAGCCATTCAGCCAGTTTTTGGAGAGGCTCTTCAGTCAAGCATGGTGTAATATTAAGTAAATCCTTAGTTGTAGCTGATAAAAATCTTGTAGAGAAGGCGATGGTTATCTGTAAAGAGAAGAGCAAAGTAGTTGACAAGACACATGCTACGATTGTTGCTGCTACGGTTGAAGGTATTCCAAGCAATATTGACCTCTTCAAGGTAAAATGGTTTCTCCAGTCAAGCTACTTACTATGATATATCTAGTAGATATGTTATATGTGATTGCCTAGTACGTAGGTCCAATTCTATGCTTATTTTCAAAATCGGATTCCTTCTTTCCTCAAATATAGTGGACAAATAGCGTGTTAATTTTCCTTGAGAAAGCAAGCTCTCTGCATCCTGGCCAGCAAATCCATGTCTCAGTATATGTTTATCATGGTAAATCATTGTAACACCTCTCTTATTTTCTGGGTCAGGAACTTGTACTTCCCTTCGCAATAATGGCTCAAAAATTCAAGAAACTTCAACGCTGGGAGAATCCCCGTTCAACCATTTGTTTTCTACTGTTAGTTTATACCGTTATTTTCAGGTAAGCCAGTTTGCTCTAATGAGTTGAATTTTGAGTTACTGAGGATTTTGTGTATGCCTTTGGAGGAGGTCAGGAGAGGTCTGTGGTAGGAGATGATTTTCCTTAGTCAAGCAGTGATCACATTTTACATTTTGTTGTCAGAGCTGGTTTAAATTGTAGTCCTAGGAGATAGGGATGCAAAAGAATGCACACTAAAGCACTTTTATACAGTAAGGTGAATTGCAAAATATTTTACCAGTTTACCGTATTGGCATACTATAGGATGATACCGTGACAAAGTTACATATCATCTTTGCATAATTGTTCGATTATGGGGTTCTACTCCCTCCGTTCCTAAATAACTACCAAAAGGTCATATATTTAGGAACGGAGGGAGTAGAAGGTAATAGATGGTCCTTCCAATATCTTTAAAGAAGAATTTTGTGCTGGTTGGCACATTGTCCTATAGACAATTTTCGAAGTACACCACTGCAGGTGGAACTAGATTTCAGGCAATTGGATATTTAGATTTATATGGTTCAAAATCTAGTCCAAAGAATTAGCATGGCATGTTCACGAGTCATGCATGCCGTACCATTTTCTGGTTCCTTTGCCTGTTTGTTATTTATTTTTCCAACTATATGGATCGTTGACATCCAATATTACATAACTAGGCACACATAGTCATTGTTGTAACACCCGAGGCTTTTATTATGATTTGTAGGAACATGCTCTTTTATATATTCCCGTTTACCTTGATGGCGATGGCCCTTTCCATGCTTGCCCTGAAGGGGCTGAGAGAACAAGGCCGGCTGGGTAGGTCTTTTGGCAAAGTGACAATAAGGGATCAACCACCTTCGAACACAATCCAGAAGATCGTAGCTCTCAAAGAGGCAATGGCCTCGGTCGAAAATTCTCTGCAGCACCTCAATGTCTCTCTTCTGAAGATGCGCACAATCTTTTTAGCAGGCCAACCTGAGGTACGCTCGAATAAGTTTTATTAGTGCTCAAGTAATATTGACACAAGGCAAGTAAAAACCAGCTCACAGGTGTGCTGATATAAGTGTCCTTGATCTGTTTGACAGGTTACAACTCAGGTTGCTCTCATTCTTCTAGCATCCTCTGCGGTTCTTCTCGTGGTTCCTTTCAGATACATTCTTGCCGTCTCTACCCTTGATCTCTTCACAAGGGAGCTAGAGTTCCGGAGAGAAATGGTGGCGGCGTTCATAAGCTTTGTGAAGGAACGGTGGGAGTCGATACACGCTGCCCCTGTGATCGTGCTGCCATACGAGGGCGACGGTAACAGCAACAAGGCGCTCCCTGCAAAAGCTTCTAGGCAGACAGAATCGAAAGATGTGCAAGACCAACGGAGTGATATCTATGTGAATGGAATCCGCCCTTCATGATATTTGTAGTGTGAAGCGTTGTTTTGTAATGGAATGTACAGTTTTTTGTACAGTTGTAAGATGTACATAACAGTTGGGGTGTCCAATTAGGTATAGCTCACACCGAATGCTTGGATTTATTTTGTGCTCTTGTAATACCATCTCTTGGTTTGGGCTTGCTCGAAGATGGTTGGGGTAAGAATTTCATATTTCCTCGAGAGGCTAGGAATTCGTACACATAGAACATGAGGAAACATAAGAGAAGACAGCTCTGGTGAATACCGTGTAGGTTTACTTTTTTAGCACCGTGTAGGGTTTTGTCTAAATAGTTTTTTGGATTTCCTATTTTGTAAAACAAAGGTGGGTCACAACAATAAAAACCAGGACTATTGTTGCATGAAATTTCAGCTAGTGGCAAGGTTGCATGAAAACTTCTGTATACTGTTCGAGGGATTAGATTATTCGCCACACTTTACTAGAGGTTTGATGATTTGCCCCCTGATTATCTCAATGATGGGCAGGGAACAGAGTAACCGCCGTATAGAACGTCGTACTGTGCTAAACCGGGATATCTATGAGAAGTGAACACAAATCACAATACTCCACATATATCAAAATGAAACGTTATTCCGACCAAGATTTGAGAATATCTACGAACGCCACAAGAAAGGGAAGAACCAACGCGAGCATCAATCAAAGGATAACGTAGGGTGTCCTCACGCGGTACTTGCCGCTCGTGTCGGTCCACACCACGGCCCCGTAGGCGACCTTGCCTCCGGGAGTAGGCGCGGTGAGCTTGATGTCTACCTCGAACGAGACCTTCTGCCCCGGGCCGCTGAACTCCAGCGTCGCCGGCGTCACGGCCACGGCCACGTTGCTCGGCGAAACCCATGAGGCGTGGTACGTCGCCGGACCTGATCCGACGCTGGTCACCGTCCTGCTGAACCGCATCTCCCCGCTAGTGGCATTGAAGCCGAAGCTCGCCACGAACGACGGGTAGTTCACGTCGTTGGACGAGAAGGAGCAGTTGTACGCCGTCGACGATCTCGTGATCGCCGCGATCTGGGCGTTGGTATAGTTCGCGGAGCAGAGCAGCTCGACGAAGTCCTTCGGCCCGGCGTCGTACACCAGCCCCGGGTCCATGGCCGAGTTGGGGCTGACTTGCCCGGAGCCCATGGCCAGCGGGCTAGCCGCGGTGGCGTTGTCGTTGCCGTCGAAGCCGGCGCCGGCGTCGGTGATCGGGTGGAACGTGTTGTCGTTGGTGCTCGCGGTGGTCATCATCGCCGACTTGATCATGGCGGGGCTCCAGTCCGGGTGCGCCGCCCGCAATAACGCTGCCACGCCGCTGGCGTGCGGGCACGCCATGGACGTCCCGGAGGCGACGAGGAAGTCGCTGCCCAGCAAGGTCTGGCCGATCAGCCCCAGTGGAGATACGGGCGCCCACGACGCGAGTATTCTGTCCCCCGGCGCTAGTATGTCCGGCTTGAGCACGCCGGGGTAACTCTTGGACGGGCCTCGAGAAGAGTACACGGCGACCACTGGCGCCGGCCGCGTGCCGAGGATCGTCTGCTGGAACTTCATTGTCGCCGTCGGGGTCATGGTGGAGTTGATGTAGCTCAGCAGCGCCGGTGCGTCTTTCGAGCTGATGAAAATGGCCGGGAGCGGCATGGTGTCATCAAAAGTCTTGACGTCCGTGATGAAGATGGCACCGGCGACGCCGGCCTCGTTCGTGGTGTCCAGCTGCTCAGTGACATACCCGGTGTCACGACACACGACTATGCTCGTCGTTACGTTTGCCATTGACGCCGACGAGTTGCACGCCGAGATGGTGTCGTCGTACACCAGCTTCGTGCCGACCACCCAAGCGTTCGCCGGATAGTTCGTCAAGCCTGTTATGGTGGTTAGCGTCGTGTTGCCATAGGACACGGTGCCAGAGAACATTGTCCGGTCCACCGTGCCAGCCGCGACTGTGAGCAGCCATGGGATGCCGTTGTGCAAACTGCCGGGGCGTGGGCCGTCGTTACCCGCCGAAGCCGACACGAGGATACCATGCTCCATGGCGGCGAAAGCAGCTATGGCCACAGGGTCCTCGTACAGCGGCACGCCGTCGAAGCCCATGGAGATGGAGATGACGTCGACACCGTCTGCAATGGCCGCGTCCATGCCGGCTAGCACATCAGATGCATACCGGCCCTCGTCCCAGATGACCTTGTACATGGCAACATGAGCACGCGGGGCAACTCCACGGGCTGTGCCGAGCCCGTACCCGAAGAAGGACGCGCCGCGCACGGGGCTGCCCCCGGCTGTCGACGATGTGTGTGTGCCATGGCCTATGGTGTCGCGCGTTGAGTTCATGCTGATCTTGATGCCGGGGTTCGCGGCGACCAAACCCCTGTTGAAGTAGCGCGCTCCGATGAGCTTCCGGTTGCATAGGGAGGCGGGGAACGCCACACCCGGCTCGCACGTGCCGCGCCACCGGGACGGCACGGGGGATATGCCGGTGTCATCGAAGCTCGGGCTCTCTGGCCACACTCCGGTGTCGATCATGCCGATAATGACGTCCTCGCCGAGCTTGGCTGCCGGCCACAGCCCACCGAACGGGCTGAGGTGGAGGAACTCCGTGGAGTGGGTGGTGTCGTGAGTGATGTCAGAGCGGCGGTCCGGGTAGGCCGAGACGAAACCCGGCGCGCGGCTCAGCTCGTGGAGCTCAGAGGCCGACAGGGTGGCCGAGAAGCCGTGGAGCGCCTCGTCGTAGGTGTAGACGAGCCGCGGCTGGTCGCCGCTGGCAGCTCCCGGTGAGTCGGCTGTTGCTGCTGCTGCTGCTAGAGACGCTAGCACGGTGGAGTACCAGTCACGGTGGTCGGAGTGCCGCGTCGGCATGGCGGACTTGTCCATGTGGACGATGTACGACGTCCGCTCGGCTACCACCGCCACCGGAGCAGGCAAGAGAGAGCAGAGGAGGAGCCATGAGCTACTCACTAGAAGTAGAAGCGATGCCATGTCTACGATCCAATAGTTCTAACTTCTTAGCACGGGCGTCCATTTATATACGTGGCGGTGTATTGCATTCATCGGAATCGACGCACGAAGTACATTGCTTGTCCTTCTTCCGTTGTTTTACATCGAAGGCATCGTTTTCTCTCGTCCTAAAACCATCGACGGCAACGGTAGTCTGTGTATCGCAGGAGGAACCGAGGTCACAAAATCCCAAAAAATAAATAGGACAATGCGACTTTTTGAACACAGTATAATGTTCACCTACATATTTGTAGAGACACTCATCTCTATAAACACATGCACATCTTACCCATCACATAGTAAGGCCAACTCCAACACGCTGACCCATTTCGTCCGCCCACATCCATTGGGTCTGCACAGACAAAATATGCGGCCCAACGCAGGACGAACGGACGGGCGTCCGTTTGGGACAATTTCTGGCCCAACTTTGGGCTCGATTTGCATCCATGTGAACACGCATCACACACCCGTGGCGTCCTCCTTTGGCCCTCCAATCAACACCACACCCTCTTGGTCATCGCCGCCGCCGCCCACTTCTGGCCTTTGCGCCAACGCCTCGCCCCCTGCCGCTGCGTCCACCAACGGGCCCCACCTTTTGCCGCATCCAAGCGCTGCCCACTTGTACCGTTGAAGGGGGCGGGTTTTGCCTGAAATTACTGTTCGGGCCCACCACTACGAGCACGCCCGGGGGAGGGGGGGGGGGGGGTCCTTGTCGCCACGTGTGTCGACTCGCTTAAGCCGTTCCACTCGACGCGGAGCCGTCCATCAGCATTGGACAGCCCGCATGCGTGCGCTCAACACAAGGATGCAGAGCAGCTGCATTTTTAAGCAATTGGGTTGTTTATATGGGGGCAAGCGAGAATGGATTTTTGGAGCCTGGGTGCATCGAAGGACCTTATTTTAAATAGTATGAAAATCACATTTAAAGTTTTAAACAGTTCCAAAAATAATTCTACATGATCATATTGATGTATATTACACATGTGTAAAGTTTGGTGATAAAATAAGTAAACATGTGAGCTATACAAAAATGACAAAATGATGATTTCTAAATATAGTGAATAATACATGCATTGTTCATATGTTCAAAAATCTTGATTTTGTCATTTTTGTGTAATATACATCCATATAAACATGTTGAATTCTTTTTAGAATTTTTTAAAACTTGAAAAAACAACTATTTTGACACTATTTAAAATATAGGGCTCGCTAGAGCCCGTCCTCCAAAATGACTTTTTGCTGGCAGATAGACTATTCCAACGCTCTTGCAGGCCCATAAACGAGCGAACAGAAAACAAACAAAAAAAAAAACAGGTCGAGCCCCTCCTCTCCATTTTTACGACTATTCCAACCGTTGGTTGTGGAGAGAGGAGGGGCTCGGCCTGTTTGTGGCCCTTTCATTGACAACTTTCTATTGCTGGTTGTTGTTTTTTCTGTTTGATGGTTGTCCAGCCAAGTTTCTCCACCGGTGCTAAACAAACTAAGTGCATCTACTTAAGTGCTTAACGTGAACCAACCTGTGGTTGGATGGTTAGAGGGACTATGAGATATCTCTAGCCCACCAGGATTCAAATCCTGGTGCTCGCATTTATTCATGGATTTATTTCAGGATTTCCGTCGATGCACATTCAGTGGGAAGAGATGTTCCCGTCGACGACGAGGCGCCTGTGACTTCGTAAATCTCAAGATGATATGCCGGCTCACTCTTTCGTAGGTGCTCGTAGGGGTAGGATGTGCGTTTTTTACGACCGGGCCGGTACACAGTTAGGCACCGAAGTGTGTTGGATTGTAGCACACAGGAAAAATACCTAAGGGAATGTACAGTGGTTGATAAAGGCAATCTTATCTTAAGCTTTGCACGTGCTTTAGATATGACGTAAAAGCATGTCTACAATGGGTTATATCTTAGTCTTATCTTTCTTAACTAGATATTCCTAAAAACACGATGAGACATATTGTGCTAAGAGATCATCTCTTAAATAAGAAAAGACAAACATTTTTTTACGATTTTTTTCTTCTCCACCTCAACGTTTATCCTACGTGGCATCATAAGATAGCACCATTGCAAACATGTGCGTTGTTTCATCTCAGAAAAAACAACAAAAAAGTTGCAAGATAAAGGCGGTTAAGAAGGAATCAAACTCCAAAGCTCCGACTACTTAACGTCTTCTAGCCACTAAAACAAATGGATGTTTGTGATAATTGATTAGCATGAATATTTAAGAACTCACAATAGCGTCAGATTTGAAACCTTTTTGAACATTTATTAAAAAACTGAGAACAATTTATAAATGCATAATATTTTTGTTAAAATGTGAACAATATTTGTAATTCCAAACATTTTTTGAAAACGTGAACAATGTTCGAAATCTTGAAAAGTTTTTTAAAATGCAACCAATTTTTTTAAAATTTCGAATATTTTCTGAAACACCAATATTTTCCCAAAAACACGAACATTTTTTTAAATGAGAACCTTTTTGGAAATTCCCGAACATTTTTTGAAAACATGAACTTTTCTATGGAACATGTTTTTTTTGAATTTGTGAACAAATTCTGAAAATGGGAACGTATTTTGAACATTTGGAACATTTCTGTTATATGAAATGAACTAGTACGTACTTTGGCATGCATGTATTAGTACGTACTTTGACATGCATGCACATGCAACGCTCATTGAAGGATCAGCTAGTGCACGCACTGGTGTCATGGCATGCTTCCTTCCGTGTGTATCCTACGCATAACAATAAACTTTCAAATTCAAAAATGAATTGCAGGGCTTAGTCACGTAGGAGAGGGAGAAAAAAGGGTGATCCATATATTTCTTTCTTTTTTTAGTACTAATAAAATATTTTACTTTTCTTATTTGGCATAAAACTGTGTCAAACATGTGGGTACAAAATAGACTTGCAAATAGTTTGACACATTTCTGTGTCAAAAAGGACGTGCAGCTGGGTTAGAGGGTCGAGAACAAGTTGCAAGTTAATGATGAACATGCAACAACGACTCCCCCCTCTCCCCAAAAAAAGATAGCTCCCAAACACACGTATAACGTTCCTTCGTTTGATATTTTATCATCATAAAACACAAAAAGTAAATAAAAAGCCTTCCTTCTAACCAGTTGCGTGTCGAGGGTGTACTTGTAATTAGGACAAAAAGTATGTCGGCCTGAGTTGTCCGTCGTTGGTGGACTTGGAACAGAGACAAAAAGAAATGGGTGGGGCCGAGTTGCGCATCAAAGGCCGAGTTGCAACTAGGACAAGAAGCCCCAACCCCCTTTACGTGCCGAGGTGGACTTGCAACTGGGACAAAAATGGGTAGGGCCCATTCATATGTCGAGGGTGATCTTGCAACTGGTACAAAAAATAGGACGGGCCCAAGTTGCGGATCAAGGATGGAGTTGCAACTAGTACAAAAAGGGGTTCCCCTCCTCCCAAGTTGCATGTCGAGGGTGTAATTGCAACCGGCATAAAAATGGATTGGGCCATGGTTGCATGTCGAGGGTGGACTTGCAACTGAGGCAACTACAACTACAATAGCCCCCCCCCCCTCCCCCCCAATACCTTCCCAAAAACACGAACATTTTTTAATAGAACATTTTTGGAAATTCACGAACATTTTTTGAAAACGTGAACTTTTCTATGGAACATGTTTTTTTGAATTTGTGAACAAATTCTGAAAATGGGAACGTATTTTGAACATTCGAAACATTTCTGTTATATGAAATAAATTAGTACGTACTTTGACATGCATGTATTAGTACGTACTTTGACATGCATGCACATGCAACACTCATTGAAGGATCAACTAATGCACGCACTGGTGTGATGACATGCTTCCTTCCGAGCGTATCCTACGCATAACAATAAACTTTCAAATTCAAAAATGAATTGTAGGGCTTAGTCACTAGGAGAGGGAGAAAAAAAGAGTGATTCATATATTTCTTTCTTTTTTAGTACTAATAAAAGTATTTTACTTTTCTTGTTTGGCTTAAAACTGTGTCAAACATGTGTGTACAAAATAGATTTGCAAATAGTTTGACACATTTCTGTGTCAAAAAGGCCGTGCAGCTGGGTTAGAGGGTGGAGAACAAGTTGCAAGTTAATGATGAACATGCAACAACGACTCCCCCCTCTCCCCCCAAAAAAAGATAGCTCCCAAACACACGTATAACATTCCTTGGTTTGATATTTTATCATCATAAAACGCAAAAAGTAAATAAAAAGCCTCCCTTCTAACCAGTTGTGTGTCGAGCGTGTACTTTTAATTAGAACAAAAAATACGTCGGCCCGAGTTGTCTGTCGATGGTGGACTTGGAACTAAGACAAAAAAATGGGTGGGGCCGAGTTGCGCATCAAGGGTCGAGTTGCAACTAGGACAAGAAGCCCCACCCCCCTTTACACGCGAGGTGGACTTGTAACTAGGACAAAAATGGGCAGGGCCCATTCATATGTCGAGGGTGATCTTGCAACTAGTACAAAAATAGGACGGGCCCAAGTTGCATATCAAGGATGGAGTTGCAACTAGTACAAAAGGGGGTCCCCCTCCCCCAAGTTGCATGTCGAGGGTGTAATTGCAACCGACATAAAAATGGATTGGGCCATGGTTGTGTGTCGAGGGTGGAATTGCAACTGAGGCAACTACAACTACAATAGCCCCCCACCCATCCACACAGTTGAGAATCGAGGGTTGAATTGCAACTGGGAAACCTAAAACCACAAAAAAAACAGTTACAAATGGAGGTGTGACTTGCAAATGGGGGAGTATAACTACAAATAGGGCCCCAGTGGCGAGTCGAGAGTTGGCTTGCAAGTTGGGTAACAAGAACTACAATAGCTCCCTTGTTGCGACTCTAGAGTTGACTCGCAACTCGGGCACTACAACTACAAAAAGCTCTACTTGTGAGGCGAGGGTTGATTTTCAGCTACAACTACGACTACAACAACCTCTAGTTGCGAGTTGAGGGTGGACTTGCAAACTGGGGCGACTACAAGTATAGAAAAGCCCCTAGTTGTGAATCAAGTGTACAGTAACAACCAGGGTACCTACAACTACAATAGCCCCCTCCCCCCCCCAAGGTGCGAGTCGATGGTGGACATGCAACTGGAGCGACTACAAAGTACACAAAATGCCTAGCTGCGAGTCAAGGGTGGACTTGCAACTCGGGCAACCACAACTACAAAACTACCCTAGTTGCAAGTCGCAGGTGGATTTGCAACTGGGCAATGACAACTGCAAAAGCCTCATTGAAGTCGAGGGTGGGCATGCAATTAGGGAAACCACAACTATAAAAAGGTCCAATTACAAGTTGGGTGTGGACTTGCAACTAGGGAAACCACAACTTCAATGCCCCCCCCGTTGCAAGTCCAGGATGGACTAGCAACTGGGGCACCTGCAAGTACAAAAAAATACTTGTGAGTCGAGGATGAACTTGCAACTGGGGCACCCGCAAGTACAAAAAAATAGTTGCGAGTCGAGGATGGACTTGCAACCGGGGCACCTGCAAGTACAAAAAAAATCGTTGCATGTCGAGGGTGGACTTGCAACTGAGGAAAAAAAGGGTCGGAGCTCAACCACCCCCACTTGCAGTAGCGTTGAAGGATTGCAATTGCAGTTGGAAAATACTACATTTGTGAGTCAAGGATGGACTTGCAATTGAGGCAAAAAGTAAAAGGTCGAGCCTAGATTGACCCCAGTTACAAGTAGATCACATGGGTCGGGGAAAATTGCGTGTCCCGGGTGGACATGCAACTAAGTTGGTTGAGCTTCGGGTCAAGGGTTGACATGCAACTGGGTCGGTGGGATCCTCATGTTGAGGGCGGACATGCAACTGGGTCAGTTGAGTTTCAGGTCAAGGGTCGGCATGTAATTGGGTCAATTACGAGCCCAATTGCTAGTCAAGGGCGGACTTGCAACTAGGACAACTACAAAACAACGAGCCTAGTGGCGAGTCGAGTGTCGACTTGCAACTAGGATAAAACAAATTACGGGCCTAGTTGCGAGTCTTAGGTGGACCTACAACTCCGATGGAAAATGAAACACATGCCGAGTTGCGAGTCAAGGGTGGGCTTACAACTTGATGAAACAACTACGTGCCTAGTTGTGAGTCAAGGTGGACTTGCAACTGGGACAACTACATAAAACTATGATACGCGTTATGAGTCGAGGGTGAACTTGCAACTATGAAAACTACATAAAACTACGATACGAGTTGTGAGTCGAGGGTGGATTTGCGATTGGGACAACAAAACTAGGGGCCCAGTTGCAAGTCGAGGATGGAATTGCAACTGGGACCACTACGAACCTACAAGTCCCATTGTGAGTCAAGGGTGAACTTGCAACTAGGATGAAACAAACTATGGTCCTTGTTGCGAGTCAAGGGTGAACTTGCAACTGGGATAACTACATCAAACTATGATACCATTTACGAGTCAAGGGTGGACCTGCAACTAGGGTAATAATAAACTATGAGCCCAACTATGAGTCAAATGTGGGCTTGTAACCAGATGAAAAATAGAACACATGCCTAGTTACAAGTAGAGGGTAGACTTACAACTATGACAGCTACGAGCCCACTTGCGATCCGATGGTGGACTTGTAACTAGGACACCTATGAAACCATGAGCCCGGCTGCAAGTGAAGGGTCAACTTACAATTGGGATGAAACAAACTATGGACCCAGTTGCGAGTTAAGGGTGGACTTTCCACTGTGACGAAAAACAAAAACATGGGATCAAGTTGCGAGTCGACCACGGGCTTGCAATTCACTACGATCCCAACTGCGAGTCGATCATGTACTTGCCACTAAAACAACTACAAAACTAAAAGCTTAGTTATGAGTCAAGGGTCGGCTTGCAACTAGGATGAAAAATTTGCAGGCCCAGTTGCGAGTCAAGGGAGTACCCGCAACTGGGATGCAAAACAAAACAGAGGTCGAGTTGTAAGTCAAGGGTGGGCTTGCAACTAGATGAAACAAACTACGGGCCTATTTACAAGTCAAGGGTGGACTTGTAACTGGGACAACCACACAAAACTACAATACAAGTTCGGAGTTGATGGTGGACTTAAAACTGGGACAACTGCACAAAACTATGATACAAGTTGCAAGTCGAGGATTGACTTGCAACTGGTATACAACAAAACTATGGGCCCAGTTGCAAGTCGAGAGTGGACTTGCGACTCGGTCAACTACGAAACTACGAGTCAGTTGCGAGTCAAGGGTGGATTTGCAACTGGGATGAAAACAAACTATGAGCTCAGGTTCTAGTCAAGTGTGGACTCGCAACTGGAATGGAAAGCAAAACACATGCTCCATTTGCGAGTCGAAGGTGGGCTTTCAACTCGGACAACTATGAGCCGAGTTGCGAGTCAAGGGTGGACTTGCAACTGGAACAACTACGAAACTACGATCCCAATTGCGAGTCAAAGTTTATAAGGACAATAAAGCGCCGAGACACTTCTCCCACTAATCCAAACTCTACAGATTTCTACCCGTTATCTCGACAAAAAGAACCCTGCATCTGCTCCCATTATATAAACGGCACTCTTCTCTGGTGGACTCTACAAATTCTTCACCATGCCACACACAACAAAACAAAAGAAAAAAGAAACAACCCCCCAACGACTACCTATATGGGCCCACCTGAAAAAGAAACACGAGACCATGCCAACACAAAAACAAACGGGACAAGAGGACACGTGACAAAAAAAGAATGAGCTGACACGAGCGTGCATTAAAGAGTTTGTGCGAAAACATTAAAGCAAACAAATCAAACAGTTACAGACTTAGATGAGACATCACTAATTCTTATCGAAATGAGATTTAGCAAATCCAAAACAGGTCAACGTTCACTTACAACTAGGGTAATAGAGGGTGAGCTTATAACTGAGGGAGAAAACGAGTCTCAAATTGTGAGTCGACGGTGGACTTACAACTAGGACCAAAAAACATGTCAGGTCCAATTACAAAATCAAAAGATGGGCTTGTAACTGAGCCAAGAAAAAAGGTTGGACCTAGTTGTGAATGAACAAGAACAAACATATCCCGCTAGTCGACTTGCCTATCCTACTTGCGTTGGCTCTACTGAAAAACAAAGAGGAAATGGAGCGAGAAAAATGTGGAGGCAACAAAGGAATGGATGTGCAAAAGAAGCAACGACCAATGGGAGCCTGCCTCTTGCAAAACTACAATGTCGGCTAGTAATAAAGGAAAAAAAGGGCAATGAGAACGGTATGGAAAAACGCAAAACATGTACAAAAAATGTGCTTAGAAAAAGAGCACGGATGAGATGAATGAGCCGATATATTGGACATCATGATGACGTGGCCTATAAACAATGCAGCAAAACGGGTTGCTAGCATGCTGCAAAAGTGTATTCAAGTTGCCTAACAAAAACATGCACGACAAACAAATAGCGACCATCAACAAGGGGGGTTGAGCACTTGCATGAAAAAATATTCACGAATTTAGAAGATTTCACAAGCTTAAAAAATCCAAATTGTATACAAAATATTGACAAAAAACATATTCAGGTATTTGAGAAAAGGGAAAAAATAAAAGAGAAAAATTAAAAAGAAATAAAAAAAATAAAAATGGACACAAAATGAAAACCCCAAAAAGAAAAGCGTGTAAAAATAAGGCGACTGATAGGCGCCGGCGCACCGGCCGAAAGTTTCGGCCGGTCCAACGTGGGCCCTTGATTTGTTTAATATACAACCGTCAGATCTCTCTTCTTCCCCTCCCTCATGTCGTCTTCCTCCCTGCCTCTCAACTCTCCGATGAAAAATTTCCCTTTCCTTCGCTAGATCTCTCTTCCCCTGGTCCTGACATCATCTCCGGCGTGCTGCAGGCCATCCCCGCGTTGTTTCTCCGTCAGCAGCTTCGAGCACGCGACCCCTCCCAGCAGCAGCTCGTTGTTGACATGTTGCATGCGGGCACCACCATTGCTACTCTCGACCGGCCCCGTGGTTGGAGCACAGAGGCACGCCATCGGAGCTCCGCTACCCCGTCGTCATTGAACCAACAGCTCGCCGCACTGGTTGCATAAAAAAAGTCACCATTGAAGCTTTTCTGGCTCACCGTCGAAGCATTCCTACTTTCCGATCGTCGCTGGCTTGTCGCTGCTCATTCAAGCGGGCTAGTAGCTCGCCGTCATTGCTTGTAGCTCCCGCTGTTGATGGTTGTAGCATCCGCCGATGAAAGTTGCAGCATCGGCGGCGCCCGCTTCCAGCAGAAGAACGCCATGGGGCGTTGCTTTATGCCCAGCAGGTTGTAGCATCTATGTATGCCACTCGCAGCTCATCGCACTGCCGGTTCCAGCATCTTCAGCAGTCGGTTGTAGCATCCCCATCTGCCGCTCGTATTTAGTCGCACTGCTAGTTCAATCATCGCCGACAGTCAGTTGTAGCAAAAAGAAACTCCGGTTGTAACAAAAAGGCGACACAGTGGTAGCAAAACTATGATGCAGGTGGTGCGTTGTAGCAAAACAAGACTTTTTGGTTGCCGGTAGTAGCTTATTTTGCAGTTGGTTGTAGCTTTTTTTGCTGCTAGATCCAACAAATTTCCTGTACTAGCGACGGTCACCGCCCCCATCATCATCGCAACGCATCAAGATTCACCGTTCGAAGCATCCGTGTGCGATGGTTCCAGCAACAACGGGCGCCGGTTCTAGCACCCAGCGCGCTTCTTCGTGATGCGCTCCGTCACAACACCTATGCTCCGGTGGCTCGATGAATGGCGCAAGGTGGTTCTAGCAAAAACACATGTTGGATCCAGCAAAAAAGCATGTTGTTTCCAGCATCCGCCTCTTGGTCAACGTGTACTGACATGGGAGGCTCTTACTTCCTATGTCATACAATGCGATAGATATGGTGTGCTCGATTCGTAGACTCGATTCGTACTGCCATCATGTGTATTTCAGAGACCAAGCTAGAGGTGGTTGATCAATATGTGATAATGCAATGTCTTGGGCCGGCTTACGACGGCTTTTTTTACCTTCCCGCCTCAGACACTCGTGGAGGAATCTTTGTTGCTTGGGACTCCACTAAGGTGCAGTTGACAAATTTTGTCAATGACACAAACTTTACCACGGGTTACGTCACCCCCTTAGAAGGCCAGCTTGGTGGCTATCAGTGGTGTATGGTCCACAGGAGGACGTGGAGAAAATTCTCTTTTTGGAGGAACTTACGGCTAGATGACAACTCTGTCCAGGACCATGGCTTGTCATTGGAGATTTCAACATGATATTATACGCGCAAGACAAGAGCAACGCTCTACTAGACCAAAGGATGATGAGCAAGTTCAAGCGATTCATGGACGATAATGCACTCAGGGAGCCTTTCCTCCATGGCCGCAGATTTACTTGGAGTAGCGAACGGGAGGTACCTACACTAACCAAAATTGGCAGGGCCTTTGTTTCCATTAACTGGGAGCTGGACCATTTGGAGTGCCTAATGCAAGCCCTCTCTACCTCGACTTCTAACCACTGCCCCCTGTATCTGGCGATGGAAGGGAGCTTGCATTACAAGAGAAGATTCAGGTTTGAGAAGTTTTGGACGAAGCTCGACGACTTTCTGGACATTGTGAAGGAGGCTTGGGTTTGTGATAGCGACATCATGGACCCCTTTCACAGGCTCGATGTGCTGCTCAGGAACACGGAGAGAGCACTTGATGCATGGGGACAGAAAAAAGTGGGAAACATCAAGCTTCAAATTGCAGTTGCAAACCTTGTTATATTGCGGTTTGGTTGCGCGCAAGAGAGCCGGCTGTTGTCAGAGGAGGAGCGTGGGCTGAGGCGAAGGCTTAATCACGTGGTGTTAGGTCTTGCTTCTCTGGAAAGAACGATTGCGCGGCAAAGGTCTAGGATTACCTGGCTGCAGGAAGGGGACACAAATTCACAACTTTTCCATTTGGTTGCCAATGGTAGGAGGATGAGGAACTTCATCCCAGCTCTTCATATGGGATCTAGCTCGCACGAACGGAAACCACGACAAGCAATCAATCAATCACTACATCACCTGCAATCTGGCATGACACGCCAGGTCAGTACATTGAATATACTTGCAAGCTCACAACAACCAAAAGCATCAAGGCAAGACAAAAACATAGCATTAGCAGATTAATTAACAACTACTATGATGCAAAAACCACTACTAAGCATGATATGAAACTACTACAAAACTGATAAACCACCATCTCAGATCTCAATAACCATCTCACGCTTGGTTAACCGGCCAAGCAATATACCACCTCGATCACCTCGTGATCTATACCTCCATGTGATCACCCCGTGACCACATCATCAATTGAATGATCATCCACAAGATCATCCCAACATCATGATCGTCATCCTGCCAAACTGTCACAGCTCATCATATCAACATATTAGTCCTATAAAAGTCATTCCGTCATGTGAGTGTTGATCGAACAGTGTGACCTAGTACGGACGCGACTATCGATAGCTTAAACACACACTCTACAGAGGTAGCGCACTTTACCCACATCATAGAACCCATGGCCTCGCACTCCCATTCGGATGGACCAACAGCATTCTGACAAAACCGATCTACTGCCATGACACTCTCCCGGCCACTCCGACCAACACCCCTCTCAGGGCTAAGTGATGGGTGGCCCCATGCCTACCAAAGGCATCTTCGGCCACCGTTGAGGCAAAACAGTCCCAAACGGGGACAAAGCGCGCAAAACAACTCGGGCACACAAGGTTTATGTCCGCCTACCTGATCAGGGTAGTGCGCCCACAACCTTCCCTCGTTGGAGGCACCGGCGAGAGGCATGATAATAAACCCAGCTAGGACCCCCATAAAGGTAAATGTGGTTGCATTGGAAAAGCCCGGTTCGGAGGCACCTGACCAACTTAATGATGGTATTTATCCCCAAAGCATATCTGTGATAACTGATACTCCGATATCATCTATCAACCTGTAATCCAAGTCAAAAAAATATCCAACAAATAACCCGAAGCATGACCTAGCCATAACATAATACTCCGAGGGCAACATGACACTACTACCATGATTAATCCAAGAACGATAATACTACTACTCCAATAGCAAGAACTAGCTATCCCGCTAAGATCAAGATGCAAGCATCATCTCCTAAAATAATACTACAAAGCAACATGCCAACTACCATCCCGAAAATAACCATACTAGCCACTAATAATCCAAAGGCAACATAACATCCAAAGTAATGCTCCCAAATATACTATCAGATACCAACATGAAAATAATCATAACATAAGCCACTAATAACCCAAAGGCAACATGTCATCCACATAAGCTGCAAAACATTAGCCTTAGAAATCCAAGCAACATCATGGCAATAACAAGTTCAAAAACAACTCCGAGAAAATGCCATGAACAAATCACAAATAGCTAAAACAATATTTTAAACAAGTTCAAATAGTTTAAACCATGTCACTGCATTACAGTAATGCAAATGAAGGGTGTGGCTTGCCTGGGGTGGAAGAAATCATCGGGAGAAAGTGCGAGAAACTCGCGGAAAGAATCGCCGGAAAACGTTCTCTCTCGGAGGAGGCTGAATAAGGGCAGGGGCAAAATGGTCATTTTCAGAATAACAAAACATGGTGAAAATGTGACCCATAGAACGGGCTCGACGATACGAAGAAATGGGCTTTGGAATCACATCATTTGGAGTTGTGGTTGAAAATATATGAAGTGTTTTCTGCCAGGGACCTATCTGCAAGAAAAATCTTTACAAACTGGACCTGGACAAGAAAACAGAAAGCGTACTTCAAAGAATACACTTACGCTTAAGGGAAAACGCATTCTTTGCTAGAACAGGGAGGAAATACGCCTTCAGTACAATGAAAACGTACTTTGAGCCAAAGAAGAAGGAAAGGCGCTATCAGAAAACAGAAAATGTACCCTGGTGAATACGTTTCCACTTAACTGACGTGGCGAGGCGGGGTCAATGGCTGAGGGGCTGACATGTGGGGTCCGCGGGGCCTACGACCAGCTGGCAGGGCGGCGCAGTCGCCTTCTTCTCCATCGCGCACGCCCGCGAGGCAGAGGGAGGCCGCTGGCGTCAGGCGGCGATTGCCGGCGCCACAGAGGGCCTCCGGCGACGCTCCGCCTACCGACAAGCTTGGTGCGAGGAGCCGCATCGTCCTGAGCCACTGGCGCACGCCGGAGAGGATGGGGCCGGGCAGGGTTTACGCGGTGGTGGACGGCGGCTATGGGCATTGAGAGGCACGACGCTCCATGGCATTGGAGGAGAGGCTAAAGGGCAGAGGCGTCTCGCCGGGGTTCGGGTGGGCTAGTGGTGGTGGAAATAGGGAGGGAGAAGTTCGACTGCGAGCGAATTTAGGCCGAGGCCGATGACAGCCGAGGCGGCCATTGGAGGGATTGGGAGCTCCTCGAGCTCAGAGGAGTGGCTAGGAAGGGCTCTAGGAGGTGGAGGAGGTCGATGGAGAGGCGGGACGCAGCCGGGGTGGCTTTAAATAGCCGCGGGGAGGAGCAGCGGGCAGGCGCCGCGGACGCGTGGCCGGCGCCGCGGACACGTGCGCGCGTGCATGGGCTTGGAGGTAGACGACGGAGAGGAGCAGCGGGCAGGCTCACGGGACGGAGGAGGCCAAGAGGGACAGGAGAAACGGACGGGACGAGGGAGGCCGAGGCTGCGTGCCGCTGCTCGAGCTCGGCCAACTCTCTGGCAAGCTCAGCGAGCACGGGAGGGCACGGGGAACACGACGAGGGCTCGCTGGCAACGATCATGGGGAGGTAGACGACGCCGGGGAGCAGAGGAAGCGACCGAAACAAGCTTGGAGATAAACGGGGCACAGTGCTCCCGTGGGCG
Source organism: Aegilops speltoides (assembly GCA_021437245.1). Lineage (NCBI taxonomy): Eukaryota > Viridiplantae > Streptophyta > Magnoliopsida > Poales > Poaceae > Aegilops > Aegilops speltoides. The sequence continues at coordinate 457,174,694 of CM038143.1, read as the reverse complement.
TGCGTCGGTGAGCATCGATGAGGAGGTTTCTGGAGGGGGAGATGGGTCTAGGGGGATGGCGACGACGAGGCACAGCTGCAAGACACGGTCACGCGCGCGAATGCGATGAGAGGAGGAGGTGTCGAAGCACAAATGCCGCTCTGGACACGGCTACAGTGCACATAGCGCGTGCACAGGCGTGCCAGTTGCGTGGTCGCCACTGTGCCCGACAAGGAGGGGACGCAAGAGACTCTCAGGAGATGTCTAGAGACTAGTCCCTGCATAATAGAGGCTGAGGGAGTTGATGATCGACAAAAGGAGCCAGGGAGAGGAGTGTGGCATCGCTGCAAGTTTGCTCCATCAAACTTGGACGTGCACCGCTGATCAACAGGGGCTTGATTGGGTCAAATGGAGTTGTCTGGGAGGTGTAGCTACGGAAGAACTAAAATCCTTGGGTTTTTGAGGGGATTTGGACCAAGATCTAATACAGTTGCTTTGCAACTGCCAAATCTGGTCAGAAACTAAATCAAGATGATGCACTCATTTGGAGTAGCCAACTGAGCTCTAATTGGGTAGATCATGATGATATGGATAGGTGATGATGCTGTAAAAAGATCATACCAAATGGGTTCACCAAAATGGTACTTGGTTCACAAATATCATTTCTGCCCAGAAGCTTGGAATAATTTAGGTGATCAAATGGCTCAATGAAATGACGCCAAATTGGGTGGAGATATGTTTTATGGGTAGGAGAATGATCTGGTAATTGATCAGGATTTTTGAAGCAATATAAAATGCACTTGCTTCACAACCAAAAAATATTGCCAGAATCAAAGATTTGGTCCTATGCTCATATAGATGATTGGATGGGGATGCAAATGGGTAAAGAGGTTTAATATGAGCACATTAAGGAGTGCAAAAGTACAACTCATTTGGATAGTCCTAGCTAGTACTTCCTTCACAAAGCCTTCTGTCTGACAGAAACTTTGAAAAATCACTGAGGAAGATTAGCTAGGCAAATAAAGTTGAACTTGTGCATGAGGCAATTATTTGGACATAAAAGAATGCCCAAGGAGTTTGGGAGCAACTAGGAAAAGATAAATGACACTTCCTTCACAAAGTGCCATTTAGGGCAAAATAGAAGAATAATTATTGGGGAATTATTCTTGGGCTAGGACAGGAAAGTTTGGGCATATTTGATAAACATATGACCCAAAGGAATTATGAGAATTAATGGGGAATTTTTGGATGGGCGGAAATATAGGTTGCTTCACAACCTAGGGCAATTGAGGTTATTCCTTTAATGAAAAAGGACTTTTCCTCAAGAAAAGAATATTGGGATTTGGGCTAAGGAGTGAAGTGACATGATCTTGGCAAGGTTTTGAGAATTATGAGCCACTTGGGAGGAGAAATGAGGATGATTTCCCAGGTGGCAAGGCCACAAAACCACTCCAAAAAGAAAAACAGAGCAAAAACCAAATAAATCAAAGGAAAAAGAAAATGGCTAAAATCCAGGCTGTTACAAGCAGCTAGTGAAGGAGGCTTTGCCATGGAAGATGGAGACCTTCCCGTGCAAATACCTAGGGCTACAACTTAGCATCAAGCAGCTTAAGAGATCGGAGTGGCAACTGGTGGTGGATGTTGCACTTCGTATATTCCCAGGATGGCAAAGAGGGTTTGTGACTAGGCCTGGAAGATTGATTCTGGTTAATCAGGTGATGAGAGAGCGGCCGACTCATCATTTGATTGTGGCCGAGGCTCCAAAACGGGCTATAGAGCGAGTGGACAAGGGCTGTAGAGCCTTCGTCTAGGCTGGATCAGAGGAAATCCATGGTGGTCGGTGCTTGGTGTCTTGGAAGCTAGTTTGTCGACCCAAAGACATTGGAGGGTTGGGACTTATCGACCTGTGCAAGCAAGGGATTGCTTTTAGAATGAGGTGGGAGTGGCTATCAAGGACTGATGACACGAGACCGTGGCAAGGTCTGAAGTGGACCCAAATAAACAAGCAAGTGCAGCATTTGCTAGTCTCGTGAAGTGGCAGGTGGGTGAGGGAACAAACTTTTTGTTATGGAAGGATAGATGGATTAGTGGGGCTACGATTGGCGAGTTGTCACCACTGTATCAACAAGTCAGAACACAAATTGTCAATAGAAGGTGTGTGAAAGATGCAATGTGGATGCATGGCTGGACGGAAGACATTTTAGGTCAGCTATGCACGTAAGGGTTGGCTCAGTTCATCCGTTTGTGGGAGATTCTGATTAATCTCCAGCTGGAGCCTGGGACCAAAGACAAACCAATCTGGACTTGGAATCATGAAGCAGCGTACTCGGCATCTTCGACTTACAAGATGCTATGCATGGGAGGGATCCGATTTCAGGCTTATGCTGCCATCTGGAAGTGTTGGGCACCACTTGTTTGCAAGCTTTTCATGTGGCTGGCAGTGCAATACAGGCTCTGGACGGCAGTCAGGCGATTTAGACACGGTTTACAGGACCAAAGATCGCCACGCTATCTTTGCAAGCAGGAGGAGGACACTGTTGACCACATTACCATGCAATGTGTGTTTGCAAGGTAGGTGTGGTACCTTTGCTTTTGCAGAATGAGCATTAACCCTGATCTCTGCCCGACACACCATTCCACAATTGGTGATTGGTGGAATGCTACGAGGAAGCATATCCTGAAGAGGCAACGGAAGGGTTTTTATTCCGTGGTCATGTCGACCTACTGGAACATCTGGAAGCAACGCAATGGGAGGGTTTTTGGGAGGAATTGCTTAATAAATACAGGTGAAACCGTGGACCTGATCTGGCAAGAGCTAGATATGTGGTCCAGACCAGGAGCCACAGGAGTCTCTACGTGGGGTGAGTAGTAGGGTAGAGTTTGGATGAGTGTAGGGTTCGGTGGATGTGTCATTTGGGGCCATCTACTGACCGTGTAAACTCTTGTACATAATTTTCTCTCTTCTATAAAGCTATGGTACGCCTTTGCCGTACCCTCGAAAAAAAAGATCCATGGCAGAGTACTATATGGAGGAGAGAGGCGCGACACGAACAAAAGCTTGATCACAATCGAGTGGATCCATGGTGGGTTTCTGTGAGGAAGAGGGAGGGGAAGAGAAACAGTTGGAGAAGACATGAAGGAAGAAGAAGAGGCGAAAAGGAACGAGTGGATACGACGCTCCCTCTGTGAGTGGATAAGAAAATGATTGGTGGCCCAGTATTCACAAGCGCGTTTCCCTAAAAATAATAGAGAAAAGAAAGAAAATGACCAGGAGGTAGAAGAGAAAGTGACAATAGACAGTGAGAATGGAATCAGTTAACGCTCTTGGTTTACATGGCAAACTCTCTTGCAAGGCAATAAACAAATGAAAAAAGGGAAAAACAGGCTGAGCCCATCCTCCATGCGAGTGCGACGAAGCAACGGTCTGACAGAAATACAAATTAGGCCACGTTCCTCAGTCCATGAAGTCCGTTGAAGCATCCCCGTGAATGTAGTATTATTGTTGTCACGACATAACCAGGTGAATCAGAGTTGCACGAGATTTACAGTACAAACAGAGCGAATGACCAACAATTTAGATGGAGAAAAATTCACTCTAGTCACATAACTTGAGCCGAGTGACACTTTAGTACCACTACTTCAAAATACCCGAACTACTGTCCAAATACTAGCGCTAGGGGTTCACTTTGGTCCGTATGTACAATTTCATCTACGTATCTGCTGACTTGGCCAAGTCAGCGGCTGCCAGCTCGGCTTTGACCGCCACCTGGTCGATCCTAGGGTCAATAGTAGTCCATCCAGGTTTTTTTTGCAAAACAGCATGACCATAAATCCCAGCCACCTGGTCGGACCGCACCAGCTCGCCTCCCTCTCCTCCCGCACCTACTCGCTGTCTCCCTCCTCCCGCACCCTCTCTGCTCGTCGTCGCTGCTGAGGTCCTCAAGCTCGTCGGCGTCGACGACGACTCGATGAGCACGTCGTCGGACGCTGAGCCGCCACCGTCCGCGCCGTTCGGGAGGGGCCTGCATGATGTTCCTCTTGCTCCTACGCGTCGTCGTGATGATGCCTTGCTGCCCCTGTACGGTACGTCACCGTCGCCAGCAGCTCCGGTGCTCGATCTGTAGAACTTAGTTCCGCTAAATAGTTCTTGGTGGGATCAATTGCACGTACGAGCTAGGGTTTGGGCTTTTATTGTACTTTCTGATGGATTGGGCGTGGATGGTAGGGTTTTAGCAGTTCTTGATGAACTTAGTGGCAGGCCAAAAATAGTGTTGCGTCCTATGTTAGGATGGGGGCTTCGCAGTTGTTGTAGAGACCTGGAGTGGTTAGGGTTCTTTCTCCCCCAATTTGTCATGGGTCCAGGGGCCTAGGGTTTAAGCAGTAAAGGTTGATTTCAGTGTCAGAGTTCATTTGGTGTGACCTGCTTTCAATTTGCAATTACGTTAGCTCTGATTTACCAAAAATGGTTGCTTTATGACCTGTAAGATCATACATTTGTTAATTGGAGGCCAGCAATCTCTACTTTTGTTACAGAAAATTCTGAATTCTGTACTGTCTGAACCTCTCTGTACTTGCCTTTGTCTGAAATGTCTGAACTTTTTTCACTTTGATTGTTTGGCAGGACCCTTAAGCAACCACTTCTCTGTTGAGGTCATACATGGTGGCTATTTTCTTTGTGTTGGCAAGCATAGGGATTATCACAAAGGTCACTCCATTTGGTATGATTACTGTGACATAGATAATTTGACACCTAATGTTGTTGCCAGTCTAGTGGAGGAAATTGGATATGAGTTTGAGGGCAGGATCAGGGCTTGTTGATATGTTCCTCGGTTGACAGTCTACAAGAATGGATTAAGTTAGGGGACAACACTATGACAGAAAACATGAAGGATTGTGCTCTAAATGGCAACCACTTCCAACAGATTTTCCTTGATCATGATGAGAGCATGAGATCATTTATTTCTCCTATTCCTGTTCACTCTGATGATGAGGATCCTCCAGTTGCCAGGTTCAGTGGCATTAGGCCCAAGAAGGAGAATGCACACCAGCAGCAAAAGGAGCAGCCACAACAGCAGCAAGAGGAGCAGGCTGAGCTCACTGTCGGTCTCAAAACCGGCGGATCTCGGGTAGGGGGTCCCGATCTGTGCGTCTAGGCTGATGGTAACAGGAAGCGAGGGACACAATGTTTACCCAGGTTCGGGCCCTCTCGATGGAGGTAAAACCCTACTTCCTGCTTGATTAATATTGAAGATATGAGTAGTACAAGAGTAGATCTACCACGAGATCGTAGAGGCTAAACCCTAGAAGCTAGCCTATGATGGTATGATTGTAATTGTGATCGGACTTCTAAGGACCAACCTCTCCGGTTTATATAGACACCGGAGAGGGCTTTACATGGAGTCGGTTACAAGGAAGGAAACACAATATCAGGATCGCCAAGCTTGTCTTCCACGCAAAGGAGAGTCCCATACGGACATGGGCTGAAGTCTTGAGTCTTGTATCTCCATGCCTCACTAGTCCAGACGATGTATACAGTCCGGCTGTCCGGATACCCCCTAATCCAGGACTCCCACAGTAGCCCCTGAACCAGGCTTCAATGACGATGAGTCCGGCGCGCAGTATTGTCTTCGGCATTGCAAGGCGGGTTCCTTCTCCGAATACTCCAAAGTGGTTATCGAACACGTAGACCGTGTCCGGATCTGCAAGATGATCTTCACATACCATAGCATAAATCTGATCCGCTGACAATCTTCGTACGTCATGCCCTTGCATCGTGGCCTGATCCAACGCGAACCGATGTTTCTTGCCCCACCTCGACTCATGTTGCGAGGCGGTTTTATTGGCACGTCCCGTTGAGGCAGAGATCATGTTCCTCTTATTATGGGATTTTCCATTAATATGGGCGTGCGTGACCCCACGACGGCCGTTGCTATAACCCCGTGTGTTTTTAGATAAGCCTCAAATGATCACACTGAGGACTCTTGGTATTCACCCCCTTTATAAAGGGATCGAGGCCTATACCACTTTTCCACCTTCCTCGCGCCCTCTCGCACCTCGAGCTCTAACACCCGAAACCTAAGCTTCAACACCCCAGATCCTCCAATATGTCTGGATCTGACCCTCAAGGCCAGTGGGTGGCCTCCTTGATTCAAAAGGAAGACATCGCGAAGCTTAGGGAGGTCGGATACCTGACCGCCGACATCCAGCACAGGCTTCCTGCTCCAGGGCGGGTCATCCCTACACCGGAGCCCAATGAGTGCGTCGTGTTTGTCTCTCACTTCCTCTGTGGCTTGGGCTTCATCCTCGACCCCTTTGTGAGGGGGCTCATGTTCTACTATGGGTTGGATTTTCATGATCTGGCTCCGGACGCTATCCTCCATATCTCGTCGTTCATTATCGTGTGCGAGGCTTTTCTTCACGTCACCGCACACTTCGGCTTATGGCTCAAGACCTTTAATGTGAAGCCGAAGATGATCGAGGGGAGACATGTGAAGTGCGGAGGTGCCATAATAAGCAGGAACACCGATGCCCCTGGCCAGAGGGTTCTTTCCCAGAAGTATCCGATGTATGGCAGCGGAGGTGGTTTTATGTTACGGCTCCCAGGGGCACAAAGTGGGTAGCCGCCCCCGAGTTCCGCTCGGGCCCTCCATCATAGTTGGCGTCTTGGACCGACGTAGGACGGAATTGGGGCCTGCTGGTGATGTACCAGTACTGCAGAATCGCATCCGATAGCTTCTTGAGAGGGACATTAACCTTGTCAGCAGAATGCAAGTGATGTTAATCTGACGGATGTTGCCGTGCCAACGCCGGCCTCTCCGGATGTGGGAGTTCAATCTGGAGGGTCCCCGGACTGTCAAGCACTTCTTCGGCTTGAAGCTCGAAGGGATGTGCAAATTATTCTTCGGACCAAAAGTAGAGTGTCCGGACACCACCGAGGATGCGGGCCTAAGCTGCAATCGCCTAGATACCCAAGTAAGTAACCTTGATACCGGACACCTTGTTTTGTATTTGTCACAATTGTTTATTCTGAAATTCATCCGTGGCCAGGAATGGCTCAGCAAGGCGGAGAGAATCGGTGTCGGCGCCACTTCAAGGCTCGCTGGTCCCACCATGGCCAAGGCGCTTGACCGGTACTCGATGAGAATGCCCTCAGGGAAAGACAAGGGGAAGAACAAAGAAACCAAACTCCACACGCTACGCATCCAAACCGGGGGAATTGTTACCTCCCCTAAGGAGGATAGTCGGGAAGGGGAGGCTAAGGCCTCCTCCCCGCGCGGGAAGAAGAGGGCTGCCTCCGAAGACTTGGAGGCGGAGATGCCCAAACCAGGGAAAAAGGTATCCCCAGGGGGCCTTGCCCCGACGGGCACCCTCACCGCGTCGTTCCCGCCAACGGGCCAGCCCTCCATCGAGGTGTAAGTCAATCGTTAATTTGAAGGCACTATGTTTCTCCTAGATCAATAACCGGGATTCGTCTTTTTGCAATCCGGCTAGCAGCTCTTCTCAACAGAGTTCGTCTTTGGGGGATCTTCCTTCGGAGATGATGGAGAGCAAGACCCCACCCGCCTCTCCGACTCATGAAGCGGACGACACCGAGGTGTCGTCATGGAGGAGTCCGGATCTGCCGAAGCCAGAAGCCAATGCATCAGCCGCCCTGAGCCCGGAGCATTTGGCTCCCACGGGGGGCGATGGGAAGGGTCCGACACAGTTCAAGGTCCGGCCGGACGTACTGACAGGCCTACTGGAATGAGTTGCGCTCTCGGAGGAGCATCGTTCATTAATGAGCGCGGTGCTCAAGAAGATTTCATCCGCTACAAGCGACTTGAATGAAGCATTTACAAGCCTGCTCAGAGGCTTTGAGGTATGTCGTGAAGAATACACTATTTTTTGGCTGTGAGGCACACGCTAGGTGTGCTCCATATAGATAGTAGCCCCTGAGACTCTGGTTGCCCGCCCTAGGCGGCAAACAGGGGATCATAAACCAATGATTATGCTGCAAATATGCGTAGGTACCTGTGGGTCCGGCCGCCGGCCAGTCCGTTGAAGTTGCCGAACTAACGAGGCAGATTGGATCGATTGATGCCGATATCACGTTGGTGAACGAGCGGCTGGACAAATCACAAGGTATGTGCTCTGCCTTCCTTTGTATAGGAAAATATGAAGGCGACATGATATTAATGTAGTATGTTTGGACTGCAGATGGTGCTGCTGCCGTGGAGGCCCTGCGGGCGGAAGTTGCCCAGGCCAAGGAAAAAGCTCGGGTTAGCAATGCGGCTGCCCTAAAGGCGGCCGAGGAATTGAGAGCCGAACAGGCTGCTCATCACCGAAGCAAGGAAAAGATAGCCGAAATGGCTGTGGAGTTAAAAAATGCCGCTGACCGGTATGAGCTCCTTAAAAAGGAGCATAAGGATAGTTCAGCCAACCTGAACAAGGCGCTTAATGCCACCAAAGAAATACGGACCGAGCTCAGGGGTGCGCGGGAGGAGCTTCAACAGGCCGGTAAAATTGCGGCTGGGGGCTCCTACTTGCTGCGGACGAAGTTTTTCGATCCGAAGTATGCTCCCCTGGATGGACGCTGGAGTCCTGCGGACGCGTATGCGAATTTGGCGAAGAGTACAGCTGACGCTGCCAAGTTCTTCGAAGATCAGGGTGATAAGGAAGTGGAGAAGCTTTTCTGGTCGCAATTCAATGCTCCCATTCGCCCGCTGCCGTTAAGTGACAAGATGGCTGCTGTAGTGGAGCTTCACAGGCTGTCCGGGCTTGCAATGCGGTCTGTAATAGACCATCTTTGGCCGAAGGGGCCTAAGCTGGACATTTACTTTGGCTTGGTGCGACAGTTCCTTGGGGCCGTGCCTCGGATCGACGCCATGAGGAGGTCGGCGTGCATAGAAGGTGCGCGAATGGCTCTTGCCCGCGTGAAAGCCTATTGGACGGAGATGGAGGCCACCATTATAGCGACCCAGGATCCGGCGGGGGGCCAATATCCGTCCGAGCACTACTTGGTGCAGGTCACAGAAGGTGCCCGCCTAATAGAGGCGCAGTGCTCGAAGAATGTTTTGTTCGACTGACAAATCAGATCATTGTAAAAACAATGTTATTTTGGTTGTGAGGCTATATTTATACTTTTTGCCTGAAAGTATTGTTGTGTCTCCTGTGCGGCCGTTTTTTTGTATATATATACATGTAATCTGAAAGTTAGCACTCGTTGGCTTCAACCCCCACGCGTATAATGCGGGGGTGTTCGAGAAAAATATGCATAATCACACTTGATCCAACGTCTTGGTCCATTAAGGAGGTGATCGCACGTCGAACTAGGCAACGGACTATATAGTCAGAACGCTTTCGCTTAGCCATGGGAGTCTAATGGTGGGGCTACTATGTAGCCCCTGGTACTTTCGCTTGCATCTGAATACGGGCGCGTGTGTACATGACCGGGAAACGGTCCTTCATTAATGCGGAGGGATCCTAAAGATTCGGATAAGTCTTGAGTGGTTGAGCAGTCTCTTCTTTGTATCATGAGAGAGCCGCCGCTTTCTCTACTGAGGTGCTCGTCCGGAATAACCAGGGCACAATCGCAGTAGTTCTCCTTTGGCCACCTTAGCCGATAATAATGGAACGTAAGGCGGTAAACCCAGGAGCCAGGCGAACCCAACATTTGACCAAAGACATGATTCGGAGCTGATGCATATACGGCCAAACTCGTGACGCCGAACACTCCCGGAGGTATTCGGACTTTATGACAGACGATGGGCTCAAGAATGCCCATTCTTTATAAACCCTATGTTTCCAGGTACGTGCGTTAATCTGTCGTGGCGAAATGCCAATAATAGCAGTATCCTCTGTGGGTATGGAACCCATGGGATGGTTAAATAACAAGAGGCAATAAAAAAGGTTTACACAGGGGCTTAATCTAAAAAGAAACCTGTTGAACGGGGCCCTACTACACGTCTGCGCCTTTGTCTCCGTTGTGCCGTATCCTGGAAGGGTATCGCGCGAACGTTGTCTTTGGAAAAACAAAACTCGTAGGAGAGTACAACGTGAGTATGCGATGGATAGTAAAAGTGTAAGATGTTAGCCTGCCAATAAGGTTGAGCCAAGTGTGGGGCTATATTAAATATTTATAGCCCCTGGTGTCCGCTATGGGATTACATATACGGTGCCCTGGTTCAATTTTACCCGGGCTACCGAACTTGTCTAACCGTGTCTTTGGTCTTAATGACCAGTCATGTTTTCTGATATTGGAGGCCGCTTATAGTCCGGCCACTAGGGTCGTCGCGTGTTCCTCTGCGCGTGAAGAGCGCTCTGTGATTCTGCTAACGGTGATGACGCCATGTGGACCGGGCATCTTGAGTGTAAGGTAGCCGTAGTGCGGTAATGCATTGAAGCAGGCGAAGGCCGTTCTTCCAAGCAATGCATGATAGTCGCTTTGGAAGGTGCGGTGATGAAGAGTAGTTCTTCGCTTCTGGAGTTGCCTGGAGAGCCGAATGTTACCTCCAGTACGACGGAGCCCCTGCTGTAGGCTTCAACGACTGGTATCACCCCTTCAAAGGTGGTGTTGCTTTGACTAATTCTGGATGGGTTTATCCCCATCCTACGGACAGTGTCTTCGTATATTAAATTGAGACTACTGGCGCCGTCCATAAGGACACGGGTGAGACGGTATCCGTCGATTATTGGGTCAAGCACCAAGGCCTTTGATCCTCTGCGCCGAATTCTAGTTTGGCCATCCAAGTGATCAAAAGTGATCGGACAAGACATCCAGTAGCTGGGTGTGGGTATGATGGGCTCTATGTCACGCACGTCTCTATGCGCGCATTCGTGCCTTCTCATGGATGTGCGACTCGCGTTGATCATGTTCACTGTTTTAACCTCTGGCGGGAATTTTTCTGTCCTCGTCTTCACTTGGTGTATCCCTTCCCTTGTGTTCAGCATTTAATTTGCCGGCCTGCTTGAAGACCCAACACTCTCTGTGCGTGTGGTTCGCAGGTTTGTTAGGGGTGCCATGAATTTGGCACAGTCTGTCTAGAACTCTATTTAGACCGGACGGTCCCTCTTTACTGCCTTTAAATGGCTTCTTTTGCTGATTAGGTCGAGAGCCCCTAAATCCAACATTAACCATTGTGTTATCCGGGCTCTCTTCCTTGTTTTGGCGTTTGTTTTTATTACGCCGTGGCTTCCCGTTGCCATCCCTTATTTCGGATGTGCTGGGGTCACTGGTGCCTTTACGGGCTAGCCAGCTATCTTCACCCGCACAAAAGCGGGTCATAAGGCTTGTTATGGCTGCCATTGTCCTTGGCTTTTCTTGGCCGAGGTGTCTGGCGAGCCACTCATCGCGGATGCTGTGTTTGAATGCCGCTAAGGCTTCAGCGTCCGGATAATCGACAATTTGATTCTCCTTAGTGAGGAATCTGTTCCAAAGCTTGCGGGCGGACTCTCCGGGCTGTTGAATTATGTGACTTAAATCGACCGGAGGCCGGACATAAGTCCCTTGAAAATTGGCCCTGAAAGCTTCTTTGAGTTCCTCCCAACTCCCAATTGAATTTTCGGGGAGGCTTTTCAACCAGTGTCGAGCTGGCCCCTTCAACTTTAGGGGAGGGTATTTGATGGCGTGGAGATCATCCCCATGAGCCATGTGAATATGCAGGATAAAATCCTCGATACAGACCCCTGGGTCTGTCGTTCCATCATATGCCTCTATGTTCACAGCTTTGAAACCTTGTGGGAATTCATGGTCCAGTACTTCTTCGGTGAAGCACAGGGGGTGAGCAGCCCCTCTGTATCTGGACGCGCTATGGCATGCGGTCGGCTGTTGTTGTGTCCAGTGTTTATTCCGAACTGGTATTTGATTAGCGTAATCATTTTGGTGACCATAGTCCCTCGTCGGGGTGTGTCCTTAGATCCGTAGATGGACCTAGCTACGCCAGCCTTCTTATCCAGGTGCTCACATAGATCGTGCGCGGTGTCAGTGGCTGTTCCATTGCGGTTGTGGAGCGGTACGTTGGGCCTCCTGGTCGTATTAGTCTTTGGTGGAACGGCCTCGTCGTCGAATTCTGGCAGTAGCTTGCGTTTTGGATAGTTCTTTGTATGGCGATCGTCGCCATATCTTTCTTCAGTGTCTAGCACTTTATTCCATCTGCGGTTGAGCGTTTCCTGTGCGGCTTTGAGCCATTGCTTCTGCTTCTTCAGACTTCTCACTGTGGCCATAAGCTTTCTGTGGAGGTTATCTCGTTCCACACGTTCTTCCGGAATGATGAATGCATCATCGTCCGGACTGTCTTCTTGTCCTGGGCCGGTTTGATGAACTTGTCCCTCTAGATCATTGTCCTCGGGCGTCTGCTCCAAACTGTGTTCGGCGTGACCTAGTTCGTCCTGCTCCATCGCTGGTTCCGTATGGTCGTTGTTACCTTCAGGGTTGACCGGAGTATCGGTCCTTCTGGCGCTGTTGCTGCTATTTTTAATGTTGCTGGACTTGGAACGGCATATGTGCCGTCGCTTTGGCTTTTGCCCGGGGGTTTTATCTTCTGGATTGTCACCGTCGTCCTCCTTGGGCGTATCCACCATGTATATGTCGTGTGACGAGGCGAAAGTCCGGCACCCCATAGATTCTGAATCTTCTCCTGCATCGTCGTCCATACCGTCGATGCCTTCGGAGTCGAAGTCAAGCACGTCGGTTAAATCATCAACCGTGGCTATGAGGTGGGTGGTGGGTGGGTAACGAATTTCTTCGTCGCCTGCTTCCCACTCGAGCTAGACATAGTTCGGCCCGGAATTTTCTGTCAAAGAGAGAGTTTTTAACGAATTCAGCATGTTGCCAAAGGGCGAGTGCTGGAAGATATCCGCAGCGGTGAACTCCGTTACCGGAGCCCAACCTGGCTCGACTGGCTCGGGAGTGCGCGGACAGGAACCAACATCCGAATGCGAATCCGGGGGTCCGAAGTCACATGCCACCACAGAGGTGAGACCCGTGTTCGGCTCCACCACCGATGAGTGTGCGGCCTGCGGGACGGGGTCCAGCCCTCCGTCTTTAGGCAGCGCAGCCCGCTCCGAATTTAGATCCGAGGCTACTGCGGGGGTGATACCCCGAGCTTTGTCCGACAGCAGGTCTAAGCCGTGCTCGTCGTGACTGTCCGGTGCTCCTGGCATGGGCCCGAATCCGTCGAAGATCAAGTCTCCGCGGATGTCCGCCGTGTAGTTCAGGTTTCCGAACCTAATCTGGTGGCTAGGGGCATAGCTGTTGATCTGCTCCAGGTGGCCAAGCGAATTGGCCTGCAGTGCGAAGCCGCCGAACACGAATATCTTTCCGGGGAGAAAAGTCTCCCCCTGGACTGTGTTGCTGATGATTGAAGGCGCCATCAAGCCTTGCAGCGATGACACAGAGGAACTCTCAATGAAAGCACCAATGTCGGTGTCAAAACCGGCGGATCTCGGGTAGGGGGTCCCGATCTGTGCGTCTAGGCTGATGGTAATAGGAAGCGAGGGACACAATGTTTACCCAGGTTCGGGCCCTCTCGATGGAGATAAAACCCTACTTCCTGCTTGATTAATATTAAGATATGAGTAGTACAAGAGTAGATCTACCACGAGATCGTAGAGGGTAAACCCTAGAAGCTAGCCTATGATGGTATGATTGTAATTGTGATCGGCCTTCTAAGGACCAACCTCTCCGGTTTATATAGACACCAGAGAGGGCTAGGGTTTACATGGAGTCGGTTACAAGGAAGGAAACACAATATCCGGATCGCCAAGCTTGTCTTCCACGCAAAGGAGAGTCCCATCCAGACACGGGCCCAAGTCTTGAGTCTTGTTCTCCACGCTTCAATAGTCCGGATGATGTATACAGTCCGGCTGTCCGGATACCCCCTAATCCAGGACTCCCTCACTCACTCTAGTGGAACAGGAGAAGGCTGAGCTCACTCTAGTGGAACAGGAGCAGGCTGAGCTCAGTCTAGTGGAACAGGAGCAGGCTGAGCTGCCTCAAGTGGAACAGGAGCTGCCTCAGCATGATCAAGAGCATGAGCTAGGTGAAGCAGAGTCAGCAAGTGGAGCAGAGTCAGAAGAAGATAATTTCATACCAAGTCCACCCCAGCCAGGAACTACTTACCTTTCATCTCAGTTTGGGTTTAGGGTCAGAAGATCCTGTAGGTTTTTGAACATGGATGAAATAGATGTAGTTGGTGATTTAGTAATCCATGGTTCAGATGAAGAATACAATCCTCAGCTTGTTGATTCAGACATTGATCTTGAAGAAGATGATGAATTATTTGCCAGAAATGTTGATTGTGAGAAAGGTGAAGGTGTAGCATTGCAAGAAGAACATGATGATCCTAGTGAAGCTGTGGATATGTGTCGGCCTTCTTCTTATGAAGATAAGGTGAAGCTGAATTTCAGAAGTTTTAGAGAGGAAGACCTCACTAAACCACAGTTTCATGTTCGCCAGACCTTTGGATCTGTTGAGTTCCTGAGGAAAGCTATCAAAGAGTACAATTGTTAGGAGAGAGTTGACATTAAATGCCCCAGAAATGATAGGAAAAGTCTCGATGCCATTTGTGAAGATGGGTGCCCTTGGACCTTGTTTGCATCATTTGATGGGAGAATCAACTGCTTCATGATAAAAAAATACAACCCAAAGCATACATGCATAAAGAAATGTTGTGTTAAGTCATTCACTGCTCCTTTTATGGCTGGAAAATATGTTGATTCTTTCAGAGCAGATGAAAGCATGAATATGAATTTTTTTTGCAAGGGTGGTTCAGAAAGATTGGAACATGACAGCAACAAGGAGCAAGCTCAGAAGGGCTAAGAGGCTAGTGAAGAAAGTCATTGAAGGAGATGAGCTGGAGCAGTACAACAACATGTGGGATTATGCACAAGAATTCAGAAGATCAAACCTAGGTAGTTCTTTCTATGTGGGTGTCAGCGATGGCATATTTGGAAGTTGTTATTTCTCTCTGGATGCCTGCAAAAGGGGTTTCATGCAAGTTTGTAGGCCTGTCATTTGTTTGGATGGATGCCACCTGAAGACAAAGTATGGAGGTGTTATGCTGTGTGCTGTTGGCATGGATCCTAATGACTGCATTTACCCTCTAGCTTTTGCAGTTGTTGAGGTAGAAAACACTGACACATGGAAATGGTTTCTGTCAAATCCGAAGAGTGAGTTGGTAATTGTAAACACAGAGCCATGGACTATAATGTCAGACAAGCAAAAGGGGCTGATCAAGGGAGTGAGGCAGCACTTTCCTGATGCAGAGCACAGACACTGTGTTAGGCATATATGGCAGAATTTTCAGCAAACACACAAAGGAGATGTTCTTAAGAACCAGTTGTGGAAGTGTGGAAGGAGCACAACACCAGAACTGTGGGCTGAAGCATGGAGGAAATGAAGGCCATCAGCCTAGAAGCATACAAATGGCTTGATCAGCTACCACCCAACACTTGGGTTAGGGGCTTCCAAAGAGAATTGGTTAAGTGTGATATCCTTCTAAACAACAACTGTGAGGTTTTCAACAAATATATTCTTGAGGCTAGGGAGATGCATCTCAGATCAATGATTGACAAGATCAAAACACAGCTCATGGTCAGATTCTATAACAAAAGAAAGGAGGCAGGGACCTGGCTTGGCTCAATATGCCCAAAAATTAGGAAAAGAATTAAGAAGAATATAGAGCTTTCAGCTACATGCATGGTTTTAGGGGCTGGTGATGGCATCTTTCAGGTTGACAACAGGAACATGACATACATTGTTTACATGAAGGAAGAAAGCTGTATATGCAAAAGGTGGGATCTTAGTGGAGTTCCATATCACCATGCAATTGCATGCTGCAGGCATGAGAGGATTGATCCTAAGAGTTTGGTGTGGTTCTGTTACAGTATAGAAGCATTCAAGCTAGCATACAAACCCATTATCAAGCCTTGCCGAGATAGGAGTGAGTGGCAGAAGATGAATGGTTGTGAAATCAAGCCACCTGTCTATGAAAAAAAAGTAGGAAGGCCTTCAAGCAAGAGTAGAAGAAAGCAGCCTTATGAAATTGAAAAGAAAGATGGAACTAAGGTGATGAGCAGACATGGAATCATAATAACATGTTCATACTGTCATGAATCAGGCCACAACATCAAAGGATATAATCAAAGAAAGGCTGGCATTTTGCCAAATCTAGCAGAGAGAACAACAATAAGGGGTCCAAGGGCCATCCCTGATGATGTGTCAGATGATGAACTTGTTCTGCCACAACAAGTTGATGGCCAAGGTACACAGGAGGAGGTTCATGGCACACAAGATGATGGTCAAGTTACACAGGAGGAGGTCCATGTTGATGGCCAAGTTACACATGAGAAGGTCAATGTTGATGACCCAGATACACATGAGGAGGTCATTGTCACACAAGATGATGGAGCAGATACACCAGTTGTTTCTCAAGAAAATTCTCTACTTTTGTCCCTTCATTTTTTAGTTGTATTTTTCAGGCCCATTCCTTTTTTGTTGTACTAATACTAGCGTGTGATGAATGTTTTGCACAGGTGCAGCACTTTGGATTTACAATGCTGGATAGGATGCAACAATCCAGACCTATTCCTAGAGAAGATACTGAAAGCATTTTGCCAGATTCATCATTCATCTCACTGGCAGCAACTTCTCACACTTCAGCACAGACAACAATAGCTACAAATGAAGGCAACCATACCATGAAGTTGCTGAAGATAAAAAGAGAGAAGGAAAGACAGATGGCAGCTAGGATAGATGCAACACTTGAGGCCATGAATGAGATGGCAAAGAAGAAAGCAGAGGAGGCAGAAGCAAAAAGGCAAGAAATTGCAAGGAGGAAAGCAGAGAAGTCAGAAAGAAGAAGAAGCAGCACAAGAGAAGAAAGCTGTAGAATCTACAGCAAGGCTGGAAGCTGCAGCAGCAAGAAAAGCTGCATTGCAAGAAGAGAAGGAGGCTAGAGCCCTTAAAGCAATGGCAGCTAAAGCAGAGACAACACTGAAGAGAAAATAAGATCAAGAAGCAAAGAGAACTATGGCATCACTAAAGAGAAAAGAAGATCCAGAAGCAAGGAAAAAACAACAAGAAGAGGCCAAGAGAATAAGAGCTGAGCAGAGGAAGCAACCAGGGCCAAGTGGACATGTGCCCAAGAAGCTAATGAGAGTGAACATGTTTGATGAGTTTAGATGATTAAGTGCTGTTGCACTTGTAATTTTTTGGCAAAAGCTGCAATGAGACTCTTTCAAACTGTTAGAGCTGAGATGATTCAGTGTTGTTGCACTTGTAAATTTTTGGCAAAAACTTCAATGAGGTGATTCAGTGTTGTTGCACTTGTAAACCATGTGTGCTTATCTCTTCACAATGAGATGAAGTCAACAAATCACTGAATTCAAAATGAAAAAACTGTTAGAATGGTTTTGTACTTATCTCTTCACTGGTTTTTATACTTAACTGCATAACATAAAATAAAAATAAATAAAAACAAAAAAGGGGTGGCATGGGTCTCGAACAGGGAGGGGAGTGGAAGCAGAATAAGTAGGTTGTCAAGTAACACTTGAGCAAAGCACCGTTCTTATCACACTGGCATTGCACGCAGTTCCTCACACCACAGGTCCTGGGTTTGAGACCCAGGCAAAACTTTTTTTGTGTGATTTTTTTTGTTTAATCAAAATTTGGTACATATGTTCAGTTTGCAGCAAATTCAGCAATACAAATTCAGGCATACAAATTCAGTCACAGAAAGCAGCAAATCTTTCCAAAATAAGAAGCACTGACAGTTAACTTCAATTTCTTATCTAAATTTAGTTGTCTTAACCCAATTTAGTTATCTGAACCCAATTTAGATAACATTTAACAGAAAGTACAAATGACACAAATCCAGGAGGAGGTTCATGTTCATGTGACACAAAGTACACATTGTAGGAAAGATACAAAGTCATTTTTTTACAATGACACAAATTCAATCAAATTCATTCAGCATGGCCTTCAGCTTCATTATCTTCTCCCTGGTGGCCTCTTTGTGTTTGAATAGGTCACCAATCATGTACTCAAACTTCCTTTTCTCATGCTTCAAATCATCCCTCTCTTGAATCACTTGGTCCCTCTATTGCACTGCTTGGTCCCTCTCTTTCTCTGCTTTAACCCTGAAGACCTGATGAATGTTGGTTACTGACTTGTCTGTCATCTTCTTCTTCTCAAGTTCTTCCCTTAGATCAGTCAGAGCAAGTTGTGTGCTGCCTAATTGGCTCATTGCCTGCTCCTTCTCAGCCACCATCTTAGCAAAATCAAGCTTGAAATGCCTCAACTCATTCTCCATCTTCTTCTTCTCATTAAGAACCTTCAAGTTTTCTTCAGCACTCACAGCATTCTGTCTGAGCCTCTATTTTTTCTCCTCTTCATACATGGTCCATACACTATCTAGGCTCATCTTCAGAGCATCAGGCCACTCAAGGTCAACCCACTCAACATATATGCATTTAGGTACCTCCTAACAATTTAGACCAAACAAAAAATTCAGTTAACTGCCAGTATTCAAATGCCACAAATGGCTTAAAACATACTACAAATGACTTCCTATTTAACAATGCCAAATGAAAAAAATACTAACCTTCTGTGCACAAGCTAGAAACCTTCTGCCACTATCAACAGATTCAAATGCCACATGCTTCTCACACAAAGATCCATGCCCACATCTAAAGCTAGGCAGATCTATAGCCAAGCCACTCCATTCCTCACAGAAAATTGTGGCAGGTGGCTAAACAAAAGAGAGACATTTGGAATCAATTGACAGAGAAACCCTAGCTGAGAAACCCTAGACTGGGTGGGGAGCACACTAACCTTGCTGGTCATAGAGTCATCTTCAGAAGAACTGGGAAGATCATCCCAGGACACCATGGTTACTGCTGGATGAATATGAGAAGGGGATCTGTTGGTGGTATTGGACAGAGGAGAGAAGGGATCTGGTGGTGCATGAAATTGAAGATGACAGATGAGGAAGAAGAGGGGGATCTGGTGGTGATGGTGGTGGACTGGTGGTGGACCAAAACTACATGTAGAGTGCAAGTTGATGGGTGGGTGTTTGCAATAGGTGCAAGTACATGCTTGCTTTTGAGTTCAGTTGTGTTGAGAAAAGGGGGCCTGGGCTGACATTACATTTATGACAACAATTAGTTAACATAAGTTAGTTCATTTATGACAACAATTAGTTAACATAATTTAGTTCAGTTATGACAATAATTAGTTAAGTGCATTTCTGTCAGCAGTTAGTTATGAAAGCATTTTTGTCAGTAATTTGAAAGCAATGAGGTTAAGTATAATTCTGACAGAATTAGAATTAGGTACACTTCTGTCAGAATTAGTTAAACCACACTTCTGACATCAAATACATATGTTAGTAATTTCAAAGCAATTAGGTCAAGTAGACTTCGTATTACTGACATACTATCCATTACAACAAGCATTACAACCAAGACTTCATACTGAGCAAACAAGATATCTCTACACTGGCATTTAGTATGCTCAATTTAGAACAAGAGATCTCTTAGAACACCTACACCTTCTCATTTAACAACACATCACTTCTTCATAATTAAGGTGAAACACATCACACAAAGCACTATAACAAAAGCCATCAGCAGCTTTAGCAGCAGCAAAATCTCTCTGCCTAATCCTAAAAGCATTACAATTTGCTGCTTGGTAGCATACTTATTCTCACTAGAGCTGGCATAATTAGCTCTGCCTACAGTGCCTCTTCTAGCCATGCCCCTTCTAGCTGTGCCTCTGCCTGCCATTGATTCAGTCCTCTACCTCTCAAGCTCTTCCCTCCTGTCCTCAGCTGCACCAATTGCATCTACAACAGCATCACCAACCAGACGCCTTGTTTGAACCAGATGCTCCACATATTCAAGCTCCCAGCGCCAGAAATCACAAGTGACCTGAGAACAAAAATTACAGAGTGACAGTAAAGTTCAGAGTGCATGAATCAATGTCAGACTAGTTAACCAACTAGTTCTGTCAGTAACTTTGCAAATAAGGACAGTCTAAACTACTGTATTAAGCAGAGCAATGACTAGTTTACCAACTAATTTTGCAACCAAGGAGAGCACCTAAAAACCAATTTAATTAGTGCTCTGCTTCAATGTGGCACTTACAGTCTAAACTACAGTGAATTGACACGGCATGAATCAATCAACAAGAAGCTAGGAACTGGCACTTACAGTGTGGTTGACGCACTTGTAGAAGATCCATCCATCGTGCTCATCGGTGCTAGACTGGTAGAACCTCACCTGCTCGCCACAATCCGGGCACCCGATCAATGGTACAGCAACAGAGCGACCACGCAATGCAGAGCGGACAGAACTGGAAGACGACATGACAGCGGGGACGGAGGAGGCAGAGAAGGGCGTCAGCAATGGTTGCGGCGGCGGAGGGCGTCGACGTCGGCAATGGCTGCGGCGGCGGGTGATGAGGATACAGACCTGGGGTAGGGTCATAGGCCTGACCTATACGTCCTACCCAAGGTCACTACCCTAGAAGATAAGAAGTCCAAGAGGCTACAAGAGACCTCCAGTCGAAGACGTCGAGTGCAACCCACTCGGTAGTCATGTCACTCGGGAGTCCTCCTACCTACTGTCACTCGACCATCCAGAGAATCACTTGACCTACCAAAGACCAGGAGTCACTCAACATTACAACGGGCAAGCGTTCACTCCGTAGTCTTTAAGGTCATTAACAACACAAAATTTGGCGTTACGATGCGCCCCAGTTTATGTACATTAAGTCCCTTGTAATGGAGGGTGGTGGGGCTCCTGGCGTACTCTATATAAGCCACCCCCTCCTCTGGCACAAGGGTTGTCTCCCCCTGTAATATCACACATATAATCCAATCAACCGCCTCCGGGCACCGAGGCGTAGGGATGTTACTTACACCGAGAAGGGCCTGAACTCATAAACCTCGTGTGTACACCTCCACCATAGCTGAGATCTTGCCTCTCCATACCTACCCCCCTTTCTACTGTCAGTCTTAGAACCACGACAGTTGGCGCCCACCGTGGGGCAGGTGTCTTAGCGACTTGTTGGTGAAGTTGCAAGTTTTTCCGATCATCATCATCATGGTTTCCGGTGGCGGATTGGCTGAGGGCCGCGAGATCCGTCTCGGCGCGCTCGTTTTTGTCGCCGACGACTCCGCGTGGCTTCAAGAAGCTCCCCTTGACATTGAGGCGCTCCCCGTCCAAGGGGCGGTGCACTTTCGCGCGTGCATTCATGGCGTCCTTCTACGGCAGTCGTCGACTCAGTATCGATCGGCTCCGATGGTGTCTTCCTTCCCCGCTGTTCGCCGCCGCAAGCAATTCGGTAGATCGCGACTTCAACGGTGGGTGAAACACGTGGTGGCTCAGTGTTCGGCCACCCATCAAGTCGCGGCAATCGAGCCCGACGAAACTCTCCACGGCCTGTTCGATCTGTCGACTGGCTCCGCGGAGACCGCATCCGAGTGTGATAGCAGCGACCCTGCGGCTGAAGTCTTGGTGGTCGATGGACCGCGTGGTCCGCCTGGCTTCCGTCATGAAGACGGCGAAGATGGTGGCGGCGATCCGTCGCGCGTCCATGAGGAATACCATCCCGAACCCCTTTCTTCGCAGGAGAGGGAAGAACTTCATCGCCGCAACATGGATGCACTCCACACGCCCATCGTTGGAGAAACCCCCGAGGCTCGGGCCTTGGAAGAGGTGGGCCTGGCCAATTTGGCTGAGTGCACTTGACTGGAGAACCTTCAGCGCGCTCTCGACGAACATGCTCGGGAGCGGGTCCCTGAGTCCAGTCGATGACAACTTTTCCCGCCTCCGCCTAAGGTATACCATACTCCGATTCAGAACCTCACAGCTGCGACCCGAATAGCAGAGTCGATCCAACCTTCCCAATCGGAGGCTAGCAGAGGGTTGATGTAGATCCGGGCCTTGCTTCGGGCAGCAGGAGAGCAGAACACAGCAGTGTCTTAGTCGCGGAATAGGATTCACAGCAGATCCGTAGTAGCGGATACAGTTCAGTCGGCCCACAACCCAAGATCGCCCCTGAGGCGTGAAGGCCGTGGACAGTATGATCATCGGCTCGACCGCGACAATCGTCGTCGAGTGCCCACGCCTCCACCGAGGAGTGCGTCATATGTGCCTCGGCAGAACGATTATAGATGCCGTCACAGTGGCGAGCGTAGAGCACCAGTTGACCCAAGAGAACCGGGCTTCGATGCAAGATCCATCCTCGTTCAAGGCCTAGTTGACCGGAACAGAGCGCATAGAGAAGACCCTGGCAGAGATCATCCAAGTGGCAGCAGAGTGCATGTTTCCGGTCTAGAGTGTTTCAGCAGAGCCATCAGGGCGGCAGTGATTCCTCCCAACTTCAGGTTGGCGACCGGAGTCAGTAAGTTCACTAGAGAATCCAAGCCTGAAACTTGGCTTGAGGATTACCGAGTGGCTGTGCAGATTGGCAGCGGAAATGATGAAGTAGCGATAAACATCTTCCTTTGATGTTGGAAGGGTCGGCCCGAGCGTGGTTGACTCAATTAGCTCCAGGCAGTATATACAGTTGGGAAGAGCTGGCTCGAGTGTTTGTCAGACTTTCGAGGGCACTTGCAAGCGAACAGCAGGATTGACCAAGCTGCAGCATTGTGTGCAGAAGGCGAGTGAGACTTTGAGAGATTTCATTCAAAGGTGGACCACTTTGCATCACATCATTGAAAATATATCAGAGCATCAAGCAGTGTGTGCCTTCAAGGAAGGCGTCAAATACCGAGAGTTGGTCCTGAAGTTTGGTCGGACTGGAGATATGACTCTGACTCGGATGATGGAAATAACCACCCGGTACGCTAACGGAGAAGAAGAGGATCGACTCCGTAGCGGAAAGAGTAAGCCCGTCGGCCAAGAGGCCGGTGGAGGTAATTCCAGTCGGAAACAGAAGCGTAAAGCCGAGCCCGCAGCACCCGGTGAGATTGCAGCAGTGGCTCAAGGAAAGTTTAAGGGAAAACCTAAAGGGCTGTGGCCCCCTAAGAAGGTAAAGGATCAAGCAGGGAATGATGTGTTGGATTTGCCATGTCACATCCACATGAAGAAGGATGATGTCTATTACACAACCTTCTTCTTGTAGACGTTGTTGGGCCTACAAGTGCACAGGTTTGTAGGACAGTAGCAAATTTCCCTCAAGTGGATGGCCTAAGGTTTATCAATCCGTAGGAGGCGTAGGATGAAGATGGTCTCTCTCAAACAACCCTGCAACCAAATAACAAAAAGTCTCTTGTGTCCCCAACACACCCAATACAATGGTAAATTGTACAGGTGCACTACTTCGGCGAAGAGATGATGATACAAGTGCAAAATAGATAGTAGAGAAAGGTATTTGTAATCTGAATATATAAAAACAGCAAGGTAACTTATGGAAAAAGTGAGCGTAAACGGTATTGCAATGATAGGAAACAAGGCCTAGGGTTCATACTTTCACTAGTGTAAATTCTCTCAACAATAATAACATAGATAGAACATATGACAAGACCTCAACATGCAACCAAGAGTCACTCCAAAGCCACTAATAGCGAAGAACAAACGTAGAGATTATGGTCGGGTACGAAACCACCTCAAAGTTATTCTTTTGGATCAATCTATAAAAGAGTTCGTACTAGAATAACACCTTAAGACACAAATCAACCAAAACCCTAATGTCACCACGATACTCCATTGTCACCTCAAGTATCCGTGGGCATGATTATACAATATGTATCACACAATCTCAGATTCATCCAACCAACATAAAAGTATTTCAAAGAGTGCCCCAAAGTTTCTATCGGAGAGTCAAGAACGTGTGCCAACCCCTATGCATAGGTTCCCAATGTCACGAAACCCGCAAGTTGATCACCAAAACATACATCAAGTGGCACATGATATCCCATTGTCACCACAGATAATCACGGCAAGACATACATCAAGTGTTCTCATAAAAGACTCAATCCGATAAGATAACTTCAAAGGGGAAACTCAATTCATCACAAGAGAGTAGAGGGGGAGAAACATCATAAGATCCACCTACAATAGCAAAGCTCGGGATACATCAAGATCGTGCCATAGAGGAACACGAGAGAGAACATGAGAGAGAGAGAGATCAAACACATAGCTACTGGTACATACCCTCAGCCCTGTGGGTGAACTACTCCCTCCTCGTCATGGATAGCGCCGGGATGATGAAGATGGCCTCCGGTGATGGGATCCCCCTCCGGCAGGGTGAAGGAACAGGGTCCCGATTGGTTTTTGGTGGCTACAGAGGCTTGCGGCGGCGGAACTCCCGATCTATCTTACGCTCGGAAGTTTTAGGGTGCGAGGTATATATAGGAGGAAGAAATACGTCGATGTCGGTTGTACTAAGGTAGGGTACCTCAAGTACCCCAACTTGTGCACGGGCGGTGGCAACTTCCTTGGCGGGGTTTACCACGTGCCGCCGGTGACCTTCTGCCCCATATCAAACCATTCAAAGGCGAAGTATACAAGGCAGAAGATCGAGACCCGGCAAGCGGAGCTTGCCGGAAGGCCGCTCTGGCTCAAGATTACATCATAGAAGACACGCCTCGGCTATATGCGTCGGCGAGGGCCCGGAAGCGACAAATTCTGAGCTCGCAAGCTCCGGGCCCGGCAAGGTCAAGACCCGGCAAGGTGCTTGCCGGGAAAGTTCTTATTGTGTGCCGCGCTCCAGCTCATCAGCCCAGCGTCGCCTGGTGCCTTTCGAGGGGCGCGTGGCGGATGGCTGTGCAACTGGGGACACGGTGGCACTTCACGGTGGTGGATCCATCGCCGTGGCGAGCGGAGACGCAAGGCGGGAGCTTTTGGGTCGACGGCGACGGCATTAAATGCCCTTGTCCCCATATCAAAGTAGGTAGAGACCACTGTTCACGCCTTTGTAGCTTCTTGTTCCCTTGACTGTTCCAACTACCACCTCTTTTACATTTTACCCCTTTCTCCTCGTTGACACTGTCGGTGACCCTTGCACTATAAAAGGAGGCCCATGCACTGCGTGGAGGAGGTTCGAATCCTTTGCAACCCTCGCGCTCGGTGTAGCTGCTATTGTAGCTCTTCAAGCTCCCGAGCTCAATACAAACAAAGGCAGGAGTAGGGTTTTACGCGTCCGTCGCGGCCCGAACCTGGGTAAAGACTGCCAGCGTGCTGCTCGATCGCTCTCTGTGCTCCCTCCGCCCTCGTACCGCACAGACAAGGGGCCCCGGCCCCATAGGTGTTCGTGGCGGGCAGCTTCTCCCCCGACATCTTTGGCGCGCCAGGTATTGTGTACAAAGGACGGACGTACGAGGATCATAACATAAAAAAGCATGGAACTAAGGAGTGCTCTGCACAAAAGTTCAGACGACTTAGCTTTTCTATTTCCAACAATCCGTCGAGGCGTACTCCTCCTGATCCTTCCCCTCGTATGTTTTCACCCTCACGCTTCGAGGGACTGCCGGCGCAAACACGCTTGCTGAGTGCGGAACATCGCCAGCCAGCTGGCGGTGTTGCCTCCGGCGGGAAGAACTTGTCGGGCTAGTTGCAGCTCGCCTTCATCGTTGAGCGGACTCGAAACGGTCAGTATAACAGCCACGATTCAACCCCAATGCGCTGGGTTCTCCATACAAAGTACAATTTTCGGGAATATAACTCAAAAGTTTCAGCTGGCTGCTTTCTTTGCCCTCTTGGCGGTGGAGCTCGATGGCACGTCCTCGGCGGCGCGGCACTCCGGAAGTGCGCTTGCGGAGCGAGCACGAGCTGTTCTGCGGGCTTAGTCTTTGGCTGGTCATCTTTGTTTCCTCGCACTTGCGGTGGAGCTCGATGGGGCGTCCTCGGCGCAGCGCAGCACTCGAAGAGGTGCGGTTGCGGAGTGGGCCCCGAGCACTTGCGGACTTGGTCTTCGTCTTCTTCCCCGGGAGCTTCGGCGGCAAGTGTATTCTTGTCGGCGCAGCTGCCGCATCCGTAGATCTTGTCGGTGCGAGATAAGCGCATCCTTCTTGTCGCCGTGGGCGGTGATGGCGCTTATCGGCCCGGCATCTTAATCGTTGTAAGCATAATGGGAAGCTGCCATGAACTTGGCGAGGGGGGCGGCCGAGTATTCCATTGTATGCAGCGGAATATCGGCTGACGTCGAAAGTGATCGCTCGATCCTGAAATTGAGCTCCCGCCAAAGGTCACCGCGAGTGATCTTTCCTTGGGCTTGCTCCGTCCGGGTTGATTCCTTGGAAAGAACCGGTCTCTTGAGCTCGCCATCTGGAATTTGGAGTTTCTTGATCACGTGAGAGGAGATCAAGTTCAGCCCGGCCCGCCGTCAACCAACATTTGGTGACCTTGAGGTTGCGGATGGTGGGCGAGACCAGCATCGGCAAGCACCCGACCGCGGTGGTGCGGTCGGGTGATCCTCAAGATCAAAATGATGGGCGTCTTTGGACCATTTGAGAGAACTGCTTGCGACTCCGCAGGCGGCTCCGTCGCATTCACCTCACGCACCCACTTGCTTTGGCTGGCGGTGGGAGGTGTGCTGAGAAGGCGCCACCGTCGGCGCCACAGGACCTCCGTGGCCTTACGGAACTCCTGTTCGGCTGTCATCCTCATCCTCCATGTCTTCGTCGTCGTCTTCTTCATCCTTATCGCGGCCCGGGAGGTCGATCACCTTGCCGCTGCTTGGCCTTCCAGCGGCGTCCTCCCGGCCATTGAGCGGCCGCTTCTTGCTCGGTTCTCCTCCGCCACCTTGGGCCTTCTCCTTGTCGCGCCTCTCGTACTCAACTTTTTGCTGCTCGGCGAGATACTCGGCGCTTGCGATTGGTGAGATCGTGGCCCTTAGTGCGGTGGATTTTCTGATATTGCTTGTCGGAGCCGTCTTGCTTGTCGGCTGCCGCTCTGAGGAGCAGGCTCCTTGCGGAGCCGCAAGCTTTGTGTTTGCTTGGCGGGAGCCTCCTTGCGGACTTCTCGACGGCAAGCACCTCTTCTTGTTCTTGTTTGATTTGCTCCGCCGGCTCTTCCTTGCCGGGCGGCGTCGTCGTATCACTTTCTCCTGCGCCTGACATCCTCCCGGAGTCTCCTCCTCTTCTTCAGCGTCTTATCAGCCAACCGAGCATAGAGCTCACGACATCCCGAATCTTGGTCATCGCCATCTCTTCACGCATGCGGCGATTACGCGCGTTCGGTGGAGCAGCGATAACTTGGCGGTGGACATCGAGGATGTTGTGCTGCACACGGTGAAGCGTTGGATATACTTCGCAGGATTCTCCTTCCTTACGGGCCAAAATGTGGAGATCGCTCTCTGGCCGTGAGGTTTGTGGCCGCCCGGTGAAGGCGCCAGCGAAGCTGATGGCAAAGGTCTGCCCAAGAAGAAATGGAGCCTTCCGGCAAGTGCATAAGCCAGAACGAGCGTTCGGCTTAAGCCGCAGCGGGAAGTAGTTCGCCGAGAATCTTCTCGTCGCGCCCCGGCAGCTTTGCACCGCGATGGTGTGACGCCGAGGAATTCGAGGTGCGTCTTGCCGTCGTACTTCTCCGATGCGTCGGGCTTGAAATTCTTCATGCTGGAGCCTTCGACGCGGCGCAGCTCGCGGGTGAACGCAGGGCAGCTGCGCGTCGGCAAGTCGCTGGTTCACCGGGCGTCGCGTCGGCGATGTTCCCAGCTCTGATCGATTGTCGCCGAGCTTCTCGGCGGCGCTCGATTGTGGTCCGGCGTCTTCTTTTCGCGGTCGTCGAGGACTTGGCGTTGATCCCGTCGAGCCAGCGGATCCGGCGATGCCGTGGAACCGTCGTCGGCGTTGTTCAATGAGGCGGTGTCTTTTGCCTGCGGCGGGGAGTGCACGGAGGTTGCACCCGGCGGCCTTATCGCCGCCGGCCTTCATCCTCTCGGCTTGCCGCGGCGCGAGGTCGCCGGCTCTTGTGAAGAATCGTTGTTGGCGAAAGCGACCGGGCTCTTGATGGTAGCCCTCGGTCTTGACCTTGTCCGCGCCGAGGGAAATCGAGAGCGATTCGCGCCCTTGCAGCGCTTCTGCGGAGTGGGGGAGCGGAGCGGCGGTGCGAGGAGCGGGTATGCTCGGACTCTGCGGTGTTAGAAGGCAGGGTCCTGCCGGCGCCGCTTTGCTTGTGTCCGGACGGTGGTCCGGAACATCCCCGAGCCTCCGGTGTGTCCTTGCCCGGAAGAGCGGATACCACCTCCGTGGTAGAGGCGCTGCTGGGTTGTCGTCTTGTTGAGATGGACATGGATCCACGGAGACCGAGGCGCGGTCATCCGTCTTGTCTCGATGCGTGGCGCCCGAGTGTCCTCGTGGCGACCACCTTTTCCGACAGCGTCTCCTCCGCCCACCGTTGGCTCCGGTGGCGGCGGATGAGACGCAGACGGGCCTCCAACCTCCGAGCTTCTTCTTCGGGCCATGGCGCGATTGTCGGATGAAATTCTTGATGAAACTGGAGAGGTTGATGAAGAACGCGCCCGCGCGAACGCCGGATCAGGTCCGCACAACCTCGACGCCCCCTACCTGGCGCGCCAAAGACCGCACGCGTCGCCCGCGTCTCCCACGACGCCGCAATCGACGCGTGCCGTTACGCGGGGATGCGGCGGATGCGGAAGTGGATTCAGCGCGCCGTGGGCCGCGCGTGCCCGTGCACTGTTTTGGGCCTGGCCCAACAGCGCTCGGCACCGTGTGGCCCAGGCCCGGGGGCTCTGTCGGTGTACTAAGGTAGGGGTACCTCAGTACCCCAACTTGTGCACGGGCGGTGGCAGCTTCCCGCGGCAGGGTTTACCACGTGCCCGCCGGAGACCTTCCTGCCCCATATCAAACCATTCAAAGACGAAGTATACAAGACAGAAGATCGAGACCCCGGCAAGCGGAGCTTGCCGGGAAGGCCGTTCCAGGCTCAAGATTACATCATAGAAGACACGCCTCGGCGCTATATGCGTCGCAGGGCCCGGAAGCGACAAGTTACTGAGCCCGCAAGCTCCCGGCCCGGCAAAGTCAAGACCCGGCAAGGTGCTTGCCGGGAGTTCTGTTGTGTGCCCGCGCCCGGCTCATCAGCCCAGCGTCGCCGCCGGGTGCCTTTTCAGGGACGCGTGGCGGATGGTCTGTGCAGCCTAGGGGACAGTGGCACTTCACGGTGGTGGATCCATCGCCGTGGCAGAGCGGAGACGCAAGGGCGGGAGGTTTTGGGGTCGACGGCGACGGGCATTAAATGCCCTTGTCCCCCTTGTCAAAGTAGGTAGAGACCACTTGTTCACGCACCGTAGCTTCACTGCTCCCGTGACTGCTCCAACTACCACCTCTTTTACATTTTTACCCCTTTCTCCCACGCTGACACTGTCGGTGACCCCTTGCACTATAAAAGGAGGCCCATGCACAACGTGGAGGGGTTGAATCTTTGCAACCCTCGGCGCTCGGTGTGGCGCTCGTAGCTCTTCAAGCTCCCGAGCTCAATACAAACCAAGGCAGGAGTAGGGTTTTACGCGTCCGTCGCGTCCGAACCAGGTAAAGACTGCCCGCGTGCTTCTTCGATCTGCTCTCTGTGCTCCCTCCGCCTCGTATCAAGATGCAGACAAGGGCCCCGCCCCATAGGTGTTCGTGGCGGCAGCTTCTCCCGACATCTTTGGCGCGCCGGTAGGGGCGTCGAGGTTGTGCGGACCTGATCCGGCGTTCGCGCGGGCGCGTTCTTCATCAACCTCTCCAGTTTCATCAGCAACTTCATCGACAACTGCGCCATGGCCCCGAAGAAGAAGCCTTCGGAGGTTGGAGGCCCGTCTGCGTCTCATCCGCCGCCACCGGAGCCAACGGTGGGCGGAGGAGACGCCGTCGGAAGGGTGGTCGCCGGCGAGGACACTCGCGGCGCCACCAGATCCAGGGACAAGACGGATGACCGCGCCTCGGTCTCCGTGGATCCACGTCCATCTCAGCGCACGACAACCCAGCAGCGCCCTACCACGGGAGGTGGTATCCGCCTGCTGGGGCAAGGACACACCGGAGGCTCGCGGGATGTTCCGGACCACCGTCCGGACACAAGCAAAGCGAAGGCGCCGGGGCAGGACCTCGCCTTCTAACTTGTTAGGAGTCCGAGCATACCCGCTCCTCGCACCGCCGCTCCGCTCCCTCCACTCCGGCGAAGCGCCGCAAGGGCGAATCGCTCGATTTCTCCGGCGGACAAGGCCAAGGCGGAGGGCTACCATCAAGAGCTGGTGCGCCGCCAACAACGACTCTTCACAGCAGCGGCGACCTCGCGGCGCGTAAGCTGAGAGGACGAAGGCCGGCGGCGACAAAGGCCGCCGGGTGCAACCTCCGTGCACCCGCCCTTGAAGCAAAAGACACCGCCCGCTGAACAACGCCGACGACGGCTCCACGGCATCGCCGGATCCGCTGGCTCGCAGGATCAACGCCAAGTCCTCGGCGACCGGCGACAAGAAGACTTCGGACCACATCGAGCGCCGAGAAGCTCAGCGACAATCGACCAGAGCTGGGAACACTGCTGACGCGCGACGCGCCCGGTGAACGGTGACTTGCCGTCTGCTGCGAGCTGCCCTGCGTTCACCGCGAGCTGCGCGCCGCCCGAGGGTGGCGTGAAGAATTTCAAGCCCGACGTGCGGAGAAGTACGACGGCAAGACGCACCCCTCGGAATTCCTCAGCGTCTACACCATCGCGGTGCAGGCTGCCGGGGGGCGCGACGAGAAGATTCTGGCGAACTACTTCCCGCTCGTGCTTAAGCCGAACGTTCGTTCTTGGCTTATGCACTTGCCGGAAGGCTCCATTTCTTCTTGGGCAGACCTTTGCCATCGGGTTCATTGGCGCCTTCACCGCGCCACAAACCTCACGGCGGAGAGCGATCTCCACATTTTGGCCCGAAGGAAGGAGAATCCCTGCGCAAGTATATCCAACGCTTCACCGTGTGCAAAGACAACATCCACGATGTCCACCGCCGCGGTTATCAGCGCGTTCCACGAACGTCGCGTAACCGCCGCATGCGTGAAGAGATGGCGATGACCAAGATTCGGGATGTCGTGAGCTCTATGCTCGGTTGATAAGTGCGACGCTGAAGAGGGGAGGAGACTCCCGGGAGGATCTTTGGCAGGAGAAAGTGACAATGACGACGCCGCCCGGCAAGGAAGAGCCGGCGCGGAGCAACCAAACAAGAACAAGAAGAGGTGCTTGCCGCCGAGAAGTCCGGCAAGGAGGCTCCCGCCAAGCAAACACAGGCTTGCGGCTCCGCAAGGAGCCTGTCAGAAGCGGCAAGCCGACAAGCAAGACGGCTCCGACAAGCAATATCAAAATCCACCGCACTAAGGGCCACGATCTCACTAATCGCAAGCTGCCGAGTATCTCGCCGAGCAGACAAAAAGCTGAGTACGAGAGGCGCGACAAGGAGAAGGCCCAAGGTGGCGGAGGAGAACCGAGCAAGAAGCGGCCGCTCAATGGCGGGGAGGGCCTTGTGGCAAGGCCAAGCAGCGGCAAGGTGATCGACCTCCCCGGGCGCGACAAGGATGAAGAAGACGACGACGAAGACATGGAGGATGAGGATGACAGCGAACAGGAGTTCCGAAGGCCACGGAGGTCTGCAGCGTCGACGGTGGCACTCTCGCACACCTCCCACCGCCAGCTAAAGCGGTGGGTGCGTGAGGTGAATGCGACGGAGAGCCGCCCGGAGTCGCAGAGCTCCTCAAATGGTCCAAAGACGCCCATCATTTTTGATCTTGAGGATCACCCGACCGCACCACCGCGGTCGGGTGCTTGCCGATGCTGGTCTCGCCCACCATCCGCAACCTCAAGGTCACCAAAATGTTGTTTGGCGGGGCGGGCTGAACTTGATCTCTCTCTGCTGTGATCAAGAAATTCCAAATTCCAGATGGCGAGCTCGAAGAGACCGGTTCTTTCAAGGAATCAACCGGGGACGGAGCAAGCCCAAGGGAAAGATCACTCGCCGTGACCTTTGGCGGGAGCTCAATTTCAGGATCGAGCGCATCACTTTCGGCGTCGCCGATATTCCGTTGCCATACAATGGAATACTCGGCCGCCCCGCCCTCGCCAAGTTCATGGCAGCTTCCCATTATGCTTACAACGTACTCAAGATGCCGGGCCGATAAGCGTCATCACCGCCCACGGCGACAAGAAGGATGCGCTTATCTCGTGCCGACAAGATCTACCGGGATGCGGCGGCGCCGACAAGAATACACTTGCCGCTGAAGCTCCGGGAAGAAGACGAACCAAGTCCGGCAAGTGCTCGGGGCCCACTCCGCAACCGCACCTCTTGAGTGCTGCGCTGCCGTCGAGGGCCCCATCGAGCTCCACCGGCAAGTGCGAGGAAACAAAGACAGACCAGCCAAAGACTAAGCCGGCGAGGAACAGCTCGTGCTCGCCCGCAAGCGCACCTCTCCGGGAGTGCCGCCGCCGAGGACGTGCCATCGAGCTCCACCGCCGAGGGCAAAGAAAGCAGCCAGTTTGAAACTTTTGAGTTATATTCCCGAAAATTGTACTTTGTATGGAGAACATCAGGCGCTGAGGTTGAATCGTGGCTAAGTTGCGCCCCTGATCTGTTTTGAGTCCGCTCAACGATGAAGGCGAGCTGCAACTAGCCCGACAAGTTCTTCCTGCCGGAGGCAACACCGCCAGTGGGCTGCTGATGTTCCGCACTCAGCAAGCGTGTTTGCGCCGGCAGGTCCCCTGGAAGCGTGAGGGTGAAAACATACGAGGGGGAAGGATCAGGGGAGGAGTACGGCCTCGACGGATTGTTGGAAATAGAAAAGCTAAGTCGTCCGAACTTTTGTGCAGAGCACTCCTTAGTTCCATGCTTTTTTATGTTATGATCCTCGTACGTCCGTCCTTTGTACACAATACCTGCGCGCGGAGGAACCTACCCGTGGATAGCCGCACCCTTACCTTGTTTTCGAGCACGCTCAACGATTTAAGTGAGCTGCGACAAGTGTCGCGCCCTTGTTTCGTTTTCGAGTCCGCTCAATAAGCTAAGTGCGTTGCGACTAGCCGCGGCAAGGTTGCTTGCCGGTAAGACCTTGGCCAGCAGGCTGCTTCGAGTTCAGCACTCAGCGCTCGCGGCAAGGGCCCCTTGCCGGCAGGTTCCCTAGAAGCGTAGGGTAAAAGCGTACAAAGGGTGTAAAGTAGAGGGTGTAACGTAGCAAGCCCTGCCGTGAGATGCCCTTCGCATGAGAAACTTGTGCGCGGAGGAGCCAACTCGTGGCTAAGTTGCGCCCTCGATTCGTTTCCGAGTCCGCTCAACGATGAAGGCGCGCTGCAACTAGCCCGAGAAGGTTGCTTGCCGGAGGCAACACCGCCAGACTGTGACGTTGATGTCCCGTGACTCAGCAAGCGTGTTCGCGCCGGCAAGCTCCCCGAGAGCGTAGAGTATAAACATACGAAGGGCAAGGCACGGCATCATATTGCAAAGTCGCACAGAAAGGATTTATATACATATACGTGTAAATAATGAAACTTTTGCAGACCTATCTCAGCTGTTTTCATGGCTGGAATTACAGCAACAAGGAGAAACCAGAAGAGCACACCAGCACCTGGATTTTGGCGGAGCCAGAGTTGCCGGGGGCTGCGAGTGCCAAGGTTCCTCCTCGGCAAGTTAGAGTCGCCGGGGGCTGCAGCGCCAGATAAGTTTTTCATCCCTCGTCATGCATCCTCTCATGGACCGGGGAAAGCGGGGCTGTGTCCTTGAACGAGCGTGTCTTGTAAAACCCATGCGCGGAGGAGCCAGGTCGTGGCCCAGTTGCGCCCTTGGTTTGTTTCCGAGTCCGCTCAACAAACACAAGTGCGCTTCCCGCACCCTTATCTTGTTTTCGAGCATGCTCAACGATTTAAGTGAGCTGCGACAAGTGTCGCGCCCTTGTTTCGTTTTCGAGTCCGCTCAACAAGCTAAGTGCGTTGCGACTGGCCCGGCAAGGTTGCTTGCCGGAAGCATCACCGCCAGCGGGCTGCTGATGTCCCGCACTCAGCAAGCGTGTTCGCGCCGGCAAGCTCCCCGAGAGCGTAGGATGGGAACATACAAGGCACGAAGTCAAGTAAAAGACTCAGTCCGACAAGCATTCCCCTCTTTTCATTAAAAACATCCCAGTTTAGTACAAGTCCACAGAGGATGAAAAACATGATAGAGAGGATTACATATTTCAAATATAACTAAGGCCCAAAGGCTTACAAATTGAAAGATAAGATGCCCGTAATCCCTCTCCTGTTTCTCTGTTCAGGAGTTCAGGAGGTAGGTCAAGGAGGACCCGGCAAGAGAAGCTTGCGGGAAAAAAGGCGCCTAGGAGAGCTACAGGCGCGAAGACACCAAGAGAACTTCCGGGGTCGGCCGGGGAGCTTGGCGAGAGGCAGGCGCGGAGGCGAGCTTGAAGACGAGGTGGTGGGGCGTCAAAGACTGTCGAGGCTCCTCGTCCTCGTACTCGATTGTGACGGCCTTGCCGCCACCCCTCTTCCTCTTCAGCAGCCTCCCTCGCTTGATCGCCCAAGGAGACGGCCCGGGGAGTTCGAAGGCCCGGCGACCGGATGATGGGGTCGCCCGGTGGCCTTGAGGCAGCATCCGACGCCTAGTCGGACCCGCCATCCTCGTCGTGCCGCTGTCGCTCCCCTCCCTCGTCACTCTCGCTCGAGGAGGGACCTTCGCTATCGGAGGAGCTATCCACACAGATCTCGCCTGGTCTGGAATCCCGAAGACCTTGACGGCGAAGAAGGTCGCCTCCATTAACTTGAAATGGAGGGTAAACCCCAAATCAAGCTGTGGATGCGGCGAACGTCTTCCACCCTCGGTCGTACATCACGCGGGGCTGGGGACACGACACTCACTCGAAAGTGCCGCTGATCCCACAGCCCCTCATGCGCAACTCCATCACCTCGGCGGATCCGGTTCCATCGCTCCATGAACAGGGCGCAGCCGGAGGCGGCGACGAGGCGCTGGCGTAGCTTGATGAAGAACTCCCGAGGATCGTCTCAGTATGGACCGCCTCGAGAAAGAGCCGCCCGGAGAGGGGGAGGCGCGACGCCACGACCGCCTCTCCCCGACCGCCTCGACCACGCCCTCGGCCTCGTCCAGCCAGCTGCCGCCTCCCTCTCCCCTCGTGGCGGCTCCGCCGCCACGGGTGCGGGATAGGGAGAAGTGCGCTGACTGGAGGCGACCCTCGCTGCAACCATTGAAGAACTAGGATTTCCTCCTTCCATGGCAGAAATACACGGAGGCATATGCGGCCACCACATTGGCGCGAAGGGCGCTTGCTTGGAAAGCTTTCGGCAAGGGTTCTTTTGGCAAGAAGCCTCCAAGATGCAAGCTGCACTAGTAACCAAGTGTGAAGCGTGCAGTTCCATGCAAAGCAGATTCATCAGCCAGCTCAAGCTCTCCAAACAATCCCTTTGTCTGGCCCTTCTCGGTGCAGGGGCTCGATATCTCGGCCCCTTCCCCTGCTTGTCGGGGCTTTGAGTGTACTGTATGTAGCAATCGACAAGTTCACAAAGTGGCGAAGTGGAGCAGTGAGAAAGGTGACAAAGACAATCAGCGGTCAAGTTCTTGGATCGATTGTGTGCGTTTGGGATCCCTAACAGATTATCGCGACAGCGGTACACAATTCACTAATCGCACCTTCATGCGAGACGTCCAAGACCTTGGCGCCAAGGTCTGTTTTCGCTTCGTTGCTCACCCGAGGAGCAGCGGTCAGCGGAGAGGGCCAATCTGAAGTGCTGCGCGGACTCAAGACAAGAACTTTCGACAGGCTGCGCTTGATGCGGAAGAAATTGGATAGAGGAGCTTCCGGCGGCTCTTTGGTGTCGAGCGACACGAATCGAGCCACCGGACAGACACCTTTTGCTCTAGTCTATGGAAGCGAGGCAGTTCTCCCACGGAACTTCGTATCACGGATCTCCTCAGTGTTCGCATGATGAGCTCGAGCAAGAGCAAGCTGCGGCAAGATGACGCATTGCTCCTTGAGGAAGGGCGTCTCCGGGCTCTTTATCAGACGAGCTGCTCGATACCGGCAAGCCTTGCGCCGCTACCATAACCGCAAGGTCAAAGCCGAGAGTCTCGAGGAAGCGACCTTGTTCTTGGCGTGTTCATCCGCCAGAATTCCAACAAGTTGGACGCTGAAGTGGGAAGGCCCTTATCGGGTGAGACAAGTCACGAGGCCGGCGCTGTCCGCCTCGAGACGAAGAAGGCTTACCGTGAGCAACTCACGGAACATAGAGCATCTTCATAAGTTTCACCCATAAGGCGCGGTTGCCGTGATCCGCTCCGGCAACCACCTTTTGTACAAGCTTTGCCGCTGTTGCATGTAACCCTTTGTACAAAGCCGGGCGCAGACTCCGTGCATCAGTAAAGTTTCTGTGTTTTGCGCTAGTTGCCTTTCTCGTGCTTTTCTTTGCTATTTGCATGTGTTATTTGGCATCTCTTGTGCGACACACATATCCGGTAAGCAATAGCATGCCGAAAGGCCATATACTTGTTTCCCTCTTCTCTTTCCTTGCCTCTTAAGTTGTGGGGACCCCGACTCAAAAGTCGTGATCACCGAATGTACGTGTATAGTGATCCCAGAGATCAATGCTCACTGAACACACAGAAGCTGAATAACAAGAGTCTTACATCCATACATACCGTCTTACACAAACTGTGACCATTATGGTCAAGTCTTACAATGATAAAGCCTTAAGGGCTGAACATCGAATGAAACACAAAGCAGCGGAAATCTTCGTCGATAATAGAACCCATGCCATCTGCCTTAACCCTACAGGCATTCTGACTGGGAAACGTCCTAGTTCGCATGTTCGCCTCCAAAGAACTCTTCTTCGAACTCCGGTTCTTCCATGCCTGGTCAATTAAATAACTAGTGGCAAGCCAATGAGTACTTTGAATGTACTCGCAAGCAACCCATGATTTGGTTCAAGGTACAATATTGCATGACATAGGTAAAGTTTTGCATAAAGCTAGTTTGAGTGCAATGACATGTTCAACAACCTATAAAGCATGCATCAAGAGAATTCAAGTAACCATGAGAACAGGTCACAGATATCAACATAAATAGAATGGGCACCAACCCATTTATCATAAACAGAGTGGGCACCAACCCATCTCATTCGTGTCAAGTCCTCTGACTTGATCCAAGACATCTCCATCATCTCACACACACTGGGTTTGAAAACAAGTGGACGTAGCCCAAGAGCGGTTACCCAACTGTCCTTGACCGTGGACACGGCTATTCGAATAGTTTTACACTCTGCAGAGGTTGCACACTTTACCCACTAGATCCGGGGAACTTCCGTGTCATCCACGACCCGCGGTACCTCAAGTACCCGAGGTAAGCACCCGATCACTACCTTTCCCTAGACGACACTAACATGGAGTCCACTCGATTAAGCGATAACCCCGTGCCCAACATTTCACATAACATTTTAGTGGAGCCTTGCTCCCATATTCATCATATACCAGCACGCACGGGGTACCAGCGGTGTGTCCGGTCTTTGTAAAAAAACGGACATAGCCGCCCTACAGCACGACCCGTCGAGAGAGAGCACCAACTCTCCCCGTCACTTTGTAATCACGGGCTCCAAGCTAAGTATCGACCTAGGTAATCAATAATGCCCTTTCCCATATAAGGGTAGAGTGGTCGCGCATGTAAGGTTGGAATAACGGTCGCAACTCCGACCAATCCGTTTTCGAAAACAACACACACCCTTGCCTCGGTACACCACTTCGTCCTCAAGTGGTTACCCATCTCATCATCTCCCTCGGGCATAAGTGGCACCCGACGGGGTTTTCGAAAAAGCTTTGCCTCCTTCACCATGCATAAACCCATCCCTTTTTGCGTAGCATCTACATTAGCATCCTATCTACTCCCATCGTCATAACCCTCATAAGAAGGTAGGGTCATGCACAATGCAAGTGTCAACGAGAAAAGTACCGGAGGCAACCCACCAAGGTGGTTACCCATCCTTCATGATTCCGATGCAACAATAATAAGTGCTAAATGACATGCATGAAAAGGGTTTCATAGACATGGTCAAAGGGTTGCTTGCCTGGCTCAACAAAGTCTTCGGGGTCTTCAAAGTACTCTGGTCCAACTCCTTCGTCAGCAACGCAATCTATCGTCGCAAGATAATAACGGGAAAATAAGGCAATAATAAAACAGAAAAATCAAAGTGCTCAGAAAAATGTCAACTCTTTTTGTAAAATATTAGATGGAAATCTAAGAAGGGGGAACTTGCTAGTTTTGGATTTGGAGTGGTGGAACAGGAGACATGGATTTTCAGAGGCACATTTAAATGCTAAAAACCACATTTAAATATTTACAGAGAATAAAAGGTGGTTGGATTTGAGTGAAAGTTGCACCATTAAATAGGTTGCAATATTCTAGGAATTTAGAAATTGGAATTAATCCATTTGGACAAATATTTAATCCTGTGGAATATTTGGAATATGAGACAGAAAAGAAAAAGAAAAGAGGCACTATGCCTCTGGACCAGGACAGCAGTGAGCGGCAAGCCAGCCAACCCAGCCGGCCCAGAGCAGAGCCAGCGCCTGTGTGTGCATCACCATTTTCAAACCGATTTGGGGCCCAGGTCGAGAGAGAGAGGCGGGGAGTGGGGGAAGGATGACAGGGCCCCACTGTCATCACTAACCCTGGGACGGGAGGTCGCGGTGCTCACCGCTGACGATCACGAGGCGACAGCGAGCTCGGCGAAGTCTTGAGGATGGCTTTAGGGCCGCCGCCGCATCGGTGGGTGGTGGACTTGGCGTGGGGTGCTGGATTCGCGGCGACGAGGTTCAAGGGCGGAGGAGCGGGAGGCGGTGGCTCAGTCGTTCCCGCAGCTACAGAGAGGGAAGCGAAGGGAAAGGATCGGGGGATGCAAGGTTCGGATCGAGGCAAAGGAGGAGGCGGGGAGGCTTATACCTCATGAATTCCAGCGAAGCCAGGCCGAACTCGAGCTCGATCTCGAGCTCAGGCGCTCTGGAGAGAGGCTGGGGTGCGGGGAAGCTTTGGTGGTGCAGAGTGAGGCGTGAGGTGGAAGGGTTCGGGAGGCCCTTTTATAGGAGAACGGCGGTCCACCGTGGGCTCGTCTTGGCGGGCTCGTGCTTGTCGCCACAGGCCTCGGGAGGCTGCTGGGTTGTGTCTGGGGTGCTTGTGGGCATCGACTACGCCCGGGGAAGAGAGAGAGAGAGAGAAGCGGGGGCGGAGGCGCGCGTGTGAGCACGCCTCCTTTAGTGCGCTCAGGCCCTGTTTGATAAGCGGAGGCTTGAGGAAGGAGGAGAGAGGAGGGGGCAGCGCCGTGGCGTGTCTTGGACGTCCCGGCGCCTCAGGTGGCGAGGGGTGGCCCGAGGTGGCCGGAGCCGTTGGCGCAGGAGGCTGACTCTGATGCCTAGCCAGACATGAAGCAGCTCTGGAGCGTCAAATGGCGGCATGGCATTCTTTTTGGCAATGTGGTATGCCCTTTGGTGTCTGGTAGTGCTTGGGGTAGTAAAGAAGGGTTTAGAGGCATTGGATGCCTGAGGGATCCTTTGGAGTGAGGAGGAGGTTGAGAGAGAGAAATGCAGCTGTCGAGAAGGGTAAATGGGGGTTTCACCCTCAATCATTGAGTGAGGCCAGGGAAGGATTCTTGGAGATAGGAGAAGACTAGGAGGGCTGTGGTAAAATTGGAGCTCTCCAAGAATAGTGAAAGGGGTCAAAACAGTGATTTTTGCAAAATGTCAGAAGGTGTTTGATAGAGTTTTGAGCAAGCAAATGGACTCCAATTGCCATGATACTCCACAAGGTGAAATGACTTATATAAATATAGCCTTCCACCAATTTGGAGATTATTTGGGCAATGTTGCCAATGCAACTTTTGTGAACCCTAGAAATGAGCAGAAATAGACTTGTGTAGATCTAGTTGAGCATGACACTTCTCCTTGATGAACCACTTTGTGTAGTGGCCTCATTTGGTCATGTGAACATGCTCACAAAAGTTGGGGTCTTGGAGGAGAAGTTGGTAGAACAAAGTTGTTCAAATTTGATTCTGGTCAGAGAGGGTTTTGAGGCACTTTGACCAAGATTTCCTCTTCTCCAACCTGTGCCATTTGGTCCAGATGCATCATTAGACCAATGAAGCATTTCCACAAAGTTTGAGCACATTTGGACATACTTGGCAATGTAAAGTTGATCAAACTTCAGAATGGACAGAAATAGTTTTGAGGGGTTTTCATGGTGTTATCTTGTTCTCCAAGTCATGAGACTTGGCAAGATCATCTAATATGTCATATGTGACATGATAGAATTTTCCTGGAATTTTTGGAGAATATTTCCTTTGTAAATATTTCAAAAGCTTGAAATATCCAGGAAGGGTTTTAGAGGGATTTGACCAATATTTTGAACATGACCATGTGTTGAAACTCTTATATATGGACAATATATGTCCTATGAGTTTCCCTAAATTTTGTCAAATATTTTTAAAATAATAAAAATAATTTTTCCTATTAAAGACCATTTCGGCCTTAAGAAAAAGCCTTTAAATAAAATAGTAAAACAACTTTTAAAATTATATTTTTGAGGTTTCTGGGTATCCTATATCTAATAGGAGTCAAATATATTTTTGGAAAGATTTTTACTGCCCTTAATCAAGTACTTGCAGTGCAATGCTCAATTCAGGGGTTTTTGGAAAACTAAATTTAGAAAATACTTTCTGGCCAAATTATTTTTGTAAGAAAATTCTATATTGCACTATACACATGGCATGGTCATTGGTCAGGAGCTTGGGGTTAGGAGATGAAGTATAGAAGGTGGAGTGGTTGACTATTAAGAGCACTTGAAAACCACATAGGGAAAATCAACACCAAATAAAAGCCAAATGAAGCAAAAAGTTTTTGTTGGTCCAAATTTTCATGCTTTATTAATGAAAATGAAATGTTACAAAATGCAGGGTGTGACATAAGCAGAAGGAACGTTCCTCGCGCACAAGTTTGCCGGGGGGGAAGGAAATGGAGGACGAACCAAGTGCTGTTCAAGAAAGAGAAGCTTGCCGGAGAACGCACAGATCACGAAAGCTAAGTTATTAGAATTTGAGCAGTTCGAAATTTTTAAATTTTAAGTTGTCTTCCTTGAACAACCACACTTTGTACGGAAAACCTATGCGCGGAGGAACCTACCCGTGGATAGCCGCACCCTTATCTTGTTTTCGAGCACGCTCAACGATTTAAGTGAGCTGCGACAAGTGCCGCGCCCTTGTTTCGTTTTCGAGTCCGCTCACCAAGCTAGGTGCGTTGCGACTAACTTGGCAGCAAGGTTGCTTGCTGGTAAGACCTTG